>CM029531.1:48964204-49564204 GCA_017141395.1 Laodelphax striatellus
CGTTAGATGTTCATGACTCAAATCTTTTTTTTGGATTTATGATATTTAATGAACAGCATAATGCTATGTGCTTACTGTTCATGAAACTATTTTTGGACTTGAAACTCTTGTCCTAAGAAATAGGAACTGCTCACTATTAGATATTTTATTTTATTAAATTGAATGAAAGATTTGATTGAGTACAAACTCCTCAAGATGAGGTTTGAATATATCAAGATTAGCTTTCATTTTTATTCTTCAATTTTTCAATGTTTGTAAATGGAGCTGTGTATCCATGGCTAGCATCTTAAATGCTGTCACTTTTAGAGTGACTTGTCTGTTTTTGAGTGAAGCTCTGTATATATCTATTGTGCTGTCAGACCTGTTCCATAAAACTTGTCCTGATAAATTGGAATTGCTAACTATTTGATGCCAACACACCAGACGTTAAAAGAAAAAATGGTGCTGAAAAAAAAATTGTTGGCATCTTATAATCAGCAATTCCAGGTCTTGTGAGGTTTTATGTTACAGGCATCTTGTGTAACTTTCATCTGTAGTAGGCCAAGATAAAACTTTTGTTTGTGTTTTATAACATGTCAAAGGAAGCTATGTATCTTTGCCTTGCATCCTACATGCAGTCACTCCTGGAGTGATTCTCTACTGTAAAGGATTTTGTACACAATCAAATTTTTTGTCAAATAATCACTTTCAATTAATTTTTTTTATTCTTTGGCTGGAACTTGAGAGTTCGTTAGATTTTCACTAGACTCAAATCTTTTTTTTGGATTTATAAGATTTCATGTAACAGCATAATGCTAAATGCATTACTGTTCATGAAACTATTTTTTGGACTTGTGATATTAATGAACAGGCTATGTGCGTTACTGTTCATGAAACTCTTGTCCTAAGAAATAGGAACTGCTCACTATTAGATATTTTATTTTATTGAATTGGATGAAAGATTTGATTGAGTACAAACTCCTCAAGATGAGGCTTGAATATGTCAAAATTAGCTTTCATTTAAATTTTTCAATGTTCATTGTGAAAAAAAGAAAAAAAAAATGAAAAAGAAAGAAAAGAAAAAGAAAAAAATAGAAAAAAAGAAAAAAATGAAAAGAGAAAAAAAGAAAAAAATGAAAAAAAAGAGAAATGAGAAAAATAAAAGAAAAACAAAAAAGAAAAAAAAAGAGAAAAAAAAAAAAAAAAAAAGAAAAAAAAAAAAAAAAAAAAAAAAATTGAAAAAGAGAAAAAGAAAGAAAAAAGAAAAGAAAACAAAGGATAAAATAAAAAAATAAAAAAAATGTAAATTGAGCTGTGTATCCATGGCTAGCATCATAAATGCTGTCACTCTTTGAGTGACTTGTCTGTTTTTGAATGAAGCTCTGTATATATCTGTTGTGATGTCAGACCTGTTTCCTGTTTCATAAAAATTGTCCTGAGAAATTGGAATTGCTAACTATTTGATGCCAACACACCAGACGTTAAAAGAAAAAATGGTGCTGAAAAAAAAATTGTTGGCATCTTATAATCAGCAATCAGGTCTTGTGAGGTTTATGTTACAGGCATCTTGTGTAACTTTCATCTGTAGTAGGCCAAGATAAAACTTTTGTTTGTGTTTTATAATATGTCAAAGTAAGCTATGTATCTTTGCCTTGCATCCTACATGCAGTCACTCCTGGAGTGATTGATTCTCTACTGTAAAGGATTTTGTACACAATCAAATTTTTTGTCAAATAATCACTTTCAATTAAATTTTTTATTCTTTGGCTGGAACTTGGTTCGTTAGATTTTCACTTTTCATGTAACAACATAATGCTAATTGTGTTACTGTTCATGAAACTATTTTTTGGACTTGTGATATTTATGAACAGGCTATGTGCGTTACTGTTCATGAAACTCTTGTCCTAAGAAATAGGAACTGCTCACTATTAGATATTTTATTTTATTGAATTGGATGAAAGATTTGATTGAGTACAAACTCCTCAAGATGAGGTTTGAATATGTCAAGATTAGCTTTCATTTTAAATTTTTCAATGTTCATTGTGAAAAAAAAGAAAAAAAAAAAAAAAAAGAAAAAAAAGAAAAAACTAAAAAAAAAAGAAAAAAGAAAAAAAAGAAAAAAGAAAAAAAGAAAAATGAAAAAAATGAAAAAAAAGAAAAAAAAAGAAAAAAGAAAAAGAAAAAAGAAAAAAGAAAAAAAAAAAAAAAAGAAAAAGAAAAAAAAAGAAAAAAAAAAAAAAAAAAAAAATGTAAATGGAGCTGTGTATCCATGGCTAGCATCATAAATGCTGTCACTTTTAGAGTGACTTGTCTGTTTTTAATGAAGCTCTGTATATATCTATTGTGATGTCAGACCTGTTTCCTGTTTCATAAAACTTGTCCTGATAAATTGGAATTACTAACTATTTGATGCCAACACACCAGACGTTAAAAGAAAAAATGGTGCTGAAAAAATTGTTGGCATCTTATAATCAGCAATTCCAGGTCTTGTGAGGTTTTATGTTACAGGCATCTTGTGTAACTTTCATCTGTAGTAGGCCAAGATAAAACTTTTGTTTGTGTTTTATAACATGTCAAAGGAAGCTATGTATCTTTGCCTTGCATCCTACATGCAGTCACTCCTGGAGTGATTCTCTACTGTAAAGGATTTTGTACACAATCAAATTTTTTGTCAAATAATCACTTTCAAATAATTTTTTTTATTCTTTGGCTAATTGCGTTACTGTTCATGAAACTATTTTTTGGACTTGTGATATTTAATGAACAGGCTATGTGCGTCACTGTTCATGAAACTCTTGTCCTAAGAAATAGGAACTGCTCACTATTAGATATTTTATTTTATTGAATTGGATGAAAGATTTGATTGAGTACAAACTCCTCAAGATGAGGCTTGAATATATCAAGATTAGCTTTCATTTTTATTCTTCAATTTTTCAATGTTTGTAAATGGAGCTGTGTATCCATGGCTAGCATCTTAAATGCTGTCACTTTTAGAGTGACTTGTCTGTTTTTGAGTGAAGCTCTGTATATATCTATTGTGCTGTCAGACCTGTTCCATAAAACTTGTCCTGATAAATTGGAATTGCTAACTATTTGATGCCAACACACCAGACGTTAAAAGAAAAAATGGTGCTGAAAAAAAAAATTGTTGGCATCTTATAATCAGCAATTCCAGGTCTTGTGAGGTTTTATGTTACAGGCATCTTGTGTAACTTTCATCTGTAGTAGGCCAAGATAAAACTTTTGTTTGTGTTTTATAACATGTCAAAGGAAGCTATGTATCTTTGCCTTGCATCCTACATGCAGTCACTCCTGGAGTGATTCTCTACTGTAAAGGATTTTGTACACAATCAAATTTTTTGTCAAATAATCACTTTCAATTGAATTTTTTAATTCTTTGGCTGGAACTTGAGAGTTCGTTAGATTTTCACTAGACTCAAATCTTTTTGTTGGATTTATGAGATTTCATGTAAAAGCATAATGCTAAATGCGTTACTGTTCATGAAACTATTTTTTGGACTTGTGATATTTCATGAACAGGCTATGTGTGTTACTGTTCATGAAACTCTTGTCCTAAGAAATAGGAACTGCTCACTATTAGATATTTTATTTTATTGAATTGGATGAAAGATTTGATTGAGTACAAGCTCCTCAAGATGAGGCTTGAATATGTCAAGATTAGCTTTAATTTTCCTTTTCAATGTTCATTGTGAAAAAATGAAAAAAAAGAAAAAAAAAAAAAAAAAAAAAAAAAAAAAATGAAAAAAAAAAAAAAAAAAAAAAAAAAAAGAAAAAAAAAAGAAAAGAAAAAAAAAAAAAGAAAAAAAGTTTGTAAATGGAGCTGTGTATCCATGGCTAGCATCATAAATGCTGTCACTTTAGAGTGACTTGTCTGTTTTTGAATGAAGCTATGTATATATTTATTGTGATGTCAGACCTGTTTCATGTTTCATAAAAATTGTACTGAGAAATTGGAATTGCTAACTATTTGATGCCAACACACCAGACGTTAAAAGAAAAAATGGTGCTGAAAAAAAAATTGTTGGCATCTTATAATCAGCAATTCCAGGTCTTGTGAGGTTTTATGTTACAGGCATCTTGTGTAACTTTCATCTGTAGTAGGCCAAGATAAAACTTTTGTTTGTGTTTTATAACATGTCAAAGGAAGCTATGTATCTTTGCCTTGCATCCTACATGCAGTCACTCCTGGAGTGATTCTCTACTGTAAAGGATTTTGTACACAATCAAATTTTTTGTCAAATAATCACTTTCAATTAAATTTTTTTATTCTTTGGCTAATTGCGTTACTGTTCATGAAACTTTTTTTTTTGACTTGTGATATTTAATGAACAGGCTATGTGCGTCACTGTTCATGAAACTCTTGTCCTAAGAAATAGGAACTGCTCACTATTAGATATTTTATTTTATTAAATTGAATGAAAGATTTGATTGAGTACAAACTCCTCAAGATGAGGCTTGAATATATCAAGATTAGCTTTTTACTTTTCAATGTTCATTGTGAAAAATGAAAAAAGAAAAAAAAAAAAAAAAATAAAAAAAAATAAAAAATGAAAAAAAAATAAAAAGAAAAAAAGAAAAGAAAAAAAAAGAAAAAAAAATGAAATAAATGAGAAAAAAAAAAAAAAAAGAAAGAAAAAAAAAAATAGAGAAAAAAAATAAAAAAAAAAAAAAAAAAAAAAAAAAAAAAAAAAATTGAAAAAAAGAAAGAAAAAATGAAAAAGAAAACAAAGGATAAAATAAAAAAAGAAAAAATTGAAAAAAAATGATAAAATATTAATTTTTTCTGTTTGTAAATTGAGCTGTGTATCCATGGCTAGCATCATAAATGCTGACACTTTTTGAGTGACTTGTCTGTTTTTGAATGAAGATCTGTATATATCTATTGTGCTGTCAGACCTGTTTCCTGTTTCATAAAACTTGTCCTGAGAAATTGGAATTGCTAACTATTTGATGCCAACACACCAGACGTTAAAAGAAAAAATGGTGCTGAAAAAAAAAATTGTTGGCATCTTATAATCAGCAATTCCAGGTCTTGTGAGGTTTTATGTTACAGGCATCTTGTGTAACTTTCATCTGTAGTAGGCCAAGATAAAACTTTTGTTTGTGTTTTATAACATGTCAAAGGAAGCTATGTATCTTTGCCTTGCATCCTACATGCAGTCACTCCTGGAGTGATTCTCTACTGTAAAGGATTTTGTACACAATCAAACTTTTTGTCAAATAATCACTTTCAATTAAATTTTTTTATTCTTTGGCTGGAACTTGAGAGTTCGTTAGATTTTCACTAGACTCAAATTTTTTTTTTGGATTTATGAGATTTCATGTAACAGCATAATGCTAAATGTGTTACTGTTCATGAAACTATTTTTTGGACTTGTGATATTTTATGAACAGGCTATGTGCGTTACTGTTCATGAAACTCTTGTCCTAAGAAATAGGAACTGCTCACTATTAGATATTTTATTTTATTGAATTGGATGAAAGATTTGATTGAGTACAAACTCCTCAAGATGAGGCTTGAATATATTATCAAGATTAGCTTTCATTCATATTTTTCAATGTTTATTGTAAAAAAAGCTCTAGCATCCTAAAATGCCTTATGTAACAGGCCCAGTGTGTCTTGTATTTGTGGGCTAAGATAAAACTGTATTTTTCTGATGTATAAAATCATAATGAAAGCACTATATCTCTAGCTCTCTTCCTAAATGCTGTCATCTGTTTGTAAATGAAGCCCTGTATTTTTGAAGTATTCATCTTAAATGCTGTCACATCTTGAATACCTTTTTTCTGTAAAAGCATTTGTAGCCAATTGAATTTTCCATCAAATAGTTTCTTACCATGTCATTTGGCTTGATACAGTCGCTTGACAAAATTAATATTGAACAAGATTCTGAAAATTTATCTCATCTAATCAATCTTCTTATAAGGTTTGACAAGTTTTTTTCAAAAAAAAGTATCAAGGGGTATAATTCCACAAGCTAGTTGAACTCAAATAATTTCCCAATAATTCCTTAATAACTCAAATGATTTAACTCTTAAATTAATAACTCAATAATTTCATTATTTGTTCACAATTATATATATTTATTTTAGTGTGTATGAGTAATGGATCAGTATATATTATGCATTAGAGTACTGATACTTTTGTATTTACAATGCATTCTACATAATTCTAAATAACTTTCTCCTACAGAGTGTTGCGTAACTCTCTGAGAATACCACCCTGTGTTGTTGTGCTCATCAAAATTTAGAGGAAAATTCTTAGAAAAGTTTTCGAAAATGTTTGGTTACCAATATGAAAAAGTGGATTCTTCTACCAATTTATGAGTTTATAAATTGATGGTGTCTTAATATTGTATCAAAATATTACATATTTATGTAAACTTTGCTGAAAAATGAGATCACTTATAAGTTTGAAGCTGCAGTGGTAATTTAGATACTATAGAATTCGCGATTTTGTTTTTCTAATTACAAAAGTTAAAACTTGATTGTTTGATTGATAAACCGGCATTTTTTATTGAATGAACTTCTGCATGAGTCAATTTTGAAGGTAGAATGTGTTGTGATTCAATAGTCTAGAACACAATCATATAAATTTCTACAAATTAGGATTGAAAAAGTCAAAACATAAAATTTGACAAACAATTATAAAATACGTTTTCTAGGCCTTCCCGCGTTTTGAGGCTATTGGTAATAGCCAACTTTCAATGATAAAATACTTTTCAAATATAAATAGGTGAAGACACAACTAATATCAATATTAACTCAATATTTGAATTAACTCAAAATGGTTATATCAATTCACTAATCAAGTAAATTAACCTTCCTTTCTTTTCTATTATGTAGCTCCTCTCACATGCTGCTACATGTGCAAGGATCTGCAATGTGCATTGAATGTTCATATGCTGCTATAAATGTTGTTATTTTGCTGGTGATTTTGCTTTATTGCCTCTAATACTCTAATTTATTCTCTTTCCCTTCTATTTTATTATGTTGCTTTTTTTATGTTGCTAATATGCTAATTATTCTGCTTGATTGCCTCTACTACTCTCCAATTCCCTCATGCTATTTTATGATATAGCTTTTCGCACATGCTGCCACATGTAGAATAACATAAAATGACATCACTATTGACAATATAATAAAAAGTATATCCTCATTTTCTCCATCCTCAATGATAATACATCAAAAAGCAAACTTAGTTCAAATTCAACACCAAATTGTTTCATCATGATTTAGAACCCACCTAAAGCTCTCTCAGAAAAAAAACTCCAAATAGAAAAGCTGACTTGTGAGTTACACTAGAAATGAACTGTTAAAACGCATTGAACATTGATATGCATGTCCATTGTAGCCTAACATGAAAAATCATATTTGCCATGAAACAACAAAACAATAATTCAATCCAAAAGGCAACGTCTCCATTGGATGGAGCATGATTAGAAGTTTGATTGTTTACAAATATCTATTTATATATCTGATTGATCTTAAACTTTTTGTATTAGTGCTTGAAATTTTTGTTAAGCATCATAAACTGAATTCCATTTTTTCAATGTTCCATTGCCTGCTATTCTGCGGAGGGGCCACTTCCCAAGTGATGATGAGAGATGACGACTGTTTTTGGGCAGTCGAGACCGACGGCTTTTCTTCTCCAAAAGACGGGAGAGGCCGCTTCTGTCAAAATCCGTTCCGGCAACTGTATTCGATCTTGGAACCTTCGGATTATCAGACAGGCGCTTATCGCTCTCGGCTACGAACCACTCCATATCCGAGTCAACTCCACAAATATCCGAGTTGCAGTTCTTCATCTGTCATGAGCCAGGTATAGCCTTCAACTTGGAGGTGAGTCCTGTCTCTATCTTCATTTTTTAGTATTTTTTTAGTACGTTCTTAGAACGTTTGTAGGCTTAGGGTACGATCACATTGGATGCAAGCTTGTGCAAGTACCAAGCGCCCACTGAGGTGGAGTGGAAATGGCATCGCAACACGCCAAATATAAACATATGAAACTAAATGGAACAGCTGTTTCGATGTGCGATGATTCATTTAGTTTCATATGTTCATATTTAGCGTGTTGGCACGCCATCTCCACTCCACCTCAGTGGGCGCTTGGTACTTGATGCAAGCTTGCATCCAATATGATCGTACCTTTACACACAAAAAATTCACTTTTTGAAAAAGCCCTTGATACCTACTTTTAGAGCCCTTAACAAAAAAAAAATGATTCATATACCTTTGGAAAAATGCATGAAAACAGGCCCTCTAATCTAATCACTGATAAAATGGTTTTCAACCCTACATTTTGAATTAATCAACTTTGAATTGTAGTGTTTTTGATGTTCTATCATTAGTTTGAGGACAACTAGGAATTTATATTGAAACTAAACTGCAAAAAAATAAATGTCTTATTCATGACTGATTAAGTTACTTAGTTTCAAGTTTTTCTGTAGTGGCAAAAGTGATGAATATTATTTAATGTAGTAGATATCCATTCGAAGCTGTTATCATAATCATTGATTTATAAAAATATTTTTGGTTCTCAAGCCATGATCAATCTCAAACCTACTTGACAAGCACTGTTTCGATGCATAGATTTCAATCGAAGCCAGTATTTCAGCTGAATTATGTGATTTGTGAATAATTTATTGTATTACTTTTCAAGGTCACAGGGTTTCCTGCCTTCCAATGAATCTGACAAAACCCGACAAAATTGACGTCATTTCTAGGACGAAGAGTTTGACTAGTTCTCAACAGGTACAGTACACTATTAATCGTATTCTATTATTTCAAATGTATTATTGAAACTACAGGAATTTCTTGCATATTGACTTTTAAGATGGGTTTTCCTTACTGCAACCGAGTGCCGCAGCGGAGCCCGACCCAGCGATGCCAGATGCAATTGATGAAAAATCCCAAACTATAGTTGAGATTTTTCATCAATTGCATCTGGCTACGCTGGGTCGGGCTCCGCTGCGGCACTCAGTCGCAGTAACGAAAACCCACCTTCAAGCTTAACATATATGATAATTCTTATAGAACTTTTTTTTCCGTAAGATTTCTCAAGAATTGTTCTTCTCAACTTCCTCTCAATTCAAGCTGTTGACTTCGGCAAATAATGACTAATGACATATATTTTATTAGGACTGAATATTTTCAATAATGTTAATGTAAGTTTTCAAAATTGATGTTTACTTTGTATCTTAGACTAGGCGTACACCGGTTAGTCAAGACAAGACAAGACGACATTAGTCACGTTTAGTCACAGTACTTCACATAGCTGCTTATGAAGCAGCACACACCAATTAGTCATTGCATCGGTGTGTGCTGCTTCATAAGCGGCTATATGTAAATTATTGTGACTAAACGTGACTAATCTCGTCTTGTCTTGTCTTGACTAACCGGTGTACGCCTAGCCTTATGCATTACAATCACTCGTATCTTAATAAGAGCTATCTTATTGTGATACATTTGATTGACGATTATAGTTATTGAAGATTGATGTCTCCTCTCTATAATTATTATGTATTGGAATTATTCTTATCATAAAAACTATCTTATTGAGACATTTGAATTTGGAAAACTTTCCTAGGAAAAAGTTGGAAAAATATCTCGTTGTGAACGATTTTTATCAAATTTTCTGTAGTTATTGAATTTAGGGATTGTATTGAGAAAAAACTCCTCCTCCTCCTCCTCCTCCTCCTCCTCCTCCTCCTCCTCCTCCTCCTTCAACACCTTATTTTCAAACTTTTTCTCATTATTCTACTTCGATCTTCTTTATCTCCTCCTTCTTTTCCATCTTCTTCTCAACTCCTCCTTCTCCTCTATCTCCTCCTTCTCAATCTTTTTCTGATTCTTCTACTTCTCCTTTTTTTCCTTCTCCATCTCCTTCTTCTCCATCTTCTTCCCCTTCTTCTTCTCGTGGTTCTTCTTCTCTTTCCTCTTCTTTTTCTTCTTCGTCTTCTACTTCTTTTCCATCTCCTTCACCTTCTTCTTCTCGTTCTTCATATCATCTTCATTCTGCTTTTTCATTCTCTTCTCTTTCTCCCATCACCTTTTCCTCCTCATGCTCTCTCTCTCTCTCTACTCTTCCTTCTATCCTTATTCCTCCACCTTCTTTTTCTCTCTCTACTTCTCTTATCTCTATTCTTCCTGCTCCTCGACATGACTCGATGTGATTTATCAAGTTGACTGTTATTATTGTTTTTTTCATGTTTTCAAGTTTCATTCCTTGAGCAGTGAGCAGAATGAGATGGAAGAAGAGAAGCAAGTAAAGATCACCAAAGCGCACCCCTGACTTATTTGGCGAGTGAAGTCAGCTCTACAATGATCTCACATCTTTTGGCCTATGGATTGCGCAATTATGGTAAGTCATCCATCAGATTAACTATAATTTGTGATGAAATCACGATGAAAATCTAATTATACTGTAATACGATTTTACTATTAATATAAAAGCGCCGCTCACTTGTATTTCAAAAAATTCTATTGCTGGACTTCACCAAGATTGGTCAAATATTTAATGATGATCAAACGCATCAACAGGTGAAATTTTTATTATAACACTATACGAAATCGGACCGCCAATTTTCAGTTGCCTGTAGAAAATAGATCTGTGTGCATTGGTGCATTGCTATACTGTATTGGCATTTTATCCGGCTGTGTATGTATGATAATTCCAATTATAGCAGGACTTTTTTAAATTGTTAGAAAACAGCTGATTTATGTACGCTTGTTTACTGACGTTAAATCAGCTGTTTTCTGACAACTTAGAATAATCCTGCTATACTTGAAATTCATTATAAAAGATCAGCTGGAGTCCCTTTGCAACAACTTTTCTACCATGTCTGCCATGGCCTTTTTTGAAGATCGTCAAATTCTATTTGACCTAGGTTGGTAAAACCCAGCATAAGGCTAGGCGTACACCGGTTAGTCAAGACAAGACGAGATTAGTCACGTTTAGTCACAGTACTTCACATAGTTGCTTATGAAGCAACACACACCGATTAGTCATTGCATCGGTGTGTGCTGCTTCATAAGCAGCCATGTGAATTACTGTGACTAAACGTGACTGATGTCGTCTTGTCTTGACTAACCGGTGTACGCCTAGCCTCAGTTTTAAATTCAGTAGTTGCTATTTTGACTATCTGCAGCTGACAGCAGATCAGTCGTATCAATGAAATCCTGCCTTGTACTGGTCACTGTACTACTTTTAGAAAAAAAAATTCTTTAAAAACTTAGTACATAATCATCATGCCAACAGATGATTGAAAAAAATTGAAAAAATTGAAAAAAATGGAGCCTGCAAAACTTCGATTCTTTATCTATCTTTTGGCGCAAACCGCATCAAAATCGACCAACTCAATCTTTCTCCACGAACTTTTCAAAGTTGGAGACTGTGTGGACAAATTGGACACAAAATTCTTTTAATATATGAGATTATTCTACAAAATTATTGATAGAATTACGTTGCTTATACGTCTTTTGTATGATTAAAAGGGGGCAGTAGTAGTCTGCCGTATAGGATTATGTCCCATAAGAACAATTTTATTTTTTGTAATCTTTTGAAACATATAGCACCGTCATTTTTTACATGAAATTACGTTTGATTTGAAAAAGAATATTATTCTTCAAGGGGTGGTCATTTTTGAATTTTAAATTTTCCTTTTAAAAAAACTTCATAAAATATCAAAATCAGGGAAGTTTTGAAATTTTATTGTGTTTTCAAAAAGGAATATTTGAAATTCGAAAAAGACCACCCCTAAAGAATAATATTCTCTTCCAAATGACACATCAAACGTAATTTTATGTAAAAAAATGACGTTGCTATATGTTTCAAAAGATTACAAAAAATAACATTGTTCTTATGGGACATAATCTAATTTGGCCGACTGCTACTGCCTCCTCTTAACTTTGAATGATTAGTGTAATAAGTGTTACAGTATATTATTTGATTACTATATTATGTAAAAAAATATTCATACAACAGTATATAGGTACCTATAATAATTATAATTTTTTCAACAGACCAAAACATATTGAGAGGAGGCTAGGCCTTCCAGGGACTCAAGATGATCTCTGCCTTGTGTGTGCTTAGCATATTCGCTTACATAGATTTCATTAGATTCAATTCAAAGAAACAAACACTTATGGTAAGACACCGAATGGTGAGAATGGATTATTTCTAAAACTTTTTTCTGTATTATTTTTCAGGTTGTAAAAGTTGTTGATATGGTTGTTTGCCTTCTTGGAATGAGACTCACCACTATAGACAACACGAAGCGATTGACTAGTTCTTAACAGGTTATTAGTATAGGCCAATAACATTATTCTTATTACTAAGTTGAAGTTTAGAAGACTACTATTCACTTGCATTGATGATTTCTATCCGATGTAGTTTTCAATGCTCTTTCAAGAAATTATTTTTTGATTTTCTCAAATCAATGCAGCTCATGCACTTCACTTCCTTAAGGCTAGGCGCACACCAGTTAGTCAAGACAAAACAAGATTAGTCACGTTCAGTCACAATAATTCACATAGTTGCTTATGAAGCAGCACACACAGGTGCAATGACTAATCGGTGTGAGTTGCTTCATGAGCAACTATGTGAAGTACTGTGACTAAACGTGACTAATCTCGTCTTGTCTTGTCTTGACTAACCGGTGTACGCCTAGCCTTACACGTCGTGTCATTTTTCACATTGATATTTTATCATAGCCCCCTCTAAACTACAGTTTTAAACTGTAGTTTAGACGGAGCTATGCTTTTATATATCTTTATCTTTTTGTATGCTCACGTAAGTTGGTGGATGAGTCGCTTTAGGTTTTCCATTTTTTGAATTCAATAATAATAAATTATCTACTTTAATTTTTTTAAATTTATTATTATAAATCAAGATCTTATATAATATTTCATAATTATTATCTTATGATTTCTTTTAATTCATTATTATAAATTAACAAACCACATTTTGTTGCAGTATTTGTTTTCAACAAACATGCATTAATACAAACAAAATGATTGTTTCAAGCTTTGAAAATTGATGCCAAATTGGATAAAAAATTATTGGTTCCATGTTCTGGATAGCTATCTTCATTTTCTTCATCTTCTTTATTTTCACCATGTTCCCTATCAAGGGATAATTGGTTATGTTGGTGGAGTGGAACAACCCTACTCGGGTATCCCCACTATTAAAAGCCATACGCTAAATAGATAAATAAATCTTTATTTTGCCATGGAATTTGTTAGATTTTAGGGATGGATTTAGACAAGAATGGTGTGGTGTGAAATGTTTCGAATATTATTATTATCTGTTTTCATTTGGAAATAAATCTATGCAATTTTCCTTTTGCAGTGAGATGAAAAAAAATGAAGCATTGGTTTTTTGAAGAATGAGACCACCGCAACGCACTGAATGATATTGTGAAGCGAGCGAAGTGAGTTCTCATCGAAGATCTGTCTAGCCTCTGAACATTGCGGCTTCGGTAAGTCATCTATCTGTGTTTATAATTGCTCCCTCTTCTTCTTCTCCTCCTCCTCCTCCTCCTCCTCCTCCTCCCTCCTCCTCCACCTCCTCCTCCTCCTCCTCCCTCCTCTCCTCCTCCTCCTCCTCCCTCTTCCTCTTCTTCCTCTTCTTCTTCTTCTTCTTCTTCTTCTTCTTCTTCTCTTCTTCTTCTTCTTCTTCTTCTTCTTCTTCTTCTCTTCTTCTTCTTCTTCTTCTTCTTCTTCTTCTTCTTCTTCTTCTTCTTCTTCTTCTTCTTCTTTCTTCATCTTCTTCTTCTCTTCTTCTTCTCTTCTTCTCCTTCTTCTTCTTCTCTTCTCCTCCTCATTCTTCTTCTCCTTCCTCATCATCACCTTCTTCTTCTTTTCTTCTCATTCATATTCTTCTCCTTTCTCTTCTTCTCCTTAATCTACTCCCATTCTTCTTCTTCATTCCTCCTTCTTCTTTCTTCTCATTCTTCTTTTCTCTTCTTCTCCTTATTGTTTTCTATTCCATCTCTTTATCTTCTTCTTCTTCTTCTTCTTCTTCTCTTCTTCTTCTTCTTCTTCTTCTTCTTCTTCTTCTCTTCTTCTTCTTTCTTCTCTCCTATTTTTCTCCTTCTTCTTCTCTTCTTCTTCTTCTCCTTCTTCTCTTCATTTCCATTTCTTCTTCCATCTTCTTCTTCTTTTATTCTTCTCCTTCTTCTCCTTCTTCTTCTTCCTTCTTATCTTCTTATCCTTCTTCTCCTTCTTCTTCTTCTTCTTCTTCTTCTTCTCTTCTCTTCTTCTTCTCTTCTTCTTCTTCTTCTTCTTCTTCTTCTTCTTCTTCTTCTTCTTCTCTTCTTCTTCTTCTTCTTCTTCTGCTTTTTCTTCTTCATCATTTCCTCCTTCTCCTTCTTCTTTCACTTCTACTTCTCTCCTCTTCCTTCTGTAGAATATTTCTGAGAAAGGAAATTGTAGATTGTGTTATGAACTGTTATTATTGATTGTTATGTCTTATAAAATTGATCAATGACCTTTTCTTCTTTTGCAGTTTGTATGGTGATAAAGATCAACAATCAACAGCTGTCGAGATTTAGAACACACCACTGCGCCCTGGGCGAGCGGATAGAGTTCTCAAGTGAGCTGTGACGGGGAGGAGGCAGTCATCTTTAGCTGTTGGATCAGGTCAGTTCTCCCAGTACATCACAATTCAATAATTCACAATAATGAAGAAGGGATTAACAAACTACAATAATTGATATAATGTTTAAAGTTGAATAGTGATAAAGATCTTATGCCATAATATGGTGACAAAACTAAACCTAAACAATTCCTATCTTTAAAAATCCACAAGCAAAGCAAATAGAAATCTTGTGTGATTTAACTCATCTGTGAATATACAATAAGGCTAGGCGTACACCCGTTAGACAAGACAAGACGAGATTAGTCACATAGTTGCTTATGAAGCAGCACACACCGATGCAATGACTAATTGGTGTGTGTTGCTTCATAAGGACTATGTAAAGTACTGTGACTAATCTCGTCTTGTTTTGTCTTGACTAACCGGTGTACGCCTAGCCTAATACTGTAATAATATAGAAAAGCCACAAAGTTACCCTCAGTGCTATCATAGACTAACCATAATATTGTTATATACAGTATAAACCATATATTTCGTTTGTCTCTGGTGCTATGTAATGAATAGTGCATGCCTAGTGTATTGACATCTTGGAGTCAGCTTTGCCTCTATAACAAGGCTACTGGTATATTTTTTTAACTGAGGCACACCAAGACAAGACGACATAGTTGCTTATGAAGCAGCACACACTGATGCAATGACTAATCGGTGTGTGTTGCTTCATAAGCACCTATGTGAAGTACTGTGACTAAACGTGACTAATCTCATCTTGTCTTGTCTTGACTAACTGGTGTACGCCTAGCCTAACTCTATGTCTTTGATTATTTTTCAATGATGAAGCTAAATGCTTTTTTTTTTAATAAGTAGTTGGTTAAACATGCAACTTATTTGATCAGGTATCACTACATTTCGTCCTGTTCGAAAACTCTTTGTAGGCTGAGGCTTACCTGCTGGTTACCAATGATATCTCATGCGTTATTTGTACTACACATATTGAATCATTTAATTTGCGATTCCATTGCATTCTAAACTTGAGCCTCAATCTACCAAATAGTACCTTTGTCAATTTACTGAAATGTAGGTCGAGTATAGTGTCAGAGCTAAGATCAATGAACTATATTGCAAGTGGGCCTAGGCCTACCTGTTGGCTGTCATTTTTTATTGTTTTATGTGAGTCTACTTGTAACTGAATATTTTTTTTTTATTCTTTAGGAATTGAGGAGACGCACACACCACAGACACAAACGAAAAGGAGGAGGATTGTTCGTCCTCGATTTGTTGACAAAAATTAGAAGAACAAAAGGAGCTTAAATAAAGTGAAATGATAAAAAATTTGTAACAAGTGTAAAGTGTACTACGATATCGAATGGACTCAAATGTGGTTTCACTCACAATGAACTAAGTTATCATTTTTGAATACTAGCAATTGAGTTTAAAAAGACACTATGAATTGATTTCTATTGAATTGAAATTGTTCTGTTTATATGTCTATTATTGTATTGTGTATTATGTTATGTTTTGTATGGTCTATTGTATTGTGTATGCTTTGTTTTTTATGGCAATAAATACAAACGGGGAGGGGTGTGGGACTTTTCAGGCATCCATGCAGACTTGGAGAGAGGCCTTCGCAGAACTTCAAAAAGGTAAATTAGCTCTGGGCCGATTTCAACTGTTCAATCAAGATTTTCCAAATTTTCATCTGGAATTTTTATCTTAAATTCTTCAACTTCTATTAATAATTCAATCGATCAATCAAGCGGCATCTTTTGAAGTAGCCCGTTAAAAATTTCAATCAATTGTAAATAATTGAAAGTTATTTTCTTTTAAATTGAATTGACATCCTTTTCTTTCAGTTGCTAGAAAGAGAGCCTCCAGTTCCAAAAAGTATTGTCAATCGCTTTTCTCTATAGTTGTTTATTTTTAATTTATACATAATATCTTCCAGTTCATATATCAGTTCGATATTTTAGTAGCCTATATTCCAGAAACCATTATCTTCTCACTAACGTGATAATTACGTATTGCATTCCTCACAGGGATACGAAGCTTAGTCTCGGGCAGTGTTTTCATTTTTTCCCATTCTAACTACTGCCGTTTTCCATTATTATCGAAAAAAGTGCGTAATTACAATTATTGTTAATGTCTTGTTGAACTGTTTAAATCGGTCCTGGCGACTACAATTTGAAATTTTTTTCACCAATCATTCTTTCAAAACATTCAATCATTTACCGTAGGAAATGATTGATACTGCATGTCTAGACCATTGGCCGCTTCTGTTCTCTAGATATTCCCTCATCATCAATTTCTTATCGAAAATCTAATTAACTTGGACCTTGATCGCAAGATCCAGTACTTGATCATTCTTTTCCTACCTTTTTTTTAATCAAGTCTCCCCACCTGTCCTGCTTATAGGAGGAGAACCTTCCGTTCAAATCCAAGATCAAGGATATAATTTTTTTAATCATTGACCATCTTGAAACGACCCTTCCCCATTGTAAAGTTTTTCTATTGGGTCTATTCGATTTCTTAGAATTTTCATTGTACAGAATATAGGCCTATCGGTTGATCTTTCCAAATAAGAAGTTAATTTTTGCATCCAAATCAAATTTAATAATTTGCTATTCAATTTCTTGAGTGCTGCCACGGTTGTTTCTTTTTTAGGAGATACTTTCCATCTTTCTAAAGTGTACCTACATTGTTCTTGCGTCTTGTTTGTTGTTGCATCTCTCAGAATATTGTCGGCTAAGGC
Organism: Laodelphax striatellus; assembly: GCA_017141395.1. Classification (NCBI taxonomy): domain Eukaryota; kingdom Metazoa; phylum Arthropoda; class Insecta; order Hemiptera; family Delphacidae; genus Laodelphax; species Laodelphax striatellus. Next base: position 48,981,550 of record CM029531.1, read on the forward strand.
TAGGCGTACACCGGTTAGTCAAGACAAGACGACATTAGTCACGTTTAGTCACAATAATTCACATAGTTTCTTATGAAGCAACACACACCGATTAGTCAATGCATCGGTGTGTGCTGCTTCATAATCAGCTATGCGAATTACTGTGACTAAACGTTACTAATGTCGTCTTGTCTTGTCTAACCGGTGTACGCCTAGCCTAACTTCTCATCTCTCTCATGTTCCTCAACTAATTTAATTTAAAGTGTTTTGTCAATCGTTATAAATTCATGTACAGTAGGTTTGCCTTTCCTATACCTTCTTGCATCATTCCATCTTATAACCTTCTATGTTTTCATATTAAGTTAATCTCATCTTCCATGATCTCCTTCTAGGGTGGGCCTAATCCTTTATTACCCTTAACTTTCAAATCAATAATTTTTCTATTTTCAACTTATCAATGATCTCTTTCTATTTCTTGTTCTATTCCATTTTAAAATAAGATTTACCAAAACTTTATCAATTCTTTGCCTATACAATCATACTTATAAGTTTTTCTTACTCTCACTCTCCTCACTCACCTAACTTTCTCTCCGATATACATACTGGTTAGCATTTGATTCATTTCAATTTGTTACTTCTTTTGCATGCTCCATCTTCCATGTTCATCTTATCCCACACTTACTCTATTAATAGCCTAATACTGTACGGTATTGTCATTTTTAATCATCTACCTCTGAATTCTATTATTTCCCCCCCCCCTACCTCATTCTTTATTTTCTCACTCTTTCCCTCTTTTATTTGCACCTACAACTACTTGAAGTGGAGAAGGTAACTTACAGTACAATAAAAATCCCTCTTCTTCATTATCACTGATGTTGGCTCTCTCATGTTCACTATCACTCCTCTCACTTCTTATCTATTCATACTTTACTTCTTGATGTCCAGCTTTATCAATAATTAGGCCTACCTCTGATAGTAGTCTAATTCTATATCCTCTCATGGGATAATCAGTTTAATTCCATCAGTAGAAAAAAGAATGGTAGGCTATAGTTCATTCATTCACTTATCCCATCTTCATTCTATAAATCTCGCCTTTGTAACCTCACTATAAACTGCCCTTTCTTCTCATGTCTATTACTTTCATCCTTTGATTCTTCTCTTCTCCACCCTTCTCTGTCGTTTCTTCTCCTTTGCACTATAGAGGGCTCTCTCTCCTTGTTGAAGTTAATATTAATTCGTAAATATATTTTACTATTTTGATAGATGCAACAGCAATATATTTGTGCCAGCACTCAAATTTAACAAAATTTGCAAACCCCCCCCCAATGGTCTATAAATGCACATACAGTACCTCTTTAGTGACGTAACCTTGAAAGTTCTAGTGTTTGGCCATCGAAACTTCACCATCGATAGTAATATCGATATCTAAAATTTGAAATTGAATGACAATGATTATTTTTTCAAATTGTCTTACTAAAATGCTCAAGCCAATTCTGAAACATGTACCAGTCGAATTCTTAATTTTCCTTTCATTAGTAGAACATCGATATCGATCAAAAATATCGATGTCTAAAAAACATTGATAATGATACCAAACACTAGAAAGCTCTAGTTCCCCTCCCTTCTGGTATTGCAGGATTCTTTTAACTTGTCAGAAAACAGCTGATTTAACGTTAGTGAACGAGCATACATCGATAAGCTGTTTCCTGACAATTTAATAGAATCCTGCTACAGTGATGGGTGATACAGGCCGGCGTATCGTATAGTCTGTATCGATACGCGTATCGTATAGCATAGTATCGATACGCGTATCGTATAGTAGGGCATCAATGGATGATGAGCGGTGAAGGGATGTTTTTGTGTTGATACGGGGCTCTTTGTATCGATAGGCGATACGATACAGGGCTCCTTGTATCAATACGGCCTAGTGTATCGATCCAAAATGAATCGATACTTTTTCTTTGTATAGATTTTCAATTCGATACGCACGTACCTTCTGGTGGGAGAACCCATTTCTTTTACAATTAGCACAGTGAGAGGAGGAAATTCATAAAGAGGTCTATGCGCATCATGACGATCTGCGCAGTTACGGTTGGATTTCACGATACCAGTAGACGTTCAGGTCACCTGGAGCAGGTGAACTGAACCGTGAGACCACTTACTTGAACAGGTTGCTGGTGGTGTTGAGGCTATGTTCGAATTGGGTTTGCTTACATTCTGTCGTTTTGTTCTTAGTAGGCCTATCTATAACTTTGTAATACAGTTTAAATTAAATTCATTCTTTTTAAATTGAATTCTTATTACAAATTACCAGGCAGGTAACCTGTACGTCTACCGGAATCGTGGAATCTAGCCATTATTGGTGTACAGGTACTGTATGAACACAGTGTGGCCATTGAATGTCTTGCCTTTGATTAATCAGGTCGGTCAAATCCACCATATTTTTGTCAACTATTGAGAGATTTGCATTGCAAAGATATTTGAATCATGTTAAGTGATACATTTCTAACTTGTAATTCACCTTTGCTAGCACCAAATCATTTTAAGCTTTCAAAAACTATACAACGGTAGAGAAATTAATAGTTCTAGATGTTGGAAAAGTTATTTTTAATGTTTTTCTATAGTAAAAGTTTGACAAAAATGTGTGAAAAAGTTCAAATTTTCCTAGCAGAGTTTAAAATATTTACCAAAGTATGGCGGGGCGGGGAATAAAATGTTACAACACATTGTTCATGGGCCTTTGACACTAATGGCCACATTGTGATTGTACAGTATCTGGGGAGGCCAAAAATTCGATTGGTGAGTGATGAATTGATTTGTCATATATGTTGACGACCAAGAACTTCATACACTCATGAATTGAATAGGGTAGGGTACAAAGAGTATTATACTGTATAGTAACAGTGTGGACATTGCTTGTCACACTTCTGATTGGTTATCCGACTAATGATGCTAATATTGAATCAATGGTCAGCTGTTCGAGCATCGGACTTTCTGACAAAAAGTTTCTAGTGAGTGGTAAAACCCAAGTTTAAACTAAAAATTGTTTAACTGTCGTTGGAGAAACCGGCCCTAAACCACCAGACTTTTGCCAAATCTCATAAGATTTGCATTGAAATGAAAAGAAAACTATATAGGCCTATGTTATGATACGTGATTCACTTCTCACCTACATTTGCCTTTGCCAGTATTAGTTTTTATCATTTTAAGCGTTTAAAAGCAATACCAAGAGTAAAGAGACTATTTTCAATGGTAGAAAAGTTATTTTTGATGATATTTCTCTTGAAATAAGTTTGACAAATGATTGAATGGGTTCTTGTTTGCCTGTAAGCCCATATAAAAATTCAAAAATTTGGCAAAAGTATGGCGGCGGTGGAAAAATAAAATCACATATATTGTTATGGAGTGCTTCAAACAAGTGGTCACACTGTTACTTTACACTGTAGGGTAGGGTACAGTGACTTTGATCACGTGTGGACATTGAATGTCACACTTCTGATTGGTTAGCTTGGACAAATCCGTCATACCTTCACCAATTTTCATTAAATTTGCCTTCGAAATGAAACTCAAATCAATTATGTCGAGTGATTTGCCAGTGATCATTTTTATTATTTTGAGCTTTGAAAACAATAGCTGCTGAAAGTGGAGAGTCAACATATAGGCCACGCCCCCAAAGCAATTCATGCTGAAGCAAAATCAGTTTCTTGTCTCTGGCCACACCGGTTAGTCAAGACAAGACAAGATTAGTCACGTTTAGTCACAGTAATACACATAGTTCCTTATGAAGCAACACACACCAATTAGTCATTGCATCGGTATGTGCTGCTTCATAAGCAACTATGTGAATTACTGTGACTAATCTCGTCTTGTCTTTTCTTGACTAACCGGTGTACGCCTAGCCTAATTGGTCACCTGTGCAATATTGAAAATATACGACTGGAGACAAGAAAATGATATGGCTTTTGTCACTTGTTGCTTCCGAATGCTTTAAAATTCTATTTTGAATGATTCTAATATGATTTCTATAGTAATTTCTGTTAGGATAATATCGGTCCCGATAGTGCCTTATTACGATCATACTCGTGTCCGTCTGTCTGTCTTTCCGTACGCATATGATATCTGACGAACTCTTTCGAAATTTGGAAAATAATTTATGTAATATCTTCATAGATAAAGTAAGAAGCCTATTGATTTTGTACATTGGGAGTTGAATTTTAAAAACTTTACAAGCAAAATATAGATAGCCTAGCCTACTTTTTATTTAGGTCACAGCTCTTCAAATATAGGAGAGCGGGGCTCTACCGTACACTTAAGCAAGACTTCAAGAAAAAGAAGAAGAAGAGGAAATTCGTTCTTGCATTCAGGGTCAAGCACGACGTAATCCCTTCCATTCACCAATATTGCAAGTTATTCATCTGTTGTTGCCTGGCGAAAATAATGTTAATGTGTTCCCATTCAAAAATAATTTTGCATAAAACAATCATGCATAAAAACAATATTACCGCGGTGGCAAGAATAAAGTGAGACTCTTCTATTTTGAGCTATTAATAGAATACTTGATGACTTCAATAATTCAATAGGTACTAGAAATTATTCAACACGTTTATTTGGAATAACATTTCAACTGGAGAATTGTTCTGTACTATTCAATTGAACTTATCAATAGGTTTTTTGCTGAGTGTGATGTCCGATTGATTTCCAGGCTTGAGCATAACGTAAGCTGTTTATTGAATATTATTGTGGCGGCTCTGCAGGTGAAGTGCCACATAGTATATTTATAAAAATAAAAAGAAACTCGAGTAAAGTAGTTGAAATTTTGAAGAAACATCTTGATAAAGTTTTGAATTGCCCGCGCAGAACTTGATAGGCTACTCAACAGACCAAGCCATGCAACGGTAAAGGTGGGTTTTCGTTACTGCGACCGAGTGCCGCAGCGGAGCCCGACCCAGCGTTGCCAGCTCATAAACCAAATAATTTAAGAAGGCGTTTATCCATGTATTCTATTTTGCGAAACATGGACTTACACAATTCGTAAATAGGTTTTGAATCTTTGAGTAAGTGATTAATAGTATGATATTTTTTTATTATTCTTTGTTGCCATTGCACCAACTACTATCAAGTGATTCTTTTATCAAACAAAATCATACCTAGGTGATACTGATTCATGGCAAGAAAGGAGTAAGTGAAACTCGGACAATGTTTATTTACCACTAAATTTTTATTAACAAAATATCACTTCAGGTTTCTCTCGAACAAAGAATAAAATTTTAAATACAAATATTCAATCATTAAATAGTAATACATTTGTACAAAGTGAACTTATTCGAGACAATAAATCTTATTCCAATTGTATCTCCACAATTGAAAAATAGTTGTTATGCAAAAATGTAAGTTTTCAATGTAATTTTTCATTACTTTCATTGTCAGAAGTACAAGGGGGGAAATATAATTATTCACTCTCTCAAATCCATTTACAGTTTTGAAATGCAATACTTGGACTAGAAACGAGACTGGACTTCAATGTTAGTTTTATGGTATGTTTTAATTTTTTTGTGAAATATTTTTATTTAATTTAAAAAAAACTACAGTGACAATGATAATTTCTATTGAGTTTTAATGTATTCATGTTTCATGTATTTTTCATGAGTTTTATTCACGTTTTCATGTATTTTTATAGCTCCCAACTTATGCATGCAATAAAATGATTTTCAAATATTGCTTTATCTTCAAATGAATTGTAGGCTATTGTAATCTAATTGTAATCTATTTTAGATTGTAGATCATCATCAAAATATTTGAAAGCAGTACGCTTGTAGTTGATCGGTCATGCCAACACTGTTGAATCAGTTGGTGTATTCTTAGAATTCCAAAGTGATTCTACTATTTTAATGTGACCGCATCTGCCCTCTCATTCTTTCAGCTCATTCACACATAGGTCTGTCTCATTCTGATCGGTCATTCCACTGTTCAACTATTCGTAGAATGTTTTTATGAATTTTTACACTCCTAGAATAATAGCAGTCTCTTCATTTTCAACTCGATAAGTTGAATTATTTTGCAGAGAAGCCGTCGCCCGTGGGGTCGAGGATCCAGGGGTAGTTGTTGGGGCACTCCATGCATGTGAACAGACGGATGGTCTGTCCGGGCAGTTCTCGTGTTGTCAGAGGACATGGGTTGGGCAGTGAGCAGTAAGGCTGACCCTTGACATCGCACTTCTCTTTCCATTCTTGGAAGTCTCTCAGAGAGGTGAGTTCAGTCGGATTCTGCATCCATTGGATAACCTGAATAAATAAAATATAACCATTAATTTTTATGTATTGGAAAATGCCTGTATTCAATTTCTCTTCACAGGATATGGGAGGCTGAGAATTTTGTGAACATCGTAGAATAATTTGTTTGAAAATATCAGTCATAGATTGAAGCCGGTACCAAAATTTTAGTTATTCCATTCAATAACCATGTAGGTACTTTCAATAATATTTTACGAGAACGATTTAAAATCCTCAACAGTACGCTCATTTTATAACTTCACATTCCAGTACGATTTTGATTATAAGTATGTCTTTCAAAATCCACATTTCAAGTTTTCTATAACAAACAAGTGACCATATTTTATGGCAATGAGACAAATCTCCTATTAGCAAATGCAATTCTATTGCTTCAATAAAATACCGTACAGAATATCTCGAGGTAGATATATTTTATCAGAATTTCTTATGGTGGAATAAAATCAAAATAAAAAAATCCATTTTTTAAATGCTGATGTCTGTTTTCAGAGTGAAAACAAACTTTCACCATGTTCCCTATCAAGGGATAATTGGTTATGTTGGTGAAGAGGAACAACCCTACTCGGGTCTCCCCTCTATTAAAAGCCATACGCTATGAATGAATAAATAAATGGTGGAATTGTATTCCCTATCACGTACCTGGAGCATGGTGACAAAGTAGACATCGTTTCTGTCGAGCATCTCCTCGATGAACTTGATGAGTTCCTCCTTGAACTCCTTCTTGCTCTTGAGCCAGGAGGCGTGGAAGTGCAGACCGAGCGGGGCGCGGTTGGTGCTGAAGTGGCGGTTGAAGTTGTGTCGCAGCAGCCGGGCGAACTGGTCGCCGGTCTGGATGTTGGAGCAGGAGTCGACCATGTGACATCCGGGCAGGCTCTCGTCGAAGGTGGGGTCGTCGCGGCGGTCGAGCTCGTTCATCACCATCTCCCAGATCGGGTGGCTGCGGCTCGGACAGTTCTGCGCGTTACCGTTGCACTTGTGCGGCATGCGGAAGTAGAGGGTGTACGGCCAGATGGGCACTCGGCCCAGGGGAGCTGTGATCGACGCGTCGTACACAAAGTACTGATCAGCCATCATTTCGAACTGCTTGTTGCCGCCCACTCGCAAGTAGGGAGCGCGTACTCCGATTATCGAGCTGCAAAAATCAGTTTTTGTTCATTATAGCTGTTATTCGAGGGAAAAAATTAAGAATAGGAATTTTTAATGGAGTTTCTTCTAGTTGATTGTTTCATTCAATTTTCATTCAATTTCATTCAAGAGCGCTTACTCCGATCATCGAGCTGCAAAAATGAGTTTTTGTTCATTATAGCAGATAGCTGTTATTCCAGGGAAAAATATTATAAATAGTTTCTTCTAGTTGATTCATTCAATTTAATTGAGTTTCTTCTAGTTAGGATATTGTTATTCGAAAAATATTATAAATAGGGATTTTTAATTGAGTTTCTTCTAGTTGATAGTTTCATTCAATTTTAATCAATACTTGATTCACATGATCTTATTCGTTCGTCCAACTGGAATAAATTCTATAGACAAGATAACAAAAATTCAATTTGTAGACTCCATTGTTTGAATAATTCAAACATTGTAGAGAATATTTGTCGAGATGAAAGAGCTTATATGTGAATCACTTCTCGCAAAATAAATTATTAGCATTTATTACAATACATAAATATTTGTTTTGCTGGAGTGATTCAACAATTATCGTTGTTGGAATAATATTGTAATAAATGCTAATTCCATCTTCATCTCCATCTCAGAAATATGTCTATCTCCAGAAATATTCGTTGAGTTTTTCCGAGGACCGCTGAAGACTGCACTTGCCTAGCTGTTGTCCTCCAGCTATTAATTTCTGTTATTATGTTACTGTTATCACGAGACTGGCTATTTAAACTATCTTGAACTATCGAAAAATTTATTATTGAAATGTATGAAAAATTACACAGCAACGACAACGTTAAACCTACTTTTACATCTGGGAAACCAACATCTAAATTTTGAACTAAAATGTGACTGTAAAAAACTCTTCAATTGAATTTGAATACTAAACAAGTGCATTATTGAAATATATTCTACAGAAGATATAATTATGTGAATCTCTACGTAACTCGCACAGAGATCTAGGAAGAGTATTAATAACAGTACAGTTATTATAAACAGTACAGAATGACAGACACATTGTTTATACTATTGTTTCAACACTAGAATTCACAAAAATTCAGAACATTGTTTATCCTCAATGCTTCTCAAAACTTTTTTATTGAAAATTTTAGAATAAACTTGGATCGGAACTGTGCAAAGCTTTAAGGGAATTGAAATATTCGGTGAGATGTGACAGTATCTCGATACTTAACTACTAGATACCCACTTACCCGTCAGTAATGTTAGCGAATCGTTCGACAATGAGTCGACCTCCAGCCATCTCAGCGAGCCAGTCGTCGTAGGAGCCGCCGGTCCAGTACTTGGGTTCGTCCTTGTGCGTCAGGGAGAACATGGCGATCTCGTGGCCACGCCTGTGCAGGTCCTGAACGGAGGCGTAGTTGGAGTACTTGTGCGACATGAAGAAGGTTCCTCGGATCTGGCAGCCGTTGGGGTTCTGACGCTGGCCGTTGAAGATCTCATCGTAGAGATCGGTGTTGTCAACGTTGATGGCACCGTTGAAGGTGATTGTGATCATTTGTGGCACCTGCAAAAAAGGTTGTTTGAATTTGGTTAGTAAAACGGACAGAAAATGTCTAAGAGACATAGATTGACAGTATTAGTTGTGGTTCCTGGAAAATAGGTTTGTTGAGTTTGTTTACTGAAATGTATAAAAAGGTCAGAAAGCAAAGTAATTATTGCCAATTGCGTCACCTGGAAAACAGGTTGTTGGAGTATGGTTACTGGAATGAACAGAAAACGTCAAGGAGAGACATAGTTGTGGTAACTGGGAAATTATTTGTTGGAGTATACTCACTCAAGCCTGACTCAAATGAACTGAGAAAATTGGGAAGGAAAGTATTAACAGTTGAAGTTATACCTCAGTATGATTACTGAAATGAACATGAAATGTCAACGAGAGACATATTGACAGTTGTATGGTGACTGGAAAATTATTTGTTTGAGTATACTCACTAAAATAAACAGAAAAAGTCAAGAAGAAACTGATTAGTGAGATTAGACCTGGGTTTACTTATTGTCTATTACCACAGAGGAGTGAGTAGGCTATTTCCCTCCTCTATGCTTTCAATCATAACAAATATTGGACTACAGGGAGAAAATTAAGTTTTTTGGCACTCCATCATTAATTTTCCCACCACAAATGTAAGACTAAAAACAACTGGTTGAAGAATTATGTCTGATGGTTTCTAATTTCTTCAATAATTTTCACCACCAATCACTCAATGAAGAAAAGAGTTTGATTACTGAAATAGTCCAGGATGATAGACGGGTTGTTAACGGGAAAATTATTATTTGTTGAAGATTGATTGATGAAATGAACAGAAAAAAGCATGAAGAACATATTATTGACAATTTGATAGCTACTAATCATGAAAAACACTGGTTTAAAAACGCTTCAAAATTGAGCTTACCTGATTGGGTTCAATGTTTCCTGGTATTCTTGTACCATCAGCAGAGCAGAAACAGTCGGGAAGAACACACTGAGTTGGGTCGCAGTCTGGTGCTCTGTTGGGATCCGTTTCCACAGCTAAAAATGTGAAGAAATTCGTTTAAGAAATTGAGCTATCAAGTTTCTAGCTGACGATTTAGTTGGCCTACTAATAAGAATAATATTCATTGTGCGGAGCGAGACGTAGTCGAGCGAAGCTCAATATCAGGCCACTTGTGTAAATCGGTTGTGATCAAACTCCTCCTAGACTACTTGGCCGATTTCCATGAAATTTGGCTCGGACATGCATATCAACGATGGGAAGGTTGTAGAATAATTAAATTTGAAATCAATGGTAGGGTACCATGGAGGAATAATGAACGAAAAAAATAAGGACATAAAATCGGAGTCAAATCGTTTTAAAGAAAAAACTACCAGCTGGCGTGCGGAAAGTAAGTAAGTTGATCATTTCCACCTAATCAAGTGTGTGGAAAGAAGATCTGCTTCGGAATAACCCATTTTGTAATAAAATTCTGCTTTTTGAAATTTTCGAGTAGGGTAAAGCACAAAGTAGTTACACCTTTAAACGCTAGATCGAGCTGAGAGCTGCACGATAATACAGAGAGTATAATCAGAGACAATTGGAACTAGAATATTGTATCCACTTGTCTCTGGTATAATATAGTCACAGTGTGGACATTACATGTCATACTTTTGATTGGTTCTATATTGAACTTGGAAAGATCTTTCTTGATGAATTATATTCTTGATAAGTATTCTCAAGTTGCTTTAATAATCTCGATATGAGAAAATTGTCTCATGAAGGTGATTGATTATAAATACTTTGACATGAAGTGAAAATTGTTGATAGATTTAAATTCAAGAGTAAATAATAATTTTAGTTGACTTACAGCAAGCGTTTTCGTCGGACTCATCTTTGCAGTCGGGTTTGTCGTTACAGAAAAGTTCCTTTTCAATACATTCGCCATTTCCGCAGGATAATTTACCCTCTGGACAAATTGGCTCGTCTGTTTTCAGGATGGGGAGTACCTTCCTTGGCTCTGCAATAAGAAATGAATTCAATCAGTTCTGTAATCTTGCAATTGAAAATTTCAAAAATGCTTGTGCTTTGTTTGCTTGCAAGTTTTACTTTTTCATTTCTATTATCAGTAGGGTTTGGTAGTCAAATTACACTGTGATGATTCCATGAATGATTATTAACTTCCCATCAAATTTGATGATGATTATCGATTATTTTCCAAATAAAATGGAGTAGATATCGATGGAATGAACATGAATGTATCAATTATGTGTAATATTAATGGTGGTAGTCAAATTACATCGATGAAATGAGATGAAACGATTCAATTATTTGAAATATCAATGGTTGAGTCATGAATAATTATTGAAAATTTTGTTATTCATTGTAAAGTACACAGGAAATACTTGAGACCCAGTGTGACCAACTCGTTCTGAAATAAGTGTCGCTTATTTAAGTGGTGGCTATGGTGGTTAAGGTATGGTGGATGGTTCTCAGCAGGTTAAAGAATTCAATAGAGAGCCCAAAATAGTTTCACACACGGCAAAGAAACTTGCGCATAGCTCGGAAACGTTTCTTGTTATTGTTGTTAAAAGATGGGCACACACAATCATAAATCTCAAGATGTTGTCTAGTGAGAAAACACACAACATGCTGTAGTTAAAATAGAAAAAGAAGACATCATTTCAGAGAAATATTATTGGGTAGATTCAGGATATTAAAATGAAATCTGTTCTACATGCGTCACAGCTAACATGCCAAGTATGATGTATAATCCTGTGCAATTTGTTAATAGGCTGTTCAATAAAAATTAAAATGTGCTATCATTCAGTATTGAAAATGAAAATAAATCTCTTGATAACCAATTTCATCATCAACTGCATCCTTCCGGCAACCAGGCCTAGCAGTTAAGCTTTTGAATAAATTATGTCAAATCAAAGAATGCTGCTTCTCTTTTCAATCATCGCCGTACCGATACTGCTTTTCTCAATAAAATAGGATACCATAATATGCGCTAGATATACATTTTCAAATTGTCATAAACAAGAGCAATAACTCCATATGGATTTTCAACAGTACTGTATTGTAGCATTAAAAAGCTTCTGAGAAATATCTTAATGGAGGCTATCAATAGTTTCATCTAGTTAATGCAATGCAAGTTTTCATGCATAATATCATGCAGAAGCATTAATAGATAGTTGATCCCAAGTTTCTTACCAAATTACTATGACAATCACTGCAGAATGAAGTACAATAGACCCATATCGTTCAAGCATTCACAGGCATGCAGCAAACTACCAAATGATCCAAATATTAATGGAAGTGTTTTTAGAATAGGTACTGTAATTTATCATCAAGACAATGAACGTGTCTGCTGTTCAGTAATGCCTGTTATTTTCAGGGTCCATGATAGAAATTTCAATTCAAAGTGAACTAGAGAAAGTGAATGGAAACTTTTCATACCGTGGATGTAATGATTTCAGAACTACTTCAGGAGAAATGAAAATTAAGTAATTTTGAACATTCAATTTTGATGATTTCACAAACTACAGTACTTTCATGAATGATAGTAAGTAAGTATATTTTAATTTGTAAGCAAAGTTCAATGCTTTATTTTCAAATAAATCATGAACCAAATAATCATTAAGTCTATGGTAAGTTTTTAAATATTTGAGATCTGTGGTTCTCTTGAATTAATGTTATATACATTTTTAAACTGTTGGTAGGATCTCGTAATACAAAAATCAAAATCATTTTTAGTGTATGCTTATGATGTTGCTGGTGTTATGCAATAGAAGCTTTTGCGTAAAAATACGAGGGGCAACGCCGCGAGTTATTTTAAAAGGTATCTCAAGAGTACAATTCATTTCGAAATTGTTACCATCCGCTCTCATCGACGGCTAGTACATAGTTATTAGATTAACCTCGCTTTGCTAGTATTCATTATCATCAAGAAATTTGGTTGTTTTAAAAATTTATGAAACATGAATTAGTAAACTCACTATATTTTACTCTTAATTTTTCACAGTATTTTATGAATGAAAGAATCGAATTACATGAATCATAAATGGGAAATTAGATGAATAATTTAGTCTCAAATTGAACATTCATACTCATTTTCATCCAAAGAATTCCGCAATCAATTCTTCATCTATATTCATCACCTAATTTTACATATGATTCTACATTTTTAGACATTTCTCGATAGATAAAAAATCCTAATCAATAATTCCAATTAAATAAATAACAACATGAATTTTCCAGCAAAGAATTATTTATGCTTATAATAGTTTACTGTAATAAGAAGGTGTTCTAGTTGAAAATCATTTCAAGGATTTTTGAGTAGTGAAAGGAAGGGGAAGAATGGATATCCTCCTTCTAAATGTCTCAAGAACTTCGAGTTTTTCATTCATTTTCAATGTGAATTCTCCAAAGAAACGTGCTAGTTTTGTGTTATCATGCGCATAACTATTAGGTGAAGAATATAGATTAGCATGCAATTTACAGTGCAATGTTAGCTAGAGGAAGGTGCACCGACCACCGAAATAGGCTACTGTTGCATTCGGAAGTGATCAAAGAAGCAAGGATTGGGGATGGGATGGCCCACCACTTTGTTCACGTTGAAGTAGGCTAACGTCAGTTGCACTCTACGATGGATCATTGCTCTACGGTCATGCTGTGCTGCTTCCAAAACAACAATCGACAGGATCATAGATAGAAGGATCAGGATTCTGAATTGAGAAATTGGAATCGGTTCACTTGGGTTTTGATTAAAAATTTGTTTGAAGTTGGAACTGATCGTTGTAGAAAGCTATCTGGCCTCAGATCGAATTAATCTTTAGTTTATTTTGAAATTTTATCTAGCAGTAAAGATAAACTGAATGGAGGAATAGAGTGAAAAGACACCGTACTCTCACAATTAAACTTTTTGTCATCAAAATGAATATTGGCATAGTTACAATATGCTATATGTTTATTGCTTCTGATTAGGTATTTATGATCCAACATACAGTATTTAATTCATAATAATTTATTAATGAAGAGGATTTTCTTATTACTCATCCAGTGGCAAAATAAATGTTCTAAAGAGCTTCCAGGTAAATACGAAATCTATTATTAATTCTAATTATATGTAGTTTCATATTATTGATTTTTCCAATTTATGTCTTCTCACCTAACTTTGTTATCATACCATATCATTTTTCTCTGTTACATTTTCGGTGAAATATGTTCCCCCAATTCAAGGTTTTGGTAAAACTGGTTTCGATCATGATATGAGTGATTAAAATTATGAGTGTCCCTTCCCTATTTGAAAAATATTTCGTCTCATAATATGAATATTTTGAGATTGTACTAGATTGAATTTTTAGTGATCAAGTTTTTCTATTTTTTCATATCTAATGAATTGTCAAGCCAAATATTGTTGAAGATTTTTTTCAATCTGCGTATTACAGGACATTGGTGGTAGTTTTAATGAATGTTTATTTGTTTTTATGTGAAGGATTGTTGGAATACAGGGCGGGTTTGTTGTCTTGGAAGCAATGTTGTATCCACGAAGCTCCCACTTTGGACCAACACTACGGATAGGCTACTCGGTATCTCTATTCAGCTTCGGCACTTACTGTCGAGGCGGTCACAGTTGGTCACTTTACCCTTCCAATCACAAGTTTGCTTATCTATGTCGAAAGCCAATCCTGAAGGGCAACTGATTTGTTTCATACCGGACTTTGTGCACCTGAAGAAGAGATGTCAGCATACAATTAATTTCTATTATTAATGATATGGTAGTCGGAAAGACAAGCAGAGGCATCAATTGGAAACGAGAGTTTCAAGGTGAAAACCTGATTTGTATAATCTTTGAAAATTTTCATTTGTCAGTTAACTTATTTGCCCAGTATTTTTAAATTTGGAGGAGTAAGAGCTCGTTCATACGAACGATTTTTGGGCGGTTGCGGCTACCAGCGGTTTCATATGTGGGAGAGAGACGAAAAACAGCTGGCATAATCTTGTCTCTCTCTCACACATGGAACCGCCGGTAACCGCCCAAAAACCGCTCGTATGAACCCGCTCTAAGAAACGATGCAAAACAATTGTTAACCAATCAATGCTCTGCTTTCTTTCCCAGGTTTTAATAGACTACTCACTTTCTAGCTCTTTACAATTTTTAACATTTGTTTTCCAATCACAAGTCTGTCGTTCAATGTCAAACGCTAAGCCGTTTGGACAACGCACTCCTGCCAATCGTGTCTTGAGATTTTCTCCAGCTTTGTCACACCTGTAGACAATAAATCGTTCAATATTTTCCTTAGACAATTGTTATCAGTAATCAGCATTGTTGATGGTACTGCGGCTGAGAGGTGTGGCTGAGGTGGCTTCAGGTCTTGAGGGGAAGACAAAATGACAGGATGCAGGCTGTTTGATATTGAAGGGAATATTTGAGAATTCCTGCAAGGTTATTCATACTAAAGACTGAGCTTTACTCAACCAGTCTCCCTAGTTTTAATTCATTCATTTTATCCATAATATTGAAATTAGTATAGAGAATATTAATTTAAAAGTTCCAAGAATAATTTGATTTTAATAGTCAATAATGATGATCAAACTCGAAGTTAGAATAGCAATTTGAATTGCATCTCACATTCCTGAGATTCCAATCAAGTATGAATATAAATATAATATAGAATATTTATATTGTAAATATTAGATTACTGCGATGAATATGAGATAATTTCCAAAAGTTTTTGAATAAGATAACAAGCTTGATAACAGAACTCTCGGTAGCTTTCTTCAATTTAATTCACTGATATTTTGCATATAATTTTTATTGAATAGCTCCATTTCAACAGTACTCAATTCTGTAAATAAGTTTGAAATGATCTAGAAAACAACGAATGATTAATCAATCAATAATAAAATTGTTGCTTATTCAGTTGAGTTTTCTAATTAGTTTTTCAATCTAATTCCATCATATCTGCCAAAGCCTGTCAAATTTAAGAAAACTTGTCAAAAACAAACCGGATAATATGGTAACAATTTTCACCGAGAATGAAATCTGTAGAAATTATTCTATGAGATAATAAATTGAATGTCAATCAACTTGAAATAGCTAAATTTATCTCCAGGGTCATCATTATTCTTGGGTGTAAATTGTTCCACTTGTTTGTCATGAATTGAACTTGTCAACATCCGTTCACGAAGAACGTCGGATCATAGACATTGTAATCAATATATTATAATATTCACCAAGTTATCTTTCTCCAATCTCGTCACCTGAAACTGAACTCATGATATAAACAAGTTCACAAGTTAGGCTCAATTAAATTCCAATCAAAGAAATCGCTTTATTATCGGTACGCAGGTACGCTTGCAGAAGAAGATATTCATCATTAGCTCTCAATCAAGTTTGATTTTGAAATTTATTGACAACTTTTTCTATTTGTCGTCTTCGTAAAAGGATGTAGTTTGAAGATCTTCTACTTCTATCGTTGGACATTCACAGAGTTGAAATGTATAACATCCTGTTAGTCGAAATAGGGCCTATAATGCTCATATGAGAAATTGATTGTGCTACATGTAGGCACTTTCCAACACTTTTCTTTTCTATGAATTTGAATTTTGTGAAAACATTTTAATGATTGCCTTTATATGGAAATTGAGAATTCATCATCATCCATCATCATCATCATCAGCCCATCATCACTATGAAGATCATGTATCATCATCCATCATAAATCGTCTAGAGAGTTGTAGCCTATTAATAATTGCTTGGCCTATCAATATGACTGTAAAACATTCTATATTGGTTGACCTCTGTTGCTTGAACATTCACTGTAGGGAGCTGTAATATACTTTTTTCACTTCCAGTATTCTTTTAAAGCTGTTGTGAAATTAAGTAGGCCTACTCCATCGTATGTTCAATTCATGATAATCTTTTCTATTCATTCAATAATATTTTCTAGAGAGACATGATAGTAAACATACTGAATATCTTATTCATAGTGTGAAGAAACTAGTTTACTTAACTGAAAGTGACAACTCAGTATTGACTAGCTAGTATTTTCATAAGCTGGAATTTTTAGCTGTTGTTGCTGCTCAGCTACAGGCCTACTGACGTTCAGCTACATATTTGTTTTTTTAAACTAACAATGGAATAAGATATTAAGGAAATCCAGTTATAGAGGGCTTGTCGTCAATGCAGTCTACTATGATGATGACCTTAGAAGTACCGTAAACCAGCATTTCCTGGCTATTTCATTAACTAATTATTTTTCTAATGAATAAAACAAGTTGAATTCATTATGAAAAGTTGTTTTGCAGAGAAATTTGCATTGTTACATCATACTGTATGATGTAGTAGGCGATTATTTTGCGTACAGATGAGCTGGCCACTTTGTGCTTCATTCATTTTGGTACAGATTATGTTAGTACAGTAGCTCAGGGTTTAATTGAGATGGATATTTTGGCTTTGAGTAAAATAAGCTTTAAACCCCGTAATTGGCCATGAATTAAAAGAATCATTTTTCCAATTTTAAAAATGAGCATCTTGAAACAAGGGAATAAATAAATCTTTATCTGCTTGTGCTTGTACATCAAAATTAGTCCTTTTCCCATTGAATAAAATCAGCGTTGAAATAGGCCTATAACGTATTATAGAAATATACGTATACCTATACGTAATATACGTATATACCTATACGGATTCATAGAAAATATTGGTTGCTGACAATTTTAGAGATTAAAGTATGTAGTTTGTCGACTCATGAACAAATTTGTTAACATAGAGGAAGATCCTACAATTATCCCTATTTTATTGTAAACTGAATACTCGATTTTTCATTTAAACTACGGAATTGGCCATTGATTTTCCAAATGTAGCTCAATATAGGTAAAAATCATGAAATTTCAAATTCTTTGACACACTTGTTCAAATTGATTTTTTTTACAAAATTGATCAAATTGAGGCCGGTTCCACAAAAATGGTTTGAAGTTGAACCTTGATTACTCATAACAACCAATTTGTCACTGGAGTTTAAGCTCAACAGACAGTTCTGCAGAGAATTGAAAAGAATTCTCTATTTAATAGAGAATCTAAGGATCTCTAAGAATCCTCTAAGAATCTAGAGGGTCTAAGAATCTCTATTTAATTTTCAAAAGAATTTTTTTTAACAAAACATATTCATTTTCATTAATCCAATGAATCCAGATTGAGATGATATTTTTGAAGTATTTTACTGAGAATATTCTCATTCTCATTAATATTTTATCAATATTTGGAACCGCCATGTAATGGAATAATCTTGTTAGAACATTACCTAACAACATCTCTGCAGTCACCACTGGTTGTGAGACGGAAATACTCATCTGGCGGCCTGTCCTTACAGAGCTCGTCTATCGACTGGTCTTCATTTCCATCTCCTTCTCCTTCATCGTCCTGTCTTTTCTGTCTCAATCCTAAACTGCTGGCACCTACACAAAAACAATGAAAACATACATTAACTTACTATAATTCCTCACATAATATAATTTCTTGCAAATAAAAATGTGATTGATTCGTTATGGTTATGAGTTGCAGTACTACTATATAAAATATCATTGATAATTTTAATGTAAGCATTGTTTTCGGCAATCGAAGTAATTTATTTATTCATTCTTATCAGATTCTTGTATCAATAAAATCAATGATAAAACAAATTTAGAAGATATACCAAAACCACCTTCGTATCTCTCAAGTCTCTGGACGCCTTTTTCTAAAGTTTACAATACATTATTTTGTAATTTATTTTGATTATGTGAATGTAATGTATGAATTTCTTCTTTGACTGAGAATAAATCTTTTATTTATTTATTTATTAAATACAATACCACAGTTTTACCCTCTAGTATGATTCTAGCTTCGAATTTGTTCTTTGGAGAGAAGAGCAATGGAGAATTCTCTAACATTTTTAAAAAACAATTTTTTCCCTCTTGGATATAATATTGAACCATTCAGAGTGAACAAAATTCAGAGTGTTTGAGTGAATAATTGTTTCACGCAAGATTCTCCCTACAAATTTCAGCACATGAGTAACCGGGTAAGTTTTCGTAGCCGAGGGCGGCTAAGGCGTCCAGACTGATTGGATTGATCAACGGTCCACGAGGATAAAATCCATTTTCCGGTCTCGGGCCTGGTTGACCGGAAGGGTTATGACAAATACATGCACTCCGTCTTTCGGAGGAGACGTTAAGCCGTCGGTCCCGACAGCCTAAAAAGTAGTTGTCATATCTCATCAAGGACCATTACCGCGCACAAGCCTAGGCTTGTATGGGCATCATCCTCAGAAAAAGAAAACGTTTTCATTTACATCTTTGATTGAATAATCAGTTTTCCGGTCGCCTTGTATGACTTGAATTGAGTTACAGAGCTACTTTAGGGTCCATTACAACGAAAAGGACATAGATAATCCGAACACAGCAGAAAATGGCTGTGTGTATAGAAAATTGATTCAGAAACTAGTTCGCGACTGTGAACTCACGTTTTGTGGATGTCGGAAATGCACAAACTGTTAACAAATGACGGAGAACGGAAGACAGAACTGGCACGGCGAGTTCTACAACCACTTTCTACTCCCAACAGGAAAAGCACAATTGAAAAATTGAATCTTTCAAGTAGGCTAATATAGTGTTACATTTATTGATCTATGGCCTTTTCAGTTGAATAGCTTGCCAGAGGGAAATGGATTTTGTAAAGATTGTTAAAATGATTTTGAAGCTTAATTTAACAAATTACTCCCTCTTTGTATGGGTTGAATCTATCGTTTCCTCTTCACTTCCGTTGAAGATGAAGATAATGAGTTGAAGATGATAAATCAAACTTCCTTCTGTAAAAGATATCTGTTTTCTAATGTTAATAATTTCTAATTACTGTACTGTACAATCCTTTTTTCTTGAAGTTGTTTATAGCACCTATAGGTTTGATATTTTTCACAATCATTTCCTGTTATCTAGAAAATAAAATTCATTTTCCCAATTTTCCGCTCTAAGCACTTTGGCTTCCTTTCTTTCCGAGACTCATTTGTTAGAAGATTGATTCTGAATCGTTGGCTTGTCTCCGTTGACGAATAAAATTGCTTATTAGGAACGGTACTTTCGCTTGAACAGTTGCGTGAAAAGTAGCGGAAAATTGCTGATGGGCGGCAATTTTCCCCCATTGTTATCAGTTGGTGATTGTGTATCGATTTCATCTTGTTGGATTCTTCATTTTATTTGTTTCGGACTCATCAACTGTTGAAATCACTCGACTTTTATGAGTATCATAATTTTATAACCATGATTGAATTGTCAATCTCTATCATTTTTATCACATTTTCATTTATTTCAACACGTTTTTCCACCATCTATCCATCGATTCATTTGATATCATCTTACAACTTTTCAAATGGCATTTAAAACTGCTGTATCATAATATTCCAAAGAGATTAGGGGACTGGTTCATGAAAAATGAGAAGTATTGTAAAACAATGAAATGGCAAACACACATTGCATTGTACATGAATAGCAAGGCAAAAAATGTATATAATTCATATGTCTAGTGTGCAACTACCTTTTCTCTCCATATTAAAGACTTTTAAATTTCACGAAACAAGCCCCAGGGTCATGATGGATGCCAAAGGGTTAGGCTAGGCGTACACCGGTTAGTCAAGACAAGACAAGACAAGATTAGTCACGTTTAGTCACAGTAATTCACATAGTTGCTTATGAAGCAGCACACACTGATGCAATGACTAATCGGTGTGTGTTGCTTCATAGCTAACCCATCCCAGAAATATTATGATAATAAAATGATTACTGTATGTTCATAATCCCATCCTCATGAGCCTTATTAGAATTTCAGGACCTCTTAGTAGAAAATAAGACCTATTCACAGAATTATATCGAACAATAACGTGTAACTTATATAACAAAATCAATAATCCAACACAGATTTCTTAACGCAGTCTCGAAACTCACACTCACACACACATAGCAAGTTTTATGTTGTTTATGAGTGATAAATATTGCAATACATGCAGTTCGGGTTGAGCCTGAAGGTGTTGCGTCATAAATGATACATTGTGGTAGTGGCTGGGTCGGTGGGGGCGGGTCTCTCTGACCTCGATTATCACAAACCTCTTTCTCTTCCTTCTTGCTAACTGGTCTCTCTCAAATCTCCTTCTCTCTCCTTCGCATTGGATGACCATCGTCCTCTCTCTGTCTTCCTCTCAAGTCATCCCCACTTTCCATGTTCCATCGGAGTTGGTGGACCCCGCTATTCTTGCAAGGTAAACTGGTCGGGTGTATTTGGAATCTATTGAGTCGCACTGCGGGCACTTCTGCGTTGTAGAAGAGAGAGTACAACAACGTCTCTCCACAACTAGAGCATAGCAATGCATGAAAGTGGCGAATTGGGAAAGAAATACTAGCTCCATTGAATAGAAAAGCGAATGAATTAGCTCGATGTAAGAAAACAACGGGTCTGTTCAAAACACCTAGCTTGAATAATTATACAGAATTTATGCATTCTTTTCTCCTAGAAACTCTCAGGGATGCGTAAACATTTTGAAAAGTTTTCTAATTGAATTGACTGAACTATTGATTTGACATTGCAGGTAGTTGGTGTAAACTATTTTGTCATTGTAAAATTTCCTTTCCTCTTAGCCTTTCTATCTGCCGAATTAAAAGCTATATTTTGTTTCAAATTATCAAACATAATTAGCTTAAGGATTTGTGAGGAACGAAGTATGTGTGTTTCTTCTATTATAAAAAATTTATTAGGCTTTTAATTCAACCCTTTCTCTAATATTACTTAATGTTCAACTATATCACTCTCAATTGCTTTAATCCGTTGAAGAGTTTTGCAGGATTAAAAATTTCTTATGAACATCATTATCATCATCATCGGGTTTTATGCAACATTCTTCATAATTTAAAAATAGAAATCATTCTATTGATAGCTAATGAATCCTCAGGCAGCCATTTGGTATGTTTTGATGGAAGAGTTGTTATTCACATTCACTGGAGACGTTTTTGATAGACTTTTGTCAACTCTTATCCCAATTAGTAGGAGGAGGGGGCATTTTCTGCTTCATATTCTCTCACAGCACTTTTGTTAATTGCAAAGTGAGCCAATTATTTATCTTGAAATGAGCATGTAATTGTAAATTCAAATCCCAAGTTTCACAATGTTCACTTCTAGGATTTACTTTCACTTTTCAAATTGTGTAGTTGATTAGCTAACAAGTTGATTGTTGTTCAAGATTTAACTGGTTGTTATTATTGAATGTACTCAAATAACCTTTTGCCTTTCATCGCATAAAATTACTAGCATTTTTGTTTTGAGATATTTCCCCCAGATCTGTGATTCTACATGATTTTTTGAACTATCCATATGCTTCCAACGTAAGGAAAAGTGAAAGTAGCTTTAGTTTAATGCATAAAGGCATGTGAGTGCTATTCAATACGCTGTTCTCACTTCTAGATTGTTCTGTATGAAGATCTGTCAAGGTCAATCATCCTGAATACAATCCCGCTAACAAAAGATCTTATTCATCGAAATCCCACACACTATTTTTAGGTGGAACGAATATTTGTGCTCTAGGTGAGCGTCTTCTAGTGTCAGAAGCATCTTGCATTTTTCAAGATCTAACGCATAAAGTGTTATGCGTTATCTTATAGTAATTACTAATAAGCAGTTATTCCAGAACACAACTATCCCATCGTTCCTGGATCATTGTTTAGGTAGTATCGTTGTTTCAGAAGGCTGTCACTCCCCAATTTGTTTGAAATTCTCCATCTTTGATTATGTATTAATTTTTATTTCATAATTCAGTAACGTTTTTCAATATAATAATGAGTTTGAATTAATTTTTAATTCAGATTCTGTTAAATCATTCATGACCACCTACAATTTTTATCAAATTCGATTCATTGTCAGTGTCACAAAATTTTACTATTTTGTAATCCTCCCCTCCCTCCTTCTCACCCTCCCTCCTCTCCCCCCTCCCACCACTACCTCCTAGAAGCCTATCTGTCACATCCCCTCCTCTTTTGCTTGGATTCCATCCTCCATGCTTTATACCACTAATTATCAATTAAATCAGTATTGATAGATATTTATTCATTTTAAACCGTTTCACTATGTTTTTAGAAAGTTTTCACTATAGCTTTTGGCTTCGATTCCCACTCCGTCCGGAATTTCTTTGTATCGATCTTCTCATCACTCAAACCATTGAGTTGGTTGCATATTCAATATATACCCTATAGGGTGTATATTCAATGCCCAAACACAAGTCAGCATGGACTCATGTGGACTTCATCAACAAAAAAAAAAAAATAACCAGAAGAATATTAGTATTCAAATTGTTTCTGGTAAAAACACTGATTGATGAGTAGAAATAATACAATCGAGCATAAATAACAGATTTTCTGTTATTCAATCATAATATACCACCTAAAACGCAGACTATTCAACTTTGTGTACAGTTTGTTTTTTCAACAAATATTTTCTTTGCTCTTTGTACAAGTAAATGGCATGACGAACAAATATGTACATTGCTTTTCAAACAGCTATCAGAAAAAACAAATATAGGCTCAAATGTTTAACACCTCCATGAAAAGTAGCAAAGCTTATTCACTAGTCTTCACAAAATACTCAAATCTGAAGGAGTTGTAACAGCTAGCCTATACTTTGATGCTCTTATCAGGCTTCCGTAATTAAGTTATATGTTCAATTCCTTGATCATCTCTACATTTTTATTCAAGTGGTTCTTGGTTAATTGAAATAAAATCCTATTCCAAACAGACTCAATAACGTCTATAAATATATCCTATTACTGTACTAATCTTCCTATGTTTATTATTCTTTCAATCATTGAAACTAAAGAATTTTTATTCCTGTTTTTCAAAAGAAGTACTTTAAAACTCATTTTGGGGATACATGCTCTCACAGACATTTCTTCTCATATTATCAAACCATTTCTTGTTTCTTGTAATAATAAAATCAACATCGCATGTCAAAATCTTATGTTTCTTATTTAAAAAAAAAAAAATGGTAAATGATCTTGATTAATTATAAAAAATATAAGAGTGCACAATCATTGTAGATTACATAGTTCTCTACAGCTTCATATTAATTACTATATAGTATGATCTAAACAGTTCCCCTACACAGAGAAAATGATGATCAAGGTAAATAATTTCGACACTTGAATAGATATCAAATTGAGAAAATCAAGTTTCAAGAACAGGTCATCTGGTGCAGGAGCCTACAATGAAAAGAAATATTTCAACAGGTGCTCCCACTCGCACTTTTTTGCTGGTTAGCCAGTTTTCGAGTCATAGATACATATATAGAATAAAGTGTAAATAAATTAGATGAATGTGGGACTTACTGAGGCCGAGTAGAAGAACGAGGAGCAGCCATTTGGAGTAGTTGCGGTGTGTCGCCATGTTGAGCTGGCGCACTGGGGAGGTAGCCGGCAGCTTTCCTTTTTATTTATACACAGACGATTGGCGCATGCGCGTTGCGTTGAGTTTGTACCGGTTGCACTTTCACTGATTCTGAGTGGCCGTCGTGTCCTGTACAGAGGATGTGGTGGAGTTGAACTAAGCGCGGGCCTCGACTCCATTCGCCTTATATTAATGATAGATACTGCGTTTGTTGTGTGGCTGGGAGGGGGTCACTGCGACCAGCACTGCGCCTCACACATCTCTGTGCGGAAAATCGGCGCTGGAAAGCCTCGCGAGAGTTTTCTGCAGTTTCCTGCAGCCTTCGAGCGTTCGCAAGCCTTGACATGTTTGAGAAATCAGCTTTGAACGGAACATGTGTTTGAGGCGTCTTCAAAAGATGAAGAAGATTTATCTCAGAAGATTGAGGCGTCTTCGAAGAAGATTGATCTCAACATGAACTCCTATATTACTATTGGTTGAAGAGGGAAAATAGATTTCCAACTCGTCTTTCTTGCTTTGATCAATCAATAAGAATATCATCGATCTATCTATCTATTAATAAGAGGATTTGTTCTACTCCTCTTTTGGGTCATGTCTTTCTTGCTTTGATCAATCAATAAGAATATCATCGATCTATCTATCTATTAATAAAAGGATTTGTTCTACTCTTTTGG
The DNA here is from genome assembly GCA_017141395.1 of Laodelphax striatellus. Taxonomy (NCBI): domain Eukaryota; kingdom Metazoa; phylum Arthropoda; class Insecta; order Hemiptera; family Delphacidae; genus Laodelphax; species Laodelphax striatellus. The sequence goes on from CM029531.1 coordinate 49,006,576, forward strand.
GTCATGAGGAAAAATAGATTTCCAATTTGTCTCTCTTGCTTTGATAAATTAATAAGAAGATTGATATGTTTATTCATTTTTTTTTAAATTGATTGTCTCCTCTATCGGTCGATGAGGAAAAATGTTCAAAGTTGTCTTTCTTTGACAGATCAAGAAGAAAATTATCTATTAATAAGAAGATGTAAGAGACTCTTCAGAAGATGTGATAGGCTCCCAGAAGATGTGATAGACTCCTCGGAAGATGTGATAGACTTCTCAGAAGATGTGATAGACTCCTCTATCGGTTGATGGGGAAATATATATTTCCAATTCGTACAGAAGTCATAAACAAGAAACTTGTGAATTTTATGGTTCATCATGACAAAACTCTTTTTCGTGTTTCCAGAGATAATCATAATCTTAACTGACTGTCCAACTAACATAACGATAATTACAGTTAAAAAAATTCTTGTAAAGTACTCCTGCGAAAAAATCATGATGATAGTTTTGATCGTGACTTGCGTTATCTGATTTTACACCATTTCAAAGCATGGAAATAAAAAATAATAGGCCTTCTAGGTTTCTGGACAGTAATTTTTGCATATTCACTCTGATGATGCCTATTAGATTTCAAGCATAATATCACAAGATCTTATCAATTTTTCGAAATGATGTACTTGGACAATATGACATTTATGAAAGGATTGCGAATAGCAGTTATCTTGATTAGCCACTGATGATTATCTTGAATCAGCATGGGACTAGGGATAGAAGTGTGAGGTATAATGAAGCTTGTTATGGCTTGAATTGATGATTGTATTTTTATAATAATGTGATTACTGAATTTCTTCCTAACTCCGAAGATTTAAAGATGTGTTGAATTTCTAGAAACATTAAATCTGTCGAGATCTGCAGATTAAAATGAAGAGCTTCCTAGTATCAGATACTATTTTAATGATAGGATGCTGAACGATAGGATGACCTTAACGTTCATTCAAAATAACGGTTGAGGCAACAGTTTCAACAAGACACGCCAAGGATTTTTTTCAAATCTCGTTTAAACTAATTGAGGTTCTCTATCAAATTTAACGATCGAATCTGAATGAATCCAGCCTACAATAGCTGTCAACCGAAATAATGGCACTCATTTTAAATTTCAGAATTAAAATAGTTTCAGGATTAGGAACACTATTAGTAGATGACATTGTATTATTCTTTGAACGACCATGACATTCCCATTCCAATTGTAAACATACTGTCTTGTTAACAAGTGTAATTTTCTAACAATAACAGTTTGGAATATATTCTTTATTGAGATATGATAATTTGGTTCTAAAAATTAATGCTAATTCAATTACCTAGCTACGGAACTAAGGGCTGCGAACAATTTCAACTTTGAGCAGTGACAACTGTTTTTATCATGTGTCATAGTATTTGATTTCTCATCTAGTTATAGATTTGAAAGCATGTCCTGTTTCTAGACTATTTCATAGTCATTTAAACATTCGTATGTAATGAATATAAAGTAAGTACAGATTTTGGAGGATTTTTTCATTGATTGGGGAAGCGGTTGTCCCAGTAGTAGCAGGCGAGTTTAATCGGCGATATTAGATAAGAGACGGCGCATACCACTCCTGTTGTAACGGTGACCGGCTCCCCTAAATACAATTTATGAGCTACAAAATCGCTTTCCGGTGGTTCGGAACCCACCTGAAGCTGTAGGTCCATTCATCTTGATCATATTAAAGCTGCAAAATTAAGATTGAGAAGAATAAAACGCTAGAATATGTCCTCAGCATATTTCATACAAATATTTTTATCTCACAAACGTTTTCTGTTGAATTTGGAAGTTGAAAATGGAAATTTTTGCCACAGTGCCTTTGGGCACACTTTTGTTAACACGAATCGCCTGACACCTCCAAGCTACTTGCGAAGTTGCTTTTCCCCTCTCAGTACGAATCAGAATTTCTTTTTCGCCCTAGGGATTCTACTTGTAACAATATTCTGTTACAATGACTTTGAACAATAGAGCTGTGGGCTGTAGATCATGTCAGTAATTTCTCCTCGAAAAAATAGTGTTCATTCTGTGAGATCTTCTTCCCAATTTCAATATGTCAGTCTCGTACTATGTGAACCCATAACGAACATGTTGAATTTCGAAAGATTTTGGTATTTCTCCTCCGGGCTCAGTCCTGTCATAACAGCTTACATGGTAACTAAATTTTCTTAAGGCTTGTCAATCAATCATCTTTCATAACCATGACATGTTGATACATTGTGGTTCGATAAACTCCATAGTATAACAGGAATAAGATACTTTACTCCATAGCAAACAACTCTAATTTTTCCGAAAAACGAATCTCAAAGTCAGTTTGTTTTATCAATGACTGATTATATGACTATTAATTCTCCAGAATTACACCTTCTTTCCGCATTATCTATATTATTGAGGAATAAATAAAAAATTGATATTGTCACAGATATGTGCAAGTTGATTAATGTTGTCTGTGAAATGTAATCTACTGAGCTGCGAGAAAGAACTGAGAATCACAGGTGTGAAAATAACGGTCGCGTCAAATCAAGGATTAATGGTTCAAGTCATAATGGTATTTGAAGCTAGGCGGCACAAGGAAACTGCTCAAACGATCGCGGAAGACATTGCAAGGAAGCATGCGAGAATGGGAGAAACCAGTTGAGGAAAAGAGATAGAGAGTGGAAAAGAATGAGAGTGAGTGAAATAGTGATAAGTGTTGGAGGGAGTGACTGTTCCCTCCGAGTCTCTCTTGCTCCGACTGAAGTAGCCTATAGGCCAAGTGAATTTTGTCAACTGCTTCTTACTGCTGTCAGGCAGTCGAGAGAGGTTCGTCTCAAAGAGAACAACGTGCTGGTTAAAGAGGAGTTTTGGGAAACAAATAGCTAAGAGTGGTTGAAGAAGTATGAGAAGTATGTTTGCAGAAAAAAGTGAGATGGAAGAAAAAATTTACAAATTTAAATTCCACTGTAAACGGAATAATTGAAGTCGATGTTTCATCATTAAATCCTGTTCATTATACGATTTTATAATCGAAAATACTTCTACTGTAGTTATACAATCAGGTATAACATAACATCTTGTTTCAAAGGAGATTTATTGTGGATTTCAAGTTTCGGAGATGAGATTCAGTTGTATGGTGAAAGAGTCGTTTCCAGTCTTTGAAACTGATAAAACTGAGGTTCTTAAAAAAAATTCGAAAGCTCAATAATGTGTTGAAAATCAAGTATCAAAGTTCTTGACTAAAATATGAAATACATTGCATGTATAGAAGATTAATTTATTGAATTGATTTGGAGCAGGCCTAAGATGCAAAGAAGCTTCTTGTTGATGAATTGTATCAGTGCACAGATATTATTGACATTGAACATATATTTTTCAAAGTTACTTTGAAATAAGTGAATTGTTATTTTGTTCTAGAAATGCTACAACTTGTGCATATAAGAGTCTTTCAAATATGTATCATGTGGGTAATGATATAAAAATCCAGAGAATGCTATAGCCTAATTATGTAGATTACCAAGTCTTTGTGAGAGTTGTAAAATATACAGTAGTATGTTGCAACTATTAATTAAGATCTTGAAATCGTTATAAACCACCATTATTAATAGTATTATTAGTTTCATAGCTTCCACCTATAGCTATAAATTCTTAATTACTATAGCTATTATAACTATTATAGTTACAGGAAGTTACAATAAGTTATAATAGACTATTCGTTTGTATTATAACTCCCTTTCAATAGTATTATTGTTGAAGTGTTTCCTCTAATATTGGCATAACTATTTGAATGAATGAATTTATTAATTTGTCAAAAGAAAAATTACAAAATAAATTTTTAAAAAGTGTTTGATTACATATATTACCGTACATTTCTTTAAATGTTTCAGGTGAAACTGAATCCAGTATCCAGTTCCCAGATATTATGAATTTTGAATATATAGAAGAAACTATCAAATCTAAATTAAAACTGCCTAGCAGAAGATGGAACATGGCTATGTCCAAAGGCGTATAAGGAGTATTATGTTGGTATACTACATGACTACCTAGAAGAACATGCATCAGACAAGCTTGGCTGGTTATAGGTTCTTCGAATTTGGTGATTAACAAATTCAAAAAAATAACGATTGCTTCACTTGGCAAATCCCCCCTAGGGGACTAACAAAGATAGCATGAAACTGTGGCTATAAAATACTGTTTTCAATATACTTTTTTCAAATTATTCATGATTACTCGATACCATTCAAATATATTTCTCCTCAACTCTGAACGTGTTGAGCAATCTAGTAAACAAAATTTTAATTTTGGCACTTTTAGCTTCGCCTCTATAAAAAACAAGTCAACTGGTTTTTTGGACTGGTCTAGGATGATGTATGATAAAAAATGACGGTTCACAGTTACAGTACATGTTTGAAAAGTTCTATATGATGCTTAAAAAGAAAGTTGGAGTGGCTCTACTTCCGAATTGTATGACTGAGACTATTTCAAGTCCAAGTAGTAAGAACTAGTTACCGCTATGTTAATATCATATAAGCTGCCTGATCTCTATTCACTTTCACAGTTGTAGATCTGATCATTCGAGGATTTGATTAGTACTGACGTTATAGACAAGTAAAAGTTATTTCAAACTTATGTATATGACTGAGGCATAAACAGAAGAACACTTTTCTGCACTTGGCTAGAAAAGCAATGGAACTATTAGTCCTATATTAAAAATCCGATTTCTTTTGAGGTCTTCATCCTACTTGGAGTGTTAGTAGAATACATAAACACATAAATATATCTAGCTAAATAAAAATTCGATTTTAATAATACCAAAACTAAATTGTTTCGTATGCATACACTTTTATTCAAACCGTGCATGACGATGTGTTTGCTATATATCCTATGTGCACACTGATAATATCTGACCTTTCAAGTCAATTACAGTATTGACAAATGTCAGTAATTTGGGTCAATAGTAGGTTATAGTGAATAAATTAGTGAATGTTTCTTATGAATCATTATTATAATCATGATGGATTTTTTAATCTCCATGGCGATTAAATTGTTCATGTTTTAATCATCAAGAACTCCCATCACATTCTCTAGCTCTATCCTCATTTACAAGATAATCTTTAAAGAACGTTACTTCAAATTTTTGAGGAACATGTTTTATATTCATTATTAAAGAAGGTGAGAAATCTCAATGAGAATAATTATAGTGGAATAAAATATAATTTATCAAAAAGTATTCAACTTCAACTGACAAATTTTGAAGGTAGAGATGAGAAATATTCGTTGATATAATATTATTAAATTTATTATGAATCCCTTGATATTGAAATGTGTATTAGAACAGATATTCTCATGGCAGATATTTTCAGTCAATTCAAACTCTAGCTACCAAATGTGTCAATTAAATAAATAAAATGAATTGGAGAGGTTTATTTCTACCGTATTCATCCTTTTTCTAGTAAATTCTATTATTCTTGAGTGTTGTATAATTCATGGACATGAATATAAAATTAATACCTTGTTTGTGATCAGAAAAAAAAAACATTTATTTGAGATAAAAGTGGCAGGTTTCTTGAATTTATCGAAGCCGTTTGACTGGTTTGTTCATTTCAATCTGAACAAACAATAAAACCAGCAGCTTTCAGGTGATAGGAATGTGAACTGGACGGAATTAATTTCAGATTGCCCAAACCTATGAGCATAAAATATTACTAGTTTTCCCTTAGTTATTATCTTTGTGTTTGTTTTTTCTCTCTTTTGTGTCACTTCCAATAACTACCAGTCATGTCCAAAAGATGACGAAATGTGGCTTTATAGTAGATGTCGTATAATATTTTTACATAGCAGTGTAATACTGATAAAACATGGTGTTGTTGGAAGGATTGACAGGAATATCTAGCAGCTTACATAACGAAATGGATCTATGTATCCTATTATTAATGTTTGAATGAAGAAGAAAGTTATCTCATACAATAGATTAATAGAATTAATCAAATATCACTAATTTTACTTCACAATTTTTCCATAATTCTTCGAATTAGGCTTATTCTGTTGTCACATAATTCGAGGTTGACATGAGATTTATAATATTCATTAAAAAAAATTTCATCACTTGAATAATTCAAGTGAGAAGATCAAATAATAAGTCTGCATCGAATTAATAGTATTGTCTTCTGAGAATGATAATGTAATAAATAATAATCTTTTATTCATAAATTTTAGGGTATGGACGAATGATTGAAAGTATTGATAAAGAAGAAATATTGTTCACACATTTATCTGAAAGTGATGATATTATGAATAGATAAATTTTGCATCCATTTTAGAATACTGTAAATCAAAGTCAAATCTTCATACTCCCATACTTTGAGAAACGTTTTCCTGTCTGTTACAGGACAAAAATTTTATGATGATTATCTGTCACCTTGATAATATGGTGAATTTATTGTATTTTTATACTCATGCCTTACTTTGTGTACTCAGATCATGAATATTTTCTAAATTCTTAATAAATTAAATAAGTAAAATTGTTTTATTTATTGTTTTCTATTATTGCATGTGATTTTTCATTATAATTGCAACTCACAGAAGTTTCTTCGCGGGTATTCTTTATATCAGATTGTAAAATTGTGTTTCAACAAACTTCAATTTGAACTTGTAATTATAAAACTTCACTACTCTTCTGGCTGTTGTAATTTATTTTGTAGGCTCACTCCCGACTCCCGATCAGAGAATTCTCAAAATGTTGAATGTTTTGATCCTTCACATGTTTTTACTTTGATATTGAGAATTTGAATTTATATTACATCAACCTTCTACATTAACAATGACAAGTTACAGACTAGGTGGAGTATAATCACAATTAAAAACCAACTATTATCATTAAACTAATTTTAAACTTAAACAGCCAGTTGTACGTGAATCCAATTATATTCAACTGCTGTAAGATGAGATCATTTCACGGCGATTCGTTGCATGGGTTCCGTTTAGTGGCAAAGCCTGGTACACTTATTTGGTCATCGCCGGGTATATCCTATAGGAAATATACCCGGCGATGACCAAATAAGTATACCACGCTTCGCCACAGGTTCCGTTAGATGACATCATTTTACAGCAGTCAAATTCAATTGGTTTTTTTGTGCAACTGGCCGTATAAATAATTGTAGTTGAACAACATCATTATTTTTGAAATGATAGAGTGAGTTTAGTTGAGTACAACAGCTTAACAATATAGAAATCTGTTGAATTATCCTAGTTTGTGAACAATAACAGTGCATTGATAACTGTAATCGAACTGGTGGTGAATCAGATAACTGACTTCATCTGATGATCATCACGTTGGACAACAACCACCACCACTTGTATGACGAAAGCATGCCCACAGTCATCTTATTTATTGGAGTCTAGGACGTCCTGCCGATGTGTTGCAACTGAAGAGGAGGAGGCCTTGTACTCATCTCTGGAGAGTACCAGGGCAGAGCAAGTGGGAGATTTGAAGAGTGTGATCTGAGAGCGACTCGGCTGAGAGAGATCGACTGCAGACGAAAACGAAATGTCAAGGCTGATTCGGAGGTTGAAGGACAGCCGGTGTGTGATTGAATCTGCTTCGGTGTCGACTTTGACCAGACTCTCTTTCCATCGAAGATGTTCGATACTCGAGTCTCGTCCGCTGGTCGATCGTCCACGGGTGAACAACCGGTTTCATTCTTTCTTTGTCTGTTAAATGTTATCCACTCGTGAAGAACCGACCCGTTATTGTCTTTCACCGACACGACACGATTCGCGCACTCTTTCTCAATATCTCCTCCAGCATTCCAACTATCAAAACATCCCTCCTGGGTGGCTAGGCTGCACACCACGATATCGTGGCAGTCGTTACTGATTTTTTGGCAATCAACACATTTCACAATCACCTATAATAATGTCGATGGGACTGTATATTACAGTTGGGTGCCCCTTGAATTCGGGGCTTTCCCGTTATTTATCTATTTACTAGTTAAAGGTAAAGTTTATCACTGTACTTTACACCTGCACGTTTTATTCAATTTGGAAATATGATACTACGTACAGTCTATGGTTGCAGTCTGTATTTTGAAGTTAAATTTTGACTGAAGGCTATACAGTATTAATGAAATTATAATTATATGATGAAATTAAGACAGTGATCCTGATGATGATAACTATATAGTTGTAGTAAGGTTTACTACTGTACTTTACACCTGCACTGCCTTCTCAATTTCAAAATATGGAATAGAATAGAATGACTGCCTTTATTTGTTCCTGGGAGGGCGAAGTTAGGGCGCAGCCGGCCCTCCCTTGCACTTAACCCTAGAATATGATACAGTCTACAGTAGTTGTCTGTATTTTGCATTCAGGTTTTCATTGAATCCAAGTTGCTTCCTATTACTAGTGTTAAATTTACTGAACGTAGTGTACGGTATTGCGCATATAAAAGTCTTGCAACTCAAAACATGTTTTCTTGAGAATTTTCCTTTCTATGGAGGCTGCACTCCTCGTTATCATTCTTCCTCTATCATTCTCCTTAGTTAATCATTTTTCTTTCTCTTGGTTCTGATTCTTCTTTCTCATCTTGTCTTTCCCTTTATTATTTTTGATCCCTACAACTTATCTCTTCCCTGTCAAGTCTTAGTTGTTCATTGCTCTAATCTTCTTCTCTCCATCTGCTCTGTTGAGTTGAGGGAAAGTAATTTTGTTGTTTTGAAGTATGATTGTTGTAATATGACAATGTATCATTATTGAATAACCTTGTAGAATTAGGAAGAATCAATATCATGAAGATGTTGTTAATCCCTTGAAATTTGAATGGAAATTTATCTATCAATGGAAATTGACGGTATATTCTCCTTGCCTGTTGAACTAAGGGCGAGATTCATTTAAATAAATAGAAAAAAAAACATTTGTCACAATATTATCAGACACTATTATCAGCAGATGTTCAACTATAATTGATCAAATATACTGTAGGAATTAAGATGAATGGTAGCGTTTTTTATTCTTTAGATGAACAGAACATTAGTGCTAATTCATTGTCTATTTCAAAATGTCAAGAGAGATGTTTATCTTGAGTCGTTTCCATAGAACTCGGTTTCTCTATACAGCTCAGCTTCTCACTGCAATTATCTACACCTCACTGTTGAAGTCGTTGATGTGGATGATAAGATCTTGATTCATTTTGACTCGGCAATAATAACTAATGCATATCGTTCCGTTACTTGTTTCAGGCCTATTCAGTTGGGTGAAAGCCGTGAAAATGAAGATCGCAGTCGCATGTTCTCCATAACGAAAGTCACACAAATAACCTGGGCACTTTTCCATTGATAAGATGATGGGAGAGTGCAGTGTGTGTGAATCACAAGCACAATGTAATCGTAATTCATGTAAGTGCAGGGTCTGAATGGAACATAGAAGATCTACTCTCTGTGCTTGATTTGAGTTGAGTTATGAGATCAGCTAATATACTTGAGAAACGTATACGAGCAAAGAATGAAAGCTGTACGGTATTTCAACAATTGTTCGTTGAATTCTCCAAGTGTGATAATATTGTAAGTAAGTGAGATAATAAGCATTGGTGGTTGGAAATGTGTGAACTGTAGGTTAGTTGAGATTAATTATTAATTCAAGCTAAACGAGAGCTTAATTCATATCCAAACGAGATATGAGTAACACCTGGAGTTTGTTTATCCTACAACAAACTTTCTCACTAGCTTACTAATTGGCTAGCGCCAACGTTCACTAATTACCTGGTTGTAGACCTATATTATTCACACGTCTCTAATTATTCAGTTAACCTGTGCAATACTTGGCTTTGCAATTGTTTGTCAATTTGCTTCATTGATCAGAACTCAATTGAAGTAATTGTTAATTTGTGAAGCCCCAGTAATTCTTTGGAATTTACCGCAGGATGTGGCTGTGAAATGAAACTGTGTGAGTGGTCCAATGCTCAGCCATTTGTTAAATGATTAACAGTCATTTTTCACTTTTTACAGTAGTATTATATTACTGTAGTATTTCATCAACGTATTTGTGAAATACGTATCGATTAGCCTATCGAAAGGATACCTTTCAATTTTTTTCAAAGGGCTCCTTTCAAAAACATGTGCGGAGTTTTTAAAAAACACACATACTCGTATTTGTGAATATGAATGTTTCCCAAAATAAAGCGGCTGCATCATAGAAGAAATGGTACTGGTAATCATGAAAAACAATGAATTTTGGTAGCTCATCATTTTGCTACTCCATGTGCATTGCGTGGTTAGCTGTACAATGAAAGTATCCATACAAATTTTTCCCAAAATTAACCTGCTGCATCATCTGTACAAAAACGTTCTTAACAATTCAATGTTGTGAAATCCTTATATGTATTTGAAATGATTATAAGATGTGTTGATATTTGAAAATTCTGTTGCAATTTAAGAATGTAAAATGTATATTTTCAATCATTTTTGTTGGGAATTTCCTAGCATATCACAAGATAAAGTATCACATCAATGATACATATTCTCTATAACATAACATATCAATGACATGAAAAAGCTATAATAACATAATCAATGCTATGAAAAAGAAAAAATTTTTAAATTTGTTGTTATCTAACATTGATTAATAATAAAAACGGGAATGGAACTCTTCCACGCCTTTTAAAGGAAATTTGTTACCTTCAAACAATGGATTGCTTACTATGATGCTGTAGTTATATTTTTCCTTGATACTCAATACTGTAATAGTATTATTTTTCTTGATAATCAATCTTTCTTACTTCTCCATGAATGATTAAACCATCTCTGAGCTATGTTTTTGAACTCTGCAAACTTAAACTTGAGAACAGCTTTTCCACGTGAGTGTTGAATGAAGAAACCTCTTCTTTCCGATTATTGCTGCAAGTTGAACCTCCAAGACACCAATTACTTTAAAAGCGTTTTATTACTCTACGATTTTTGTTTGCAGACTGCATGATTGCATCAATCAAACCAAAACGCCATCAACATTTGTAATGCATAAATGAGTATTATGATGGGCAATAGTTGATGGTCCATTAATAGATGAAGATGAGTGGAATCTAAGTGGAAAAATACAGCCGCATCTTTGAAACCTTGGCATTTAGTGAGACACGACCGTTAGCAAAAGTAATCAATGGACATTCTCCGACATATACTTGTAATAATGTGTGAATCTCCAGGCATTATTCTCAAGTCACATTCCTTATCTTCAGTGATAATCAAAATTTGAATATTGTATCTAATAGCTTGATATATTATCATAGAATACAGGTATCATTGATATGAGAACATAATGGTAATTATTATTCTACCTTCCAAGAAAAAACTTGCATTAAACCGTTAAACCGTATGTCATGAATCCGTTAAGATAGAATCTCAACAAGGCTGAGTTAACTCAGCCAAAAAGAGATGATGCTAATAAGACAATATTATACTGAAAACTCTCAATCTAAATTCTGGGAAGTCTGTATCCTGAAGACAGAATTTTCAATGATCAATTGATGATGATATTTCTTTGCAGTACTGAAGAAACACATCATGTATATCGCATTATCAATCAACATAATCTTAGAAAAAACTTTTAGAAATTGTTAAACTCCATTTTTATTTTGATAAACACAATGTTCACACCAGGACCATGGTTTCATGTTATACTTAACACATCCTCAGTTGTACTGTTCTACAAATTTTATCAAGAGAATCTAAAAAACCTCTCCTCCACACGCAGACGACTGGTCTTTGTGGAGGAATTCTGTGTAATGTAATAATTGATTTGAATTCTGATTTATTGTAAAAATATGAGAAGGAATAAAGATAATTTGAATTTGACCTTCCCAAAACGTAACTTGAGAAGCTGACTAGGAAAGGTGTACAAGCAAGTTGATCAAGATTATCTCGTGTGTATGCATGATACCTTTACAAGTAGGATGTGGAGTGAGCTGACTGAGATTTTATTATTCAAGATTGTGACGTAATGACTGCGCCGTGTAGGCGGTTGAGGGGGGGGGTTGTTCCGTATCGTATGATAATAATATTATAGCAGCCGGTAAATAAGCGTCAGTGTCTGTCTGAATGGAATGTGAAAAGTGTGGATCCTCCTTGGTTTCACTCTTCGGTCGCCAGCGGCCAACTACCACTCTACCAACTACTTTTCCTTTCTATGGTGTTCCTTACTGTGAAGGAGACCACCACATCATTCCTTCTCTACAAACCCTTTACATCAAAATGTAAAAGGATAACATTTTATGTATTTTTAAGGAATTTATATTTTGATGTAAATTAAGGGATTCCAACCCTGCTAGACCCCTCGGTAGTACGCCCCACTGGCCCGTGTGCCGTGTGAATATTGACATTGGGACCCTTGAAAAGGTTGGGCACTCCTGATCTACGCCAACAAACCGTCAGATTTATGACGTCTTGTAATTCATATAATTAATTGAAATCTTTGTTGTCATGATTAAGTAATCGATAAATATGATTGGTATGATTATTCCAATAGTCATATATTCCAATATATCACTGGTAAAGTGTGATTAATGATGAAGAATTAATTAACAAAAAATTGAGAAACCCTAAATTGAATAAGAAATTAATATTAAATATAAGAAGTAACACTTTTGTTACGAAAAACAATATTTTTCTCTCATAAGAAGTGATTAATATTGAGCTACTGTACTGTGTTGTTTTATTTCCTTTTATGGATGCCTATATGAGATGTTTCACTGGAGTTTGAGACTTGGTTGCGATAGACTAATTGGTTGCGAAGTGATAATAAAACTGATGATGATGATGATGATGATGATGATGATGATGATGTTGAATCAACCTGTGCTACTGTTCAGATGACACTACATATTATCCATTTTTTTGTTTCTCTTTACTTGAGGAGTGTCTGGCCAGTCTTTGGTCTGAATAAAAATTAACCAGCTTCTTGGCAATGGAGAACTAGAATAGGAATAATTCACGCATGAAAACGATAAGAAACTAATGAAAGTCATTTCACGATGCAATTGATGCTCCACCACTGCTGGCGTTGCCAGGAATAGACGAACTTCCTCCTTATTTAATTCATTGATTGACAGTTTACTTTCGATTTCAACTCTTTCGTAATTTGCCAATTCACTTTTCTTTCCAATATGTTATTCTTATATTAAGAAATTCATGTACCGTGAGTAGGCCTATTGCCGTAACATTTTATTGGCAAAGGTGCTATAGGTTTTTGATATTGAATAGGTTTAGGCGTTGTCAAAGTCTAGAATAAAAAATTGTGAAGTTCTGTTTGGAAGACAAAAATATCTTTCATTTGTTGGATTGATTGTTTTAAATTTGTTCGCAAAACTTCTCTTCAGCAGGCCTATGATAATATATATACGAATTTTATCACTGCTATCCAGCTTTTGAGTCTAATGATTAAATTTTATAATAATTCATCTATGAAAATCCTCTCCCTATAACCAACTTTTGATTAATTTTCTAGAATCTATGTCTGGAAAGGATACTAGATATTAGGCCTACCAATTGAAAATATGTCACTGATAACTGTTTCTGTATGACAATAACTGATCAATTTTTCGCGGACCCAACTTTGATTTAGTCCTACTAACATTATTTATCGTTGATTGTCATTATATTTGGTGATCTGAGTCTGCTCTTCGTGTTTCTTTTCCATTATCTTCATCATTGTCGTTTATCGCTCCCCATATTTCTTCCTTTTCATTTTCAACATATTAAATCAAAGTCTATTCCCAATGCTTGATTATACAGTAGTAAGTTCAGGTTCCAATATTTGAAAAATCTGTTTTTGTTTGAACGGTTGTCAACAATAGTAGCCAAGCTTGTACACTCCACCCAGCGAATTCGTAATGTAATGCCATTTGGAAATTGATCTTAGATATTTCACAATACATTGGAATGGCTGATCTTCACGCTTTAAACTATCGCGAATGAATGTATGCAATACACATGTGAGTCACCTGCCACTTTCTCTCTCGCTATCATACACGTGTTGAGGTGGTTATATGTGTGTATTATTTGCATGTGTTTGAGTTGCTGGCCCAAAGAAATGGTGTGTGTTCTCATCTTGTTGCATTGGATGGAACTTTGGTTGGCATGCCATTCCGGGTCAAAGCTTTGGTGACATCATCTAGAAGATTAACATTTTTTTTCGATCCAAGGCGCTTAAATTATTAAGTCACACGCTATCGCTCTTGCGATGTAACCAAAAGAATTCTGTTTTTATTTTCAAACTGGAAATATCGTTTCCTCACTGTCTTAGTCACGAATATCTCGATAGAACTAATCAGGAACATTTCACTTTTATTGAATTAGTTCAATAAAGTTTTTCTGAATCAGGAATGTTCAGTTATTGTTATGTTATTATAAACGAAGCATGACAGATACAGAATTGTACATTGATAGTAAATGAAGCACAACATCGAAATAAATCCGAATCAATAGAAATTATGAACGTTAAATTCTGTTATTCTTTATCTTACTATGAATTCTCATTCATTGTGATATTTTCGTCCAGAACTATGAATATTCAACACTAGGAAGTTATAATTTAAATTCATACTGATTCATACATCTTACATTTTTTCCATACCCAAGATCTTTCGTTTGTCTCGGTTATAGTGTAGGCTCCGGTGCTCAATGTTCCAGGGGATCTGGGGGTTCTTCAGAAGGGGGTCCAGCCGGGAAACCTTTTTAAATTTAGCCTTAAAAAGAGCGTTTAAACCCTTTGCACTCGAGAAGCATTTCAACACATTTCCTCGCACATTTTAAAGCTATTTTGGAGCAAGGAAAAAATTCAGGAATTTGTCTATAATTAATTGTCCTGAACACTATACAAAATCTAAGACCACCCCTACATCATTGATAAAATAAGAGTACAAAGACTATTTATCTTTGTACTGTTATGTCTGCTTCTACTGGAAAAAAACTGTATTTGCCACTTTAGCTGGCCTACTAGAAATTAAATCTTGTACAGATTTCAAGGGTATATTATAAAAGCGCACAAAATCCAAGGTTACTTGTTTTATTGCATAATTTTTCAAATATCGGTTTGTTACGAAAATGGAAAGTAAGGTAATCAGTGTAAGTTTTTAGATAGCTAGATTTTACTCCTAAAGTAACAAAATATTTTGTTTTCTTTTTGTCACAAGAGGTTCCGATACGGTGCACTGGCGCGCATCGTCACAAAATGCACTGGTTACAAGTAAATATTCAGGTGTGAACTGCAATGGTATTTATATAGGTGTTACCAGCGAGAGAACAGCCTACTTCAATTGCAGTACAATACTATGTACAACTGCCACTATACTTCTGTGTACTACTGCAACTAGTTACTACCTCTGTACGAGAGTCTATTATTCTGTCTGTTTCCATTGACAACGCCATCTATAATTGAGAAAAAAAGACCTCGCCTACTTTCTCATTTCATTATTCAACTGCTTGAATCTCCACTGGAGACACATTCCAAGCCCACGTTCTTGATAACTTTCTAACAATAAAACGTCTTTAATGTTCGCTTGTAACAACAATAGATCAAAGGTGGAGTGAAATTGGATTCTGTATTGCTGTTACAATGCACAGCACATCAAATAAATCAATATTGTGCGCTAGCAAAGCTGAATGCAACACCAATCGTCAATTTACGTTTGAAAATTTACGGCAAAAGAAATTGAATTACTCAATAGACAATACATCTACAGTGCATCCACATGTAAGAGGTTGAGTCACTAAAGCTGAACATTATTATTTCAATACAATAAGTAGGCTACATACGTATATACAACTACACATGCATTATACAACATTTAACAACCCAGAAAAAATATTACAATTATATTATGTTCAACTCTCTGTTCATCGATTGGAATAATGTAGTTGTAATTGAATATAGTAGAGTTACTGAAATACTATGACCGCGATCTATCCTCTACACTAATGAATCTCCTTATTTAAAATTTGAAATTAATAATGATAATACAATAAACCCAGCCCATAAAAGAAGTTTCTTTAAAAAGATCGTGTTGGGGAATGAGTGTATCCTACTTTTACGCCGTTATCATACTACTATACAGTAAGCAAACAGACAAGAATTTTTAATGTAGGCCTACTCAAGAAAAGTAAAAAAAAAATATTTCAAACTCCACTACACAATGATACAAGTCGATTATTACATCGGAGGTATAATAATAACTTCAGCGGCTCGGAACTTTTTTTCGGGAGTTAATTGACGCGTTTAACCGTTAAACACAACTACTGTTTATGTATAATTGGTTATACAGTCTCTGTAGTAAGAACTCTACGATGAACGTAGAGTTAACAAATATTTTCGATTGAGTTGTTGTGTATAATGCAATTTTAATTCATAATTGTATATTTAGTAAGAACTACTACAGTAACTTGGATTCTGACTTACTTTGTCAAGCATTTCAACAGTTCATTCTTCACTCGTCAGCAATCACAAGCCTATAATATTTTGGTGGGTATGATTCCAGCTACTATTCCTATTCTGGAACAAACAAATAAGTTTAACATCATTAAATATTCAGCCAAAGGCAATACTTATTTGTAATTGACAGCAATCACTCCATTAATTGGCAAATGTCAACATCTAAAAACTGTGAACAACAAATTGCCTGTAAGCTAAAAATTATTCCATGCTCTAATTTCAGATTTCCTTTGTGATTTTTATACCAAAACTCTCACGTAAATAAAACAGTGAAAAAGATTGGCATATCCTCAAGTCAATAATAAACTTGGAAGCTATTGTATACAGTTCAGTTTAAGTACAATATTAACTCATTGGCCTATGAAATCCCTCCAGCTAATTCCAGTTAATAATCACTATAGGAAATATTTAAATTTTCGTGTCTATCTTTACCTTCATTAAGATTATTATAGCCTTCCAATTTGCTATTTTGAGAACAGAATTCATCAAATAATAGATTTAATTGTGTTTGTAGGTGGCCCAATTGTTCAAATTTTTTCAAAGTCAGTTCTACTACCTAATTGATAATCCTCGAATGAATTCTTCCTTGTAATAAGAGTATGAAATGTCAAGATATAACAAGTCAAGTTTATCCTTTCAAGTGAAATCAACTAACTATCTATTGGGAAGCATAGGCGTCGCGCTGGAGGGGCACAGGGGGGCACGTGCCCCCTCTCCCAACATATTGTTAAAAATCGTATGCTATACAAAATAAATATCTGGTGGAACTTGAATAAAAAAAACTTATATTGTATAACTATTATTACAGTACTTAGTTTAGACGTAAAATCAATCATTCATAGAGGACAATGAAGTTTCGTTTCTCTGTATTCTGAATTTACTTATTAGAGAAATATTTCTGAGAAAATAGGCCCGGATCACTCATTTTTTGAGCGGGTATTCCATCAAATTCAATTTGTGCCCCCCAAAATCAAGGCCCACGCGACGCCTACGTTGAGAAGAGAACGAAGGTGAGATCATGCTTTCTAGATATTTTATGTAGTAAAGTATGCAAAAGTAGTTGGCTCTTGAAAAATTATGAGACTCTTGCCTAATCCTGATAGAAAATGGCGACGATAAATCTTATGATCAACCTTTTATAAGTCCACCCTTGTGGTTTTGATTGTTAGATATACTTCTCGCAACTCTCTGAAAACAATCACACCAAAGACAATATTAACTATAAGTTAAATTAACTAAGTACTGTAGTTGAATTGTCTTTGATCATACCTTATTCGTAAAACCAGTAATAAAACCATTGAAGAGTTCTGATCTTGCGTATTATGTTCTCAAACTCTGTCAATGAGACTAACCCTCATCTATTCATTCTATGTATAATATGGAGAACTTGTTGAATTGTGATCGTATCAGCTTATCTCCAACATTCCTACAGCATTAGATCAATTATTCAATATTCGATTTATTTATTATTCAGATTGTCCCTTTGTTGAATTGTGGTGAAGCCGACACGATTCAGTGAAACGGATGACCTTGACGTCACCACTTTTACTAGTGGAGTACTTTCTTCTCGGGGAAAGTTATTCTCATCCAAACTCGTGCGACTGAAAATAACGCTCTGACTGACAACCGTCCGTAATAGGATGCTCAATTCGCCTCAAAACAAACAAACCTACCACACTCAACTGCTAATCGTATCTGGATTAACTCTGCTGAAAGTAATGTGCATTCGACAGGTAATTCAGTTAGCATACATTGAACACCATTAATTGTTGTGTGATACGGTATGCATTCGTGATGTGAGATCAATCCATCGAGATTAAAAATGTACGGCAATAGTGAAAGATGATGAGTAAAAATGAGATGATTTTAATTGTACGTCGATAGTGAAAGATGATTTTTTCTAATTTTTTTGTTATAATGATAGTAATGATCTTCTCCCATTGGCATTATTATAGTAATCCATTAATACAGAATGTGGATTAAATCAATAATATATTCAATATTATACCTTATATCTAAAGCCAATATCACCATCCTCATTTTCACTTTAGTCTCTTTTATCTGTTAGTTTCTCTGCGATCCTCTTTTAAGTCTCCCAGAGATAGAACTCATTCAGATCGAATTCATATAATTTATAATGAGTGAAATGGTGATATTTTTTATAATGTTCAGAATGTAGAATTTCTCTTGATAATCATGATTTTCCCACGCTCTATATCTATCAATTAATATGAGATCTGAGGACTGTGGTTGATGAAAACTTCTCTCAATCACCTGAAAAAACATCTTTAGATGATCATATAACTTCATAATATTCAAGTTATGAATTATTGAATCAATAACTTACTGTCTATTGAGACTGAAAAACAAATTGTTCATTTGAAAGATGCTTCTTAATGATGATTGCTTCCCAATCACTCTAGATTGCATGAATTCAAATATTTTCACCTGTTTAATTTGAATGAGAAATATGTATTGTGTATTCTCTATTTATATGTTATTCTTTTTACAAATAACTTTCCTGTTAAAATAGAATAGAACAAATTTCTATTGGGTGAATACTGAATAGAATTGAACAGAATTCTTATACTTTATTGTGGGTGCGCTTTCTATAATTAAACAAAAATACTCGTACATCCAGATCAGTGTACGAAGGTACACACTATGTATGTAAAATAATAGGTATATACTAATCTGAACTACATAATCGAAATAAATTAATATAAATTTATTAGATCATGAGGGAGTGGGGAGTTGGTTCCACTCGTACAGATGAATATAAGATCGGCTGGGAGAGCTCGATAGACTTTCATTAAGCTTTCAGTAATAAAAGTATGACAGGAAATGTGACCCAATCCGAGTGGCTCGTTAACACGGGCGGTAGCCTACATGGATCAGTGCGAGGAGAAAGAGAACTGGCACTTTGGACTTTGTGCTTTCACCGAGCACGATTTGCTCATATTCGGGTTGTAAAAAAGAGAAAATAAAACAGAAAAATAGTATGAAAAGTGTGTTGTTGAAGATGAGCTCTATAAATTTTAAGCTGTAAAAGTGGGGGAAAATGTTTACTAGAGAAGTTGATAACGAGGAAAATGGAATCGCTGTCTCATAGTGTATTAAAAATATTCCATTTCAAGTTCTTCTAATTTTAAAGATTCTAGTCTTCATTAATTTTATATATCCATTATAACTCTCCTTACTAAGTAGCCTACAGCTTACCAATCAAGCAGACCTCAGTCAACAATCTAGTCGCTAAGCAAAGATTGGAATTGAATTGTATTAAAATTGAAACAAAATGCAAGCAGCCAGGGACTATCAAATTAATGAGTTATCCAAACATCCTCAATGAAATGAATCTATTGTAATGAGATTCTCGCCATCTCAACAAATTCTCGATTTATTGAGGGAGATAAATCTAATCCCAATTAATAGCAAGAAACAAAAATCCAAAATATGAAATTAATATTATCTTATCTCAAATCACCAAAAATTTAGTGAAACCTCGATTTCGTCCACTACATTTTCATTTGAAAACAATCGAAGAGGATTTTCTATTTTCACCCAGGAGTTTTTGAATTGAATCTATTTTGCTCATGAAAGTGGGTGTTTTCGTATATAGTATTTCTTGAATTTGGACTATTTTTTATGGAGATGGACAAACACGACCGCAATTTGTTTAAATAAACAGTTTGCGGAATGCTATTGTTGTTTACTAATAAAGCTGAGCGCCGCACCGCACTGGTGTAACAGCCTATTCTTCTTGAACAGAAGGTTATCATTCATCGCAGTCTGAAAGCGCCAAGCCCCGGGTGTTTGTTCATTTCGTCCCAAGAAGACTAAAATAAGTTTCATAACAGGTTGTGATTAAAACTAGTGATGCAACAGATGAAAGAGGTTATCTTGCATTCTTATTCAGCAGTAAATTGCGATTTAATATTTTCACCATCAGATACTATTACACAGAATTATAAGCGACGTGCCAAAATTAAATAAGAAAAATGGGGACATCTTTCATTCTTAGGCAGGTCTCCTGGTTTGCCGTGCATTGTTTATGTGGCGTCTTCCTCCCAAGCTTTGATTTTATAACATCTATTTATCATTGTAGCATGAAAAATATGAAAAATTTAATTAGCTTGTTATAATCTCAGAAAAAAGTAATCGTAATGAAAACCAGCTTTCTAAAGGATTAAAAAAAATATTATATTCTATGACGGTGCAGTGAATTCATAAATATTATCACAGAATCAATGGATCAATGTACTTACTGTATAATTTACATTATTCTAGTGCAGTACTTTTATTTTGTAGAAATCATATTGATTACCGGTCATAACCACGGTTATACTGTAACTGTAGTTACATTGATAACCACGGTTATACTGTAACTGTAGCCATAGAGAAGAGATAGTAGATAACAGAATGATGATATTCTAATCTTTTATCTATGCTGTAGCCTTCTTGAAGTGATTTCAGCAAAACAGATGAATCTCTTATATACCAAAATCAATTGATACATTCAATGACATGGACAACTCAATGAAAGATTATTGATTGATTGTCTTTATTAAGGGCGGAGTTAGGACTCCTTGTCCTCTCTACCACACAACCCTAAAGAGGTTAATGTTGGATTTACAGAGATATTATAGTCTCTGTAGTTTGATTTATGCGTGTTGAATCACTTAAGATTTAGGCTACGTTTAATCACTCAAGATTTGATTTAAGATGTTGAATCACTATAACTCATATGAGCTATACAATGTTTCAGGTTCCAGTACCCTAATGTAGCTTTTTACAGGTAAAAACAAAAAGAGTAAGTGTATTCAATAAATAATGAAGTCTAGCAATGTTGAGAGTTTTAGTAAACATCAACAGTATGTTTGGAATATTTTGGATTGGTAGATGAAGTTTATTCAAATTAATCTTCGTAGGAACAAGTATAAAAACTATGATACATCCAGTGATTATCTTCTACAATCTACATTCTACATGTTTTCATAGAAGCTGTACTCTACAAGTAAATATACTGCATCTTGTTTTGAGAGTGCTTTATTGAGGTATTCTAAATTTAGGAGTGACATTGAATGATTTCAGAGAATTCCAGTGCTGTAAGAGTGTAAGATGCTTGGGCAATGTATTTTCTTGAGTAATACATTACACAGTATGCGATATAAAACAAGAGAAGGTGATAGAGGATAATAAATTGATGTGATCATGATGATAAAGATGGAAACATGGAGAAGAATTGATAGTACTAACATAGATTATACTGATGCCATATATGGCTGAGCAAACTGTTGGTTGGGCTAACAGGTATTAATAGCAGATCACAGGAATAGGTGACTCCTTATGTTTAGAATGTTTTTGTGGGAGTGGAATATCCAAGTAGCATAATTCGTTCTGGCTTTGTGAACTCCCTTTATGTGATGTGGTTTTCAGTGCATGGAGCAATATGCGCTCAAGATTGAATGGTCACAATTATTTTTACTTCTCCATAGGAAAGAAGATTCAAGTGATTGAAAAGATCTCCCAGCAATTGAAGGCTACTTGAGGTGCATCAACAGAAACGCTTCAGAATCTTGAGTTTTCGGTAAAATAAAACTTCAACCGATCGTTTTCACTAATCCTTTATACCGTCCTCTTTTAGAATTCTTATACAACAGACGAGATAGGCTGTATCTATGAGATGAAAGTTGAATTTTCCACTAAAACGAAATAAAACAGTTGTTAAATTTATCTCTCATCATCGCTCTCTTTCATCACTCATGCACTAGCATGAGGCCCACGTACTCATCATTCTCATACAAAAAATAATTTGAATTTAACAACTTTTGAATTGCATACATTTTTACATTACAAAGTCTCATTTTTATGTATTTATAATATTTTTATCATGAACCAATAAATTTTTGGAGAATTTATGATGAATTCTTGGAAGTAGACGAGTAGTTGGTACATGAGAGAGATTGGTCGTTTCCTATAGAAATCATCATCATCATCATCATCATCATCATCATCATCATCATCATCATCATCATCATCATCATCATCATCATCATCATCATCATCATCATCATCATCATCATCATCATCATCATCATCATCATCATCATCATCATCATCATCATCATCATCATCATCATCATCATCATCATCATCATCATCATCATCATCATCATCATCATCATCATCATCATCATCATCATCATCATCATCATATAGATCAGCATCATCATCATCATCATCATCATCATCATCATCATCATCAATCATCATCATCATCTTCATCATAATAATCATCATCTTCATCATAATAATCATCATTTGAATACACTTAGTTGCTCCTAGTTCTGGTTGGTTGTCCCATTTTAATAATGTTTTTCGAAGATGACTGGAGTCGTCTTCTAACCACTCCATAATGATTGCTGGGGTATTATTATGACGCGCAACCGGTTCAAGTTGTTACGACCGATATATTGATAAGTAAGACAGATTAGTGATAACTAGTTAATGAGAACTCAAGCGATGCCTCAGAGCCGGTTATACTCACTAGAATTATGATAATTGTACTTTTCTCACTTTCAAAAAATCAAGACATTTTCTCACATAACTTGTTTTTGGGCTCAACTAAATTGAGATGGTTTGTTATTGGTCTGATGAAAATTTTAGCACCGATAAGGTTGCTATTTCACTTGTGTATATGGAACTGGAATCGGTTATTTATAGAAAATTATCTTTAAATAGTAGAATAATAGTAGAAAATGCGCCCACTCACTAGACGTATAAATTTAGCTGAGTAAGCTAAAAACGCATAAATTTAGTAGGGTAAGCTGAGTTTACCATATCATGGAAAAGTAAGTCGGAATATTTGGCCTCTGGAAAAATGAATTTGAAGCTTTCAAGGTTTGTAAAAACTAGAATATTAAACTCCTTATTCATATAAACTTTAGTAGGTAGATATCATCTTTTTTGAGATTTTCGTCTTCAAGAAAGATGATAAATACAGTAAATTTAGCATCAAGGAACTAAATAAACATTCCATGCCAACACCATCCTTTGATGTTGACATCAGAGAATACTCATATACAAGCTTATAGGCCTACATGAAGCTTATAGCATATGACTAATATATCTGTTTATCTCTGTTAGAACCTCATACATATAGTATAAAATCAGGCCTTTATTATCGTCAGGAAACAGTTATTCTCAAAGAAGCTCGTGATTCAGAGACTAGAAACCAGGAATCGAACCTTGGTTTTCAAATTGTTACACGTGCAATATTCATGTTCAAATTCTAAGTAATAGTCATGATTCAATCGTTTATGATTGAAAAGGTGTGTAAGATCAGAGGTGCAGAGCAGAGTAGGGCGCCTAACCTTGAAAATATCAATGGGGAAACTTCTCATATCTGACACCGCTATGTTGTCAACAGGAAATCGTTACAGTATTTTTTCAACAGACAATATTTATTTGAGGTAGTATTTTTAAGGGCGTAGTGTGCACTTCTTGGTGAATCATGCGCTGGTGTCAAGGTCTTGGGTCGTTTGCTAATGTGATCAAAATGGTTCACCGCTCTGTGTTGTTCTGCTTTTGATGATAGAAAATCTCAATCAAGGTGGGTGAACAAATCGAAGGACACACCCTCCCCTCCCCCCATCACTCAGCCGCCTTCTCCATTCAACATTATCATTTTGGAAAGTTGCTCCAA
This sequence comes from Laodelphax striatellus, assembly GCA_017141395.1. NCBI lineage: Eukaryota > Metazoa > Arthropoda > Insecta > Hemiptera > Delphacidae > Laodelphax > Laodelphax striatellus. The sequence continues at coordinate 49,030,764 of CM029531.1, forward strand.
TTTGCTAAGCACTGACACTGTGTGTTCTGTGTTGGAATGCGGTGCATTCATGTTCATAACGCACATTATCAAACAGGGCCAGTCGAATTATAAGTATGTTTACAATTTATAATAGTAGATAATATAAGCTAAAATAGAAGAGAGCGATGAGAAGACTGAGCGAAGCGAAGTCTGAACGAAGTGAAGTCTTGTTTCAAGTCGATTGGCTTTTGTCTGTGGATTTGTGTGTTTGTAATGCATTTACGGCTAAACGCATTGACAGATTTCAATAAGATTTGGCAGGAATGCCATATCATTTAGTCACTCTCTTACTTCTTTTATGAATTATCAACTACTGTATTTATTGAAAAATTATAAGAAACAAGAATCTCATTGTTCTGTATGCTCAAGAGTCAAGGGTGGGGTAAAATAATATATTATGAATATTAGTTGATTGATCCAATGTCCCAATTTTTGCCAGCTACCAAACAAGAATCCACTCAAGGTGACCTACTTGAGGAAGGCAGAGGAAAACACCCATGTCTACTTATCGAATGAGACAGAACTGTCTGGAAATGATCATGTTGAAGCTGAAACAGCCAACAATGCTAATAATATAACGGACTGGTACACACCGGTACACAATTTCAATGTCAACTACATTACTTTATTATTTCAACTTCATCGTACGGTACTTTGGAAGCTTTGAACTTCCAATTCGACATTCTAGTAAGTTTGAAATTGAGAAGTCTCTGAAGTTGTCAAACCATGAATGAAAAGTAGCTCTCGTTTCAATTCCACATTTTGAGTGACCAGGCCCAGAAATCCACGTTGATGATATCACTTTCTTTAACGTTGACTGGAACAATTAATGATGGGTTTCTATATGCAATACTCTATATTCTTCTTATTATTGTTTCTATATATTCTTTGGTTTAAGGAATGACCAAACCTGACTTAATTTTTTCCTCTTATGGGTTACTAAACTCGGTTTCAATCATCCTATCAGCTTAGCAATGATTTCACAACTTTCCATGTAGGCAATTTAAAGTACTTTTTATTCACTTCACTAAATGGAGTCATTTCAACGCAGTTCGTTAATGGATGAGAAATCATCTTTATTTAAAGTATTTGATAAGAACAGAAATCTTGTTTTGTGGTCATCACAAGATCACTAGTGTGGCAACAATTGAAGAAGATTACTTAGTAGAATTTTCTCAAGCTACAGAATTTCAGAAACCTCAATCCTGGTCTCTACTTTTTTAGTCCCTGAACTTAGTTCACCTTTCTTAATCGTCAATTGATTTTATTAGAAATCGAGCTGACATCTTTAAATTACTATCTCAAAATGCATTTCAAATGGCATACCAAGTCTCAGTCACGAGTACACCATTAATGAGATTGTTTCTAAATAGTTGAAACATTTCTACATGAACATGCTATCATTAAACGTGTATTGGCAGACGCTCAAGGTTATCCACTCGATAGTTAGCATTTCTGGATATTTCGAGTGCAAGAATGGCTAAGAAATTACTGTTGGACAATTATTGAAATCCGTACCGTAAATACTAACTGCTTTCTGCAGCCTAAAATTTTAATGAATTGAGTATTCGTATATTGATGCTTTTGCCAGGCAATTATGAAAGGTTTTCAAATGTTAACAAACTTTAAACTGTGATTTTTTCTCAGAGAAGGAATTTTTGAAGAACTTTTGAATCATGGCCAGTTCATCATTCTCATTCATTACGGCACGATTTCCACATATAAAGAAACAAGGTTGTATTCCTTTATTCCACGCACTCATTACTATTATTATAATTTGAAGTAAATCAATCATCAAAATTCAAGAGGAAAATAGTAAGGACTGAGCTTGTTTTTTCTCCCTAATCATAACATGATTTTCGTGTATCAATCAATGAAATAAATTATTCGATAAGAACGATATTCAATTATTTCCGACAGTATTTATTGTAACATCAATATAATGAATTATAAGCATCCAGTAAGGTAGATTTTAATTTATTATATTGGAGGAATCTCTAATGATCACGGAAGCCATAATTTAAATTAAGTTGGAACTTATGTCTGCGCTCAATCGTTCACAGTTAATTGAACGTCGATAGCGTATTGCTGTGCTCGAGTTGGCTGAATGAACAGGTTTGTCATGTTTTTCATTTACAATTATTAGCAACAGGTTATTATTGATTACTTGGGTGGGTCAATTGAGTTGGCTAACAATGTTTGAACTAGTCGTTGCTACCGTACTACTTATGCTTTCAATAATGGGCTACCGTATGCCTTCAGCAAGAACGCATTGCAATTATAAAGGTTAGCAACAGTTAGCATTATTATTTTGTGTGGCTATTTCCAGCTAGGAGGTCTTACCTTGTGGAATTAATAGGGCGTTTACACAATGCTACTGATTTGCTAATGGAATAAGTTCAACAATATTGTTGATTCAATTGAAACGGTGTTTGGAAATCAGCATTAGAAGTATGTAAGGTTTAAAGAGATCATACCAGGATCTACCAGGATATTCTATGATCTACCAGGACCAGGATAGCTTTTAAATGACCAGGAGTCCTAACTCCGCACGTAATAAAGGCAATCCATCAATCAATCTATTGAAAATATTCATTTTTGGTTTTAAAGCCTATACTTTCCCAATTGTTACTGTTTTGGATGAATTTTGTTCCTAATCTAATCTGAACTTGCTTCAACCTGAGGATTTCAAAGATGAATCTGATCACATGTACCAGTTACTATTACTTTCTAAAGCCTTATTTGATTTTGTTTCCTTCCGTTCTGTCCAAATTGATGAAGTTCCTATCACTTGATATTCCTTTCTTCTCATACTCACAGCTAGAAAAGCAGCAAAAGACGTCAATTAACGACAAGATGAACTTGAACACGGGACGCATTTTTTCACTTGAGCCCAATATGGACGTGTGACTATGGGTTTCCTTCCGAAAGTGTTGAAGTTGCGATTGATCGTTAGGGAAAAGTCAATCGATGACAAGACAGAAGTTGAAGACGTATCTATTTTCACTTTCATTTCCTGCGGTTGTTACGAAATAACGGATGAGTTGGCGTTTTTCAACTTGCTGGTAACTTAATAGGAGCACGGCGCTTCGAGAGCTGGTTCCAAACTTTTACTCTTATACCGTTTACAGATTCACAATCAGCTGATGGTGGTCTCTACTTGGTGATGGTAGAGGAGTTTACTTTCTTCTAGTAGGTAGCATTTCAGAGCGTGCGCTATTTATTAGCTTTGGGGCCGCTGCGTTGGTTTTATTTTGCCGTAAGTGGTTACTACTTTTTCTCTCATTTGAATACAACTGAGTTTTTTCTGTTTTGTATTCTTTGGTTGTCAGGCATGACATTGAGGAGACAGAGGGCAGCAGCCTGGATTTGGCAGGTGATGGGCAATCTGGTCTGGAATACTGAGTGTCTCCTCCTCCTCCTACTCCTCTCCCTCCTCCTCATCATCATCCTCCTCCTACTCCTCCTCAGCTCACCTCATTCTAGCATGCACTTCCAGTTCGTTGAACTTGCGTTGGTAGAATGAATAACAAACAGTATTCACTGATGAACACATTTTAACGCCCTTTTCAACGTATTTATTCATTATCTGGCCTTTCTCTCCATTAGAGCTTTCTCTTTATAATGTAAATTGCCGTCGTGTGTAGTTCAATCACAAAGAAATTGAATGAAATGTAGGTTAACAAATATTTCCAACGCTTTATTGGGCCACTGTAGTCACCCACATGTTTCTTAGGCTGCCTATTAAAAAATAATTTATTTTGATGAATACTCATTAGTTTTATATAAGTTATTCATTATTTCAATATTCTTATTTAGTAATCTAATACTGTCTTTAAATCATTCTTTGAAAAGGGGTATTTTCCTCTGTCCGATTTTTTCTCTTTTTCCTGAGGATGATGCCCACATGAGCTCTAGGCTTGTTTGTGGGTAATGAGAGGGTGATGTTAAGGGATGATGACGACTGTTTTAGGCAGTCGGGACCGATGGCTTTTGTCTCCTCTTTGCTGATGAATCGCTTAGAATCAAAACGTTTTACAGAAAAACTTCTGTTCAAAGAGTATTTCTAATCTATTGGTATAGGCAGAAAACAATCATTAGTTGTTTTTAATTTTAATAGAAATATGCGGCTTCAGTGTTCTTTTCAAGACGTTCATTGATATAGCACTTCTAAAGTTTGCTTTCTCATTGAATTCACTGAAAACAAAAAAGCATCTTAATGAATGGTGTTTAAACCTTTTTGTGAGAAGCCAATTTTCTTCCCTTGTCATTTAATCGATTGATTCCTAATATTAGTCTCTAGAAGGAGGTTCTAGACTCAAATTGGTTCAAATACATAAGGTAGGAAGCACATTTGCAACTCTTTATTTTTGCTCCTGGTTTCATATTACAGTATTAGAATTCTATCAAGCTTCGTTATCATCACATAAAAACGTTCCATTATTTTAGTACATTTGTTTTCCAACTATAACTGTATTTACCTAACAATAAATTTCTGTAGTTGTGAAAAAACAAGTGATAAAGCCAAGAATGAAGATTAAAAACACCAGACCACACTTTTCAATCTACCACTGTTTTGATTTCCTTGTTATTTTTTCATTCCCTTGTAAACTACAGTTATTTGATAATTGGCCAGACAATGTTATTCAATGAAAAAAGTAGATCACCTTCATTAAACTGCCAGGAAATCCATGAACACAGAATACAATTGTGGACAACTTCAAGACTAAGTTTATGTAAGAATAAAATACTGTAATATTATTCTATCTGCTCGTAGAATCACTCTAAATTTGGCGGCCAAGGATTTATTTACAATTAGATTACTGGAGTAATAAGTATTTCCAATCCCTAAAAATAGCTATTATTGATAAAATCAATCACTACGAACTATAGGAGTTGAATATTGTTTATTACTAGATATCAAGACAACCTAGGTAATGGACATATCTAGATAAATAATGGATATTGATAAGATAAGATTAACCGAACATGATTCATATTGCATGTATAATCACAAATCTACGGCAACTTAAAATAATGTAAAACATTTGAATGTATACATATTTTTTTACCTGATTGATTATAATAATCTAAATACTTTTATGATTTTCTCCCACTTTTAATAGACAAGAATAATTTTTAGAGTTGGAGAACGATTTAGAAAAAATCGTGTTTCATGTTAGTTATGCAAATTACTAAACATCGAGTTATGTTTCATTCATTCTTGAAGCTATGTCCGCTTGAATAAGTTCTTGTAGAATTCATATTTATTGGTATAAATCATAAATGGATAATTACCGTGCTGAGCTAACAACGAACCGCTCGCATGTGAATAATTATGATCTCAACCATCTCATACATTATTTTCAACAATAAACTAAATAATCAAGGATAAACAAATATCATTACGTTATAGGTACTGTAGTTTCTATCATTGTTTCACTGTTGCTGTTGTCATTCATTGTTGCTTCCTAGTATTGCAACCATTGAATAAACGAACAGGAAAGAAATCGTTGGCTAGGTTGTTGAAATACTAAGTTGGACTTTTGAAAGTTGCAATGTGAGTGCGAACTTTATCGAGATCACCTACTTGTTAGCTGTACCACTCTTTCCTCTTTGATCCAGACTGTAGATCACTGTATCAGTGAAAGTCGAGTTGCTCATACTGTTCAAGTTTGAATTATCTTTAAAGTATCAAACGATAACAATAATAATTATCAAGTTGAATTCATGAGTCATCGCAGCATGGTTATGACCATGACTTGAGTTGGGTCGGCGCCGGGTACTTCATCTTTTGAAGTGAAATCTTATTTTGCCGGCTCTTTCTTTACGACTGCTTAGTCATTGCAGTGCAAAAGTATTGCCAGCAATAGGATAGCAACAATACTTCCTTGCAGCAGAACTGAAGTGCGTTTATCTTGATTTCAATCGGAGCCAGTTTCTAATTCAGTAGCTGGTGTTGAAAACAATAAAATCATTAATTATAATTCTTGTGCGGGGTCAAGATTCAGGGCTGGCAGCCGCGGGTCAAGGCTTTGCTGCGTCACTCGCATTCCTTTGCCTTTAAACTGCCATCAATCTGAACTTTTCTTTGTGCTGTGCTGCGCCAAAGCTCCATTAGTACTTTGTCAAACCGAATGGCCTAATCTCAATTGATATCTGCTCGATTAAGCTGGTTATTATCTGGGTTAACTATTACAACTTTTGTACAACATATAATTATCTCATGTATTAGCTATATGTGTTTGGGCGTTCTTAGATCTAAACTTGTACCGTAATGGATTTTATACAGTAAAAGAGATTTGTAGAATGGAAATGTATTGATGTGCGTGATAAAACATTCCATGAATCTTAAAATCGTGAGTAGTTTTTTCTTGGAAATTCTGTTCTCGTCCTGATAGATTACCAGCTACTGCATTAATATAATTATTATTTTCGAATCAATCATTTGATCAGAAATCCTGAGGCGACAAGGTTGAGGAATCATCTCACCGTTCCTTGAACATTATATTGAATGAACGAACAATATAAATGAGCTTAGAGTTTATTGCTGCACCCACCAAAATTGAGTTAGCTGCACAAAATTGAATTGAAACTTTAAACTTCGATTTCATCAAAGACAATATTAACTATTAAGAAATTATTAACTCAGTAGTTAATATTGTCTTTGCTTTCATGCTTTCATTGAAGGAGAAAATTAAAGGCAGCAGCTGCTGTCCTCTCGTTTTATTAGTTTGAGACAAGTTTTTATGGTCTCTGGAAATAATTTTCTGAATCTAAATAGTCAACTTGAACTAGATTTGCATTTCCAATTAGAGCTTTTATTCTATCGAGAATTATTGAAATATCAACTCCCACATTATCTGTGCCAAGAAATATTTTGCGGTCATGATTAATTGGTGAGGTTGAGTCACATTGAAGCCGTAGTAATTGGATTTGACCTGGATTAGGGCCTACAGCTATTTGATTTAATCGATGGTTTGGAACAGAGGTTAATTTGATAAGCAGTGTATTTGGGTGCAGCTAGGTGTAAAAGCTGTTCATGATAGTGAACTGCATTGTTGGACAAACCCCAACCGAAATCAGTAATAATGTAGGCCTATTACCGTCTATGAAACTACAGTTGTGTCTTGACCTAAGTCAAAAAGCCTGTTTGGTTATTGAATTGAGTTTTTTTGAAAACGCGCTACTGTATAGTATTTCCAATGACGTAGTGATTGACTTTTATTTATTAAAATGAATTCAATTGAATTTTCCGTAAAATTGAGCATATCGTAGGCCTATAAATTGATTGGCCTATATATGGACTTGAAATCAAAATTCAACAGATATAGATATTTGTAGTTCTCCTTTATGTATGTGTTTGCTTTGTATTGTATATTATATGCTTGATTGTGACTATTTTTGACGAATTATTCTGTTTCATTTTACTTCTCGATTGATTTGGAGCCAATCCATGATCGACCTTCCTCATTCATATTGAACAAATTACCTTTCCACCAGCTAGATGTGTCCTTATTGATATTCTATTCTGAATTTCCGCTTCAAGCGGAATCCATTGGAACCGTTTACGTTCGATGTCCAAACAGCTTGCCATTTGTTTCAAAGTTAGAACTTCGGACATTTTCGGATGAAACGGTTCCAGTGAACGACGAGGCTGATACTTGTCAATATAGATTGCAGTACCACTATATTGCAAATTTCTACCAGACTCTCCACTGTGACACATCTTGGACTTTTAATGGCTGGTTTTCACGATTCTAGTAGACGTTCTGGTTACTGGAGGCAGGTTACTGGTTTATAGCAGGTAAGTAGCTTCTGGTAACCTGCCTCCAGTAAGTAGAACGTCTACTAGAATCATGAAACCCAGCCATAAGATGAAATAGAGAGGCCATTGTATTCTTAGGAATAGGCTTGAATCGAGTTCTCGAGCTCACAGTCACCAAGGCTCCTAGCCATCTTTTCCGTTGCATTTCACTTTTGCTTTTTCTCATACTGATTATTCTTACCGTATTCTTCTTACAGGTTCTTAGCTTCACTATACGGTATTTGAAGTGGAAGTGATTTATGCTAATAAAGCTTCTTCATTATGTATGCTCGTATCAAATCCTATAACTATCAAGATTATGCTATAGTACAGTTTAGCTACGATTGACCAATAAAATGATTGTAACACGTATCATTACCAGTGGGCCTACCATAACATGAATCAATTGTATCGAGAAAAGAAGCATCTGAAAAGATGTTTCTTTCTCTAAACATTATAAATACTCGCAAAATGAAAATTCCCTTGAAATATGGATTAGAGAAAGGGTGAAATACTTTTATCACTAGTCGATTTGACATTTCTGCCTTTATTTCATTGAAAATTTCTCAATTTTTCAAGCAGTTTCAAGTACAACTAGTTTGATCTCTCGTTTTTTTACAAAAGGAAACGTTTGGTTCGATTTTAACTTCAGAAATAACGAGTGAGTCATGAATGTTGATCTTTTGAAGCAGATAGAATTTACTGATAGTAATTACAAAAGTTGAGTGTATGAATCACTACAAAAATCCGAGCACTACACAAATCCTAATCACCTTATTCCAAGCACCATGTGGTCGAATTGAAAGTCATGTAATTTTAACTTTTAGCTTTGTTTACTATCGAGATAGGTGAATTATATTTTCTAATCAATTCTCATTAACGGAATTTGATTTTTTGATTTATTCCTTTTTTCATGGAACGTTCCTGTGCTTAATTTCGGCTCAGTTTCATTCTGATTTTGACTCTAAAAATGTTAGTGATGATACCTACCTTTTCCTCCTCAATGTGGTTACAAGCCTTTTGCTCAAAATTATTGTGAAATTAGTCCGTTCAACCGGGTTTTGAACCCGAGATCAATATAAAATTATATGATACTGCTACTCGAATATTGCTTGAGTTGATGTGACTTGAAATAATTATACTGCAGATAATAATAGTGGTTGCGAGTAGAATCATGCTATAGATTTTCAATTGCAGTTAATTTAGTTTGATCTAGTAACTCAATAATCAATGATAAATTGTCACTTGTAGCCTATCATTGTCAAATGTATTTAACAAATCAGGCGGTTATTTTTGCTGGGTTGTTGATTTAGTAAAATACACGATTAAATGGTTTATTAAAAAATTTTGAAACAATATATAAACATATATGTATAATTTATCACATACTTTTCATAAAATTTACATATTTAATAATTCAATAGGAGTATTGATATACTCTCTTCATATACACTCTTTATTAATGTTACATTTATAATATGTCGTGGTTCAATTTCTAGGTAGATTTTTATGAGAGGATTGTTTAACAATTGGCATTTTCAACTTTTTGTAACTGTTTTTCACTAGTATTTCCTTCAAGTAGACTTGAGTATAAAGTAATGTGTCTGTGATAATGCTTGTAATGATTTTAGACACTGTGTCAGAATTTAATAAATTTTACATTGAAGGATCAGGAAGGAATAAATAAATAGACAGAATTCGATACAATTGGCCACGGTGCAGATGTTGCGATGGTGTTGTGTTGCCGGGTTGTGTTTGGCACTATAACAGAGAGACCGAGCGCACATTGGTTGTTGCAAATAATAATTTCCCTGAAAGGGGGCGGCCGGCCTCTGTCATTGACCGCCACCACCGCTGCCTCGCTCCAAATAAAGTAGTATTAATATAGTCTTTACAAACACTAAATCAGTCAGTGTGGGCGGCGCGAGGCGGGGGGTGGTTGGGGCAGGGAGGGTAGATACACACGCGTTTGATTGAGATCGTCTACTTGAAGAATCCGTCTCCGGTGGGGTCGTTGACCCAGGGGTAGTTGTTGGGGCAGCGGACACAGGTCTGCAGGTTGATGGTCTCGCCTGGCACCTCCTTGCTGGTCAGCTTGCACGAGTGAGGTACCCAGCAGGCTGGCTGGCCCTCCACGGCGCACTTCTCCCTCCAGGGCTCGAAGTTCTTCACCTCGGACACGGTGCGCGGGTTCTGGATCCACTGGATCACCTGTGTCATTGTCACAAAGTACACGTCCTTGTACTTTTCCAGCACCTCGTCGATCCAGTACAAGAATGCGTCCAGGAACTCGGGGTTGTTCTTGAGCCAGGCGGCGTGGAAGTACAGACCCAGCGGCGCTCTGTTCTGGTCGTAATGCCTGTCGAAGTTGTGGTTCAAAAAGTTGTAGAACTGGTCTCCGGTCAGAATGTTCGAGCATGAATCAACCATGGCACATCCGGGCAAGTATTCGTCGAAATTCGGGTCCTCTCTGCGATCCAACTCGTTCATGACCATTTCCCAGACGGCGTGACTCCTGGTGGGGCAGTGCTGCAGGTTGCCGTGACACCTGTGAGGCATCCGGAAGTACATGGTGTAGGGCCAGAGGGGTGGGTTGGAGAGGGGCGCCGTGATGGTGGAGTCGTAGAGGAAGGCCTGCTCCTCCATCATGGTGAACTGGTTGTTGCCTCCGACCCTCAGGTAGGGCGCGCGCACTCCCACCACGCTGTTGTCTGTCAGGTTGGCGTACTTCTCGGCGATCACTCTCATGCCGGCCATCTCCTTGGCCCAGTCGTCAACGGTTGCATTGCTCCAGAACTGTTCTTCGTCGTTGTGTCTAAGCAAAAACAAACATTTTCCATTAATATTTGAATATTAATTCATTGAAGAAATAATGTCAATTAAATAATGCCAATGTGGAATGTATCATCGAATCACATTAACAAGCCAATATTCATTTTTTTATTGTTGAGTTCAAAATGTGAGTCTACTAGAGAGTTACTGATTTTAATAGAGCGCTGCAACTATAACTCACATGAATCTCAATAAACAAGAGAAGCGATCACAATTTATAGCATAGGTACATTGAAAACAAAATTTAAGAAATTATCAATAGTTGGGTAGTACACATAGTTTCAGTAGAATAATACTGTACAACTCTAATATCAATAGATGTTTTCATTTATTTCTTATACGGTACTTGAATACAAGGAAGTTCAATACAGAATTAAGATATTTTATATTTCACAATTTCTTCTGTGTAAATTTAGTAATAATTTGAATATAAAAAGTTGGTGTGAAGTATCTAACTTAAAATACACTCCAGACCTTAATATTCTCTACATCTTCTGAAACAAATCTCATATCCAACAATACTTGATAGCTATTTGATCCCGGATCAACGCTGATAACAATTAGCAGCCTAGCCTAGTAAAATAATTGAATGGCACCGCAAATCGCGTGATCTCTCTGCTCGATTATTGAGATGCATGTCAACCTATAATCAGAATAGTTGCGGCGCTAAACGTGAGCAAGATCTTTCTCAAGTGGAGCCGTTGTGTTTCTGAAGGCCAGTCAAGTTAAATATGACCTCACAATGAAATAAATACTGTAGTGAGTTAATTGATAGTCTTTGGTCTTGTTCATCTTGTCTTTGGTTGAGGGTAATTTGTTACTCCACTCGATGTAATCCTGAAGGCCGCTATCAATCCTGAATACTCCCTGAAGAATAATTTAATAGTCAGATGCTACATTGCCTCTTCTTCATTTACGTCTTTCTATCATCTCTAACATCTTCTTCATCTTTCCTTGTTCTTCGCCGTGTTCTATTTCTCATTCTTCTCCTTCATCTTTTTGTTCCTACACTCCTCCCTCTTCAACTCTTTCTCCTAATTATCTACGACTTTCTTCCTCACTTCCTCATTACCCAATTTATTCTTTCACTTCTTACACCCATAACAACATTTCAATACCTCCTCATTATATTTTTTATTTTTCGTAATTATTTATTCATGCAATGTTAATTCATGATCATTCCATTCAGTCAAATTCTGCCATCATCTTGTCATTTCTTATTCACAGAATTGCTGCTGCCTATTCCAAATGAATATCCCCTCTTTTAAACAGATGTATTATTGTTGAGAATAATTAAAAACTCCCACTCGTCTCTAACATTGAAGTGAAGTGAGATACCGCAATGTAATACTCATTAATTAAAATTGAGAATATTCATTCATATGACTATGCAACGCAATCGACATGCATCTTGTAGATGACGCCCACTCATCTCTAATATATTGCTATATTCTGCCATCAGAACAAATCTACAATGAGATGAATAAAATACTCTATTACCCGGTTTTTCAGTCGCTCAATAGACAGTTTATGGATCCAATAGCACTATTGAATCAATAACGATGTGTTTTCAAATGCAAAAAAGTTATTGATTCAATATAGGTTTATTGAACGACTGAAAAACCGGGCATATGACTAATTATTTTTATTTTTTCATTCTTCTTTTATTTTTATTTTATAAATGATTTTCTTAGTTGAGTTTTTCAAGTGAATATCTTTTCACTATTTGTTAACATTGTTTGTAATGGACACCCGCGGAGTAGAACCCTCCTTGGAAATTGAAAATGAAATGTCATAATGATTGTAAATGTGAAATGTGGATAGGACGACTTACGTGATGGAGTGGACGGCGATCTCGTGTCCCTTGCGATGCGTCTCCTGCACGGCCGAGTAGTTGGTGTACTTGTGCGAGACAAAGAAGGTGGCCTTGATGTCGCAGCCGTTGGGATTCTTGCGCTTGCCGTTGAATATCTCCTTGTAGAGCTGGATGTTGTTGTTGTTGATGGCGTCGTCAAAGGTGATGGTGATCATCTGCGGCACGTCCTTGTGCGGCAGGTCGCCGGGGATCAGCGTGCCGTCCTCCGAACAGAAACAGTCGGGCAGCACGCACACGGTCGGGTCGCACGGCGGTGCGCGGTTCGGGTCGTTGTCGTTATCTAAGCAACAGAAAAATTTGGCGACCTTTAGAGATTTGAAGATTTATTGTGGACTACACAGATTGTATCATCACTGTGTCGTCATTGCTGTGAAAAGGGCCATAACATTGGGTTGGTACAGTATGGTCATTGGTTCTGAAAGAATGCTAACATTGTTTTGGAACATTTTTCCATGTCACCGCCATATTTTTGCCAATATATGTACTAAAATGATGAAATCTAAATTGCCTAAAATGATGAGGAATAAACCCAAGCTCGAGCTTGTGGGGAAGTGATTCTTAGTTTCTAGCTATTGTTCGTAAATTGTTCACTGTTGCTCTTTTAATTTGTATCTCCTACAGACTAATAACTCCTACAGACGAATAATGTTTCATTATTTCTTTAGTTTTGAATTGTTTCTCATGAGAAATCGAAGTTTTTCAATGAATATTATAAAAATTAATAAAAGGCAAGAAAGAATTAGCCTATTTAACTCGTTCTCATTAGTGTCTTGTAGACACTAAAATAAATTTATTTGAAATTTTCTTAAATCAATAGACGTTACGTTGAAATCAATGGAATAGTAATTGTGCAGTCAGTGGAACTTTCTTTCTTATTTTCGATTTGTGAGCGGATATTGTTAACGGAACTATTGGCCAGATAATCACGTGACGCTCCATTTCGTTTTTCCGTTGTTGGCTTTGTGCTATTCGACTCGATTGAAAAGGTAAACGGGCCAGCAGATCATTTTGCACTTTCCAAGTAATTGAATACAATTCCAGACTGGCTTTTCTTCTCTACTGTCCTATTCCATCGCGACTTTGTCTGACTGAAAATTTCGCATTCAGTCGGTCCAAATGATGGAATGATATTGCATTTCGAAAGCAGGCTTCGCGGCAATCTGACAATCTTAATTTTTCAGGGGGAAGAAATGACCATCTATTTTTCAATATTGCATCTGAATTAGTGATGTGAACAGATTCATATAATCATATATTGAATAAAATATGTATCAAATCATTTTAGTGTAGGTACGTGGTGTTAGTATAATATTCTATGCAGTGACGTGCTATTTCAAACCCCACTACATGACCACCACTGACTCAAAATATTATACAGAATACAACAGTATACTTAATTTCAATGGGAATGAAAAACGTAGTAGCTTTGAGAACAATTATCTTTTATTTATATTCAGAATAAAGTTCTAAAGTGGCTTCAGGACGCTCTGGACGCTTCAGAACGAAAATAGTTGAAATATGTAAAATATAAGATGTAGCCTAAATTTAATGTTATAATTGAATTAAACATTATTTGTGTGAAATAGTTGATGTCTCTGGAATAATAATGTTTATCATACTTGCGATATCGATTGTTACACAAAGCGGGAAGTTCAAACATCATAACCGAGTATTGCAAGATGACGAAAATTCTGATAAAATTACTTTAATCTGATTAATACATTCATTAAAACTTTAAAACACCTTGAAACCACTAAATAATAGATAGCAATAAAGTATCGATGATACATTAATGATTTAATTGAATATTCTATCTCAAAATCGTGTTTTGTTCCTATCTCACAATGGCTCAAAATTCAATATTTTCTTGCATCTTTCGTGTTCTTGTGTTGTGCTTGTGGTTTATGAACTTTTGGAATTTTATGTATTAAAAAGAACTGCTTTCAAAATTAGAAATCATTCTGAAAAATGGATAAAACTTCAACCTAAGTGAAATTAGGTAAAACACGGCGAGGTGGAACAACCTTCGGGTCTCCCCACCGACAAAAGCCATACGCTAAATAAATAAATGGTTAAAATCCCCCCCCTCCCAATTACTCACTCTCTATCACTAGAGCACGCTGATATGGTCTATCAGCAAGACCTCAATAGTTCATCAGATAAATTATTAAAAATTTATAGATAGATAACAATATAAGTAGCTTTGATTTACAGATACAACATAGCAGCGATCTGGAAATCAAAGAGACGCACACACCTTCAGGTTATAGTATGTTTGGAGAGAGATAGTTGTGTGAAGCGAAGTAAGAAAGAAGGAGGAGTGATAAGGGGGAGGGAAAGATAAGAAGGGAAGAGTAGAAGATGAAATGATTGAAGTAGGGGGGAGGGGGGGAGGCGAAAGAAAGAAAACAAAACATGAGAAATAATGAATAGAAGACAAATTTAGAAGAAAATTTTTTGGAGTGGTCCGTAGCCGAGTGCAATAAGCGCCTGACTGATAATCCAAAGGTTCCAAGATCGATCGAATACAGACGCAATCTTTATCTCTCGTGACTTGTGACTGTAATCTCCTCCAATAATACTGTTGTAATCAATACAGAGAAGGAATTCAGAGAGAAAGAAATAGAAATAAGAAGTACACTGAATGAAGACAATGAAGAACTTGCTAGGAGCAAGAGTACTACATCTATTTTCTTTTTATGTGGAAGGAAAAGACTCGACGGTTGACTCAAAGGACGAGTCTAGTAGAGAGAGACTCGTAGAGACTAGTAGAGACGGTAGAGCATGCATGCTACACTGGACGTGAAAATATGACAGCGTACGGCTTTGGAGACAAAAACAAAAAGTCGAGACGCTGCCTTGCAGCTAACAACCGTATTGTCTCGCTGGTGCAGTGCATTGGAATGACATGTAGTGTATTTATCTGTATTTGGAACGAACGTAGGCTGCTGGAAGCCAGGTGGGCGTTTTCATAGGTATTTGGGTTGGGTCGCCATCACTATTATGTCCCCGCGACAGAAGGTCTAGTCTATCTCTGATAGCAATTTATCAGGGTCGATCTGTCGTCATTTCACGTGATTTGATTGTACAGAGTGATCCAAAAGGAACATAACTATCATGCTCCAGCTCCACGAAATTATTTACTAGATTGAGCAGAAAAGTTTTCCAAAAAGTAGGTGTAAGGTCTGGGAAAGGAGTGCCTGTCATAAAGCTATAAAAATCTTCATCTAATCTGCTGGAAAGAAGACGTTGGAAATAAATTACTACTTCTTTCGTAAAAATGACTCATTGGAAAAGAAATCAAGTGTGATGACTCATCAAAAATAGTAACGGTAATTTCTTATATTTTACGAGCTATAATATTTTAATGGTAGATATAAGTTTTCAACTGGTATTGAGCTGCAAGTTGAATTTGCACCTTCCAATGCCTAATGAGCCAAACCACAGAAAAGGAGGGAACTCCGAATTATCTCTAGCCAAACTCTCTAGCATTATTCGAATTATGAATTGTGTTCGATATTTGTTTTCTGGAACAGTGTTGTCATGATAATTGCAATTAATTTATAGTAACGTTGTTCTAGCTACAGGGAAAACTGCCAAATATGGATGGAGCATGGAAAGCAAAGACAATAAATTCCTATTAATTTCAAAGCCGTGTCTCTGAACAAGCATCACGAGAACAACCGGTTATCTGTAATACGGGGAACCGAGCAACTTGTTGAAGCAATGGAATTTCAGTTGAAAAATAAGCTTAACATTCCAGTTTCCTTACGTAACTGATTTTGAATATTTTATCTGGCTCCTTCCACCTACGTAACTCTCCAACGATAATCAGCCGAATTGGGTAGTCATAAAAGCTGGAAACATTCTCCTATTGGAACTAAATTTCTATGCCAAGGATCTTCTGATCCCAATTCCTTTTCAATACAGCAGTCAGTATTTATTTTTTCATCACTGTTATCACAGTATTTGTAATAATACAGTAATTATTGTTATTGTTCTCAGTCTGAGTAGTTATTTTTCTATTTTTCACAAATTATTTATTGATACACCACCATCTAACGTAAATCTTATTAGAGTTTTCCATATTCAGCCTTTCTCATATCAATCTTTATGTCATAGTACTGTATTTAAAATTATTTTTGATAATTGTGCTTTATCGTTTCATTATGACAACAGGTTATTTGTTATTACCAAATGTTCATTGCATTATGTCTAGTAGAAAATAATATTTTATTTTATACCCAGGACAGTTTTTTCATTTATTGAGGTTGATACTTGAATATTTCGTATACTTTTGCAACCAAATAATGCATCAAACAGCAAAGGACTGCTTTTTGAAGTCAATACTCTGAACTCATTACACAATGACGCTCGGTTGCTCAGTCCCAGTTTGAACGCGATCAAACTATTAAACGCGTTCAATAAATTCATAAATTATATGAATTTATATAATATCATAAATTATATATCATAACTTATTTAAAGAATGTTATACAATATTTTTCAGTTTAAATTAAAACAATAATAACAATAACAATATTTAATAACAATAAAATATTAAACTTTATATCATTGATTGTGTCATCATAACGGTATAACCTATCAATCCATTTCTTCGGAAACAGTTGGTACTGTACTCGGTTCAATCGTTTGATCGCGTTCAAACTGCGACTGAACAACCGAGCGTGAGTGAAATATTTCATGCTTTGGTAACCATTCACTTCACATCTCTATCAGATCAAAATCATTCCATAATATTCATCATCCTTTAAAATATTTTTCGAGTATCACCTTGTTTCGACATTCTATTTATAATGGGGTAGAAAATTGAATAAGAATAACAAAAACTTGAAAATAATGTTAGGATCAAGTAAACAAATTATTCGACCGCGAATGGTGAATGACCTCGTGAATTTAAAAATGAAAAAGTTTCGTGTGCAATAAAACGATTCAAGAATTTCGTTGATGAGGTAGAAAATTCATTATGTTTGTCACGAATTAGGCTGCCATCTCTAGTGTCAATCTTGTTTTCATTCCATGTTGCGGTTTAGATGAAAGTTTCTTCAGTTCTTCTGTTGTGATGTTTTCACTGACGTTTGTACAAACAAGTCGTTAAAAAAGATTATGAGAGGCATTTCAGTTGCGATTTTTCAAGCTGGAAGATTGCTATCGCCCACAACGGCTCTAATTAGGAATACATTTAAAACCTGGCTGCAGCCGCTAATATTGGCGAATAGTGGGTGATTACTCGTCTTAAAAGAAGTACTTGATTGCGCCAGGATGTCTTACTCAGATGAAAGTAGGATAAGACAATTACGAAAGTGGCGTAGAGAAAGGATTGACTGTGACGTGAATGAAAATATGCACTGTGAAACCACTTGTCGCTACTAATAGACTACCGCTGAATAATAAAGTACTCATCAAAATTATCATAATCTTTTCAGGTCACAACCTATAGTCCTGCTATACACTTTGATAAAAACGAATTCATTATTTTAAAACACTTATCCATTAAAAGGATGTATCTATTTTTTTTAAACATTTACCTTCCTATTCTAAAAACAAATGAGATCAATTTGAGAAGTGAAATGTTAGAATTATCACCTTACAAGCTTTTTGTAAATAGGCTTTAAAGGTACGAAAAATTTATTATCATCTATAAACCGGGAACCGATGCTTTCTCACAATACGTGCTTCTCTACAAAAAAAAAAGAAAAAAAGTTGATACTGTTGTCAATCAGTACTCATTTATCGTTGTCGAATAGTATTAACGTAATTTATTTAAGAGTAGACCTAAATTAATAATAGCCTTGGGGTCATGAATTACTTTATAGTTCACTATAGAATCACTCCATCATCATTGCATCGTTGTAGCCTACTTCGATCAGAATGATAAAATAGATCGATTAGCCTGACGTTTACTGTGAAGTATAGGATGTATGTGTGAGATTTTATTGAATAAAATCAATGTTTGAATAAAATGTTTTGATCAAGTTTTGAACTTACCACAGGTGTTTTCATCAGATCCGTCTGTACAGTCCTTTTCTCCGTTACAGAACAGACCCCTCTCGATACAGGCGCCATCTCCGCAAGCCAAGAAACCATCCTGAAAACATTCAAGGATGGGAAAGTTGATTTGATGCATTGATGAAAGATAACTTCTATGCTTGACTTGTAAAGCATGTTCATTGAACAAGTAAGTAGATTGGATAACCAACTATTGTTAATTTCTTATCAAATTGAATTCAAATACATCACTCATTCATTAGAATGAGAAAACTGAAGTGAGAATCCTACCTCATTGTGACATTAATGACTATTGAATAGTAGATGTGAGTCTTAAATAATAATATTGTCCAGTTACATCAGACAAAGTGAGTAATTTAAGAACTGATTGTTTCGTCATAAAATCATTTCACAAGAACAAGTAGCATTTAAGAGAGACTAGAATAATCTTTTTGTTTTATAGCTTTTCACTAAAAAACATTCTATCAAGTTATGACTTTTTAGTACCTATTCATGAACCTTCTCAACAGATTTTACAAAAGAGCTTCTCTCCAATTTTTAGTATGTCAAAACTATTATACAAGACCTACACTATACACTATAAAATCAAAAAATACTTTTATTAAATGCTGATGTCTGTTTTCTAAGTGAAAACAAACTTTCACCATGTTCCCTATCAAGGGACTATTAAAAGCCATACGCTTAATAAATAAAATAAAACTATACACTATTCACCATACAGGAAAAACAACTTTAAATGTCTTACGACCGATTGCACAAACGCCAATCAAATTAAACGTCATCGTCAATATTGTGGATTGTAAATGACTCCATTCGTCAAAACAAATTAAATCAAATCACTATTGAGCTCTTTCAAGTACGGTAACTTTATATAATAATAATAATAGTATAGCTTTATTGACATTCATAAATTGAACAAAAGCCTCTCAACTGAGGTAATTTGTGGTAACTTTATGGTATTGAAAATAAATTTATTCTCGTGTAATCGACCATCAAAGTCTGAATCGTTTTAAAAAATCAGTTGTGTTTTTTCATTTGAAATTCAATCATACTTCACTATAGGCCTAATAATAATTTACATTGAAATATGAAAATGTAAGTGATAATTACCTGGCAGAGTGGCTCGTCTGTGTAGAGCAGAGGCTTTACTTTCCTCTCCTTATTTTTTAGTTTGCAGTTCTTAACTGCATCTTTCCAGTCGCAAGTCTGCTTTTCAATATCGAAGTACAGACCAGCTGGACATCTGATGGCTTGAAGACCCTGTAACAAAAAACATCACATGTCATTTGAATGGAAGTTACGGACTTCTTTTCTACTTTTTCCTCTGGAAAAATCAGTGGCGAAATGTGATACGCGGAGAAAAACAAGGAGAAAATAAATTATTCTTTTTTTACAAGTGTGTAACGTTTACGGTGTTCAGTGGGTGTGCGTTTACGTTCTGTGCTCATTATAAGCGACAGTTTATAATAGTGGTTTCCTTTTATTCATAACATTCGCATTGATCGTTCCATAAATATTTGAATATTCTTCTTAAAAGTTATGCATAATCCTTTTTCAACGTTCAGCCATCTCATTCAATCCCTATTCCCCTTCTATTTCCCATAATAACCATTCAAATGCAATCGAGAATAGGTACGTTAGAGTGATGACTATTCGCAACTAGATTTTCTTCGTGTTATCCAGACATATTAATAATTTTCCATAATTTGTCCATAGATTACTTCTCTTTCTGGCCTACTGGTCAGAATTCTCCATACTTCTTCCATAGATCACTTCTCTTTCTGGCCTAGTGGTCAGAATTTTCCATAATTTTTCCATAGATCACTTCTCTTTCTGGCCTACCGGACAGAATTTTCCGTAGATGATTTCTCTTTCTGGCCTACTGGTCAGAATTTCCCATAATTTTTCCATAGATCACTTCTCTTTCTGGCCTACTGGTCAGAATTTCCCATAATTTTTCCATAGATCACATCTCTTTCTGGCCTGTTACATCGTCTTGAACTTTCCCTCTTTGTTATCCTCCTCTATTCTAAGAATTTTTCATAGCCCACTATTCTTTCTAACCAAGTAGTATCAGATTCCATCTTACTAAAGGCTTTTCAGGTAGGCATCTGCTCTGTCATTTTCCAACATTTCGAGAATCACTGGAAAGCATTCGAAAAATATCGATGAAATTAGGCTGTCAGTGAAATTAAATTGGTCTTCTCACTCTTGTTTTTGGGAAAACGTATTTTTCAATAGTTTTCTTATTGTATCACTTCATTAATGTATGGATCAGTGTCAGTTTCACGCCTCTTTCCATCATTGATGTCTGCCGAAACCTTGGTGCTATTGTCGGAATCCTAATTACATTCTAGCTCAATGAAACCGTCTATTTTCAGCTTCAGCCGAATAAATCTTCCTGTAGTAGATAATATTATCCAGCGATAAACACTGGTAGGCTAGTATTTGAACAAGATCGAGCAATAAACACGAATAACCAGTTTGTCAAAGGACATTTCAACAAGAATTGTTATTTACGGCCGTCTGAGGATATGCTATGGGCGTCGTCGGGTATTGCTGCTACTGAAGGTGAAAGTAAAATACCGTACACTTTAGAAACGGAGTTGAAACTGAGTTAGGTTTAGACTCTATTCGAGTCTGCACTCTTTATGCGACTCTCGATGACCAGCTAAGCAACTCCTTCCACAAATTCCCTCGTCATGCTCACAAAAAGCATGTCCAATGTTAATCGATTATCGAATTTTATCGTTTTGCATATTGAAATAGTGCAGGATATTTTTTTAATGCAATCGGAACAAGGTGGGCTGCTATGGAAAAAGGAAATACGGTTTGGTTGTAGGTGGATTGGTTTGGAAGTAACGACGCTCTTTAATACTCATGAAATAAATGTGTGTTATGAGGACACTGAGGCCGTTTACTATGCATGTATTGTACGATCAAATTTGCAACGCTTATGCTATATTGATAGTATGTATGCAGTAGAATCAAGAGTATCCTAAAGGTTTCCAGGATGTTATTCGAAATACTTTCTTAATTCCCTATTTCCGTAATTGATACGTGGAGTGCCATACCGTTGGCCTATTCTTCGGTTCGAACCATTATGTGTTCTTATGTTCGTACTATTTGGGGGCGATTTAAATTTAATTTTTATTTTACTTTCTAAAAGGCTTTATTCACCCCTTCAAGCTTGCCACATATCTCCAGTCCTTCTTGTGAGAAATACAGAAATTATTAAAGAAAAATGAATGAAAATTACCACCTCCTCCAATGCATGCTGTTATATCATTAAGTTTTGGCATATATTTCTACACTAGTCTTATTAGACCATACTGGTACTCTCTTCAGTTAATATAAATTTTTATGGACATTTTGAGATTAACATTACTTTGGTATCTTGATTAATTGAAAATTGAAAATTCAACTATTAATTTTTTTATAAAATTATTTGTGACTCTGTTTTACAGGTCAACTGACTTGAGGAATGAAAGTGGATCCAATGAAGACCACGGTGACATTTTAAATTGATGTCAAGATCACATAACAACAGTACAGGCTTCAAAGCTGAAACTTGGTGAGTTGAATCTCAGTTAACGGTGTGAATTATTTTTCTTGGAAATATTCTATGTTGATCCTGTTTAGAAGTTGCTCTCATTCACCATTTTTATCACATTAGTATTTTAAACTAAATCCAGAAAGTCTAAAAGTAAATTCAGAATGCAATTGACATGGCATTGATAATATTGTAGTACTATTACAACAATTACAACAATTCTAGACTGATCAATTGGCATTCAAAATATAATTGATTTGAAAAAATAGTAATCTCACGTTTTATCTACAATTTCAATTATAAATTACAATTCTGTGAATAGATAAGAATGAAAATTATAATTGGAACGAAAATCATTATGATGAAAATAATATGATTTCATATTGGAAAGTCCCTCTCATTTCGTTGATGAGACTAGCAGTCAGATACTCCTTATAACGTTTCAAAAACACTAGATTTGTAATTAAAATAAATAATTTTCTTTCCGATAAGCATGTTCCCCTTTCAAATCTATCTGTTCTAGTGTTGGTGGATGAATAAATTCATAGATGATTGTTGATAGACGTGTCGAAGCGTGGTATACTTAACCGGTCATCGCCGGGTATATTTCCTATAGGACATATACCCGGCGATGACCGGTTAAGCATATTTCCTATAGTAAGTATATTTTCTATAGGACATACACTCGGCGATGAACGGTTAAGTATACCACGCTTCGCCACGGGTTGATAGTTATATTGGGGATAGCTTAAAGAAAATAGGACTTTGATAATATTATGTTCTGGAAACAGCTGAAGGAAAATATTCCATTGTCGCGCTCATTCTGAGTTTTTATTCATTTTCTATTTCAAAAATTGAAAATCTAGTAACATTCCTAGGATAATCTGTGTAAATCTATCTGTGTTTAAGTTGTATGCAGTATTAAATGCAGTTGTATTCAGTATGTACTGGAAAAAGATGAACCACAATAATCCAATTCTAATCTAAGTGTATGACCCGAGAAGGTCAAAGTAGATTGAATTCAGCGAAGATTGTTGCATTGATGACACCGGTTGTCGAGCAGAAAAGGGTTTCTAGATCAATGACATTGCTTTCATATTACTTGTAACAAATCAGAAGGCCATCCTGAATGATTGAAGGAGGGAGCGGGACGGGGAAGGGATGACAATGAGCAATCTGTCATCTTTGTTGTGTGGTCTGTCGGTTGAATGAGATGGAGGATGATGCATTGCGATTTGCAATTTGCTTTGCCTTAGAAGACGAGTTGGAAAATTGCCTTCTTTGTTAAGGACAACAAGAGTCCTCGATTTGCGCTTGCAAACAATAGAAAATTTATTGTGCCACGACTCTCAGCATCATGTCACTCATCTTAAAAAAGTAGTATCTACATCCAAAGCGTCTTGCTGATATATTTTGGTGGCCTTGAAAGGATGATACACTCAGAAAGTTGATTTTTTGAAATGATTTTTCACTCGAACATTATTATTATTCATCATCATTATTTCAATTGAACATTATTCTCTAATCGTTAAGGAAATTTCTGTCAAGTAGTGTACTACATACAAGGCAAGTAGTAGTATACATGTCAAGTAGAAGTACATACTTTGAATTAGCAGTTTTCGGTGATAATTGTGAATGATTATGAATCATACTTGTACCACTACTATTATCACATTACGGTGATAATATTAATGTGAATTAATATTTTCTGTTCATCCACATTCTTTCTATATAAAGAATAATATTTATCAATGTATTTATTATTGATAATGTTTTATTACGAGTGCCACATCATCTCTCGAAAGTGTACAAATGCAATAATTCAAAGCTATATTGAAGCGCAACGAGCCCATCAACGAATACGTTTATACAATGTTTTGGCTCTCGCAGCTTTTTTCATAGAGTGCTGATCCTTGGTCTATTCTCTTCTCCCTCTTGCCCTCTTGCTCTGTCTTCTCATCTTTTCTAATTTTTTCTGTATCAAATGGATTAGGCCTATACTCTCGATGAATTTGATGCAAAGTTTTCTATAAATCTTGAATATTGATGAATAACTCATTATATTATTACTCTCTTCCTCAGAAGTACCTACCATGTACAAGTATTCATTTCGTGTGTATGTATTATGATTTTTAAAATAATTTTCACGTGAACATTGTTATTACTACTCATTATTATATCAATTGAACATCATTTTCTAATCGTTAAGAAAATCATTGACATTATTCAGTGAAATTTCAAATTATTTGTTGATATTAACTCATTATTGATTATTATTGCTGTATACCATAATACGAACAGAAGATCATAATTATGTGTTGCAGTGTTGGGAACATTTTAGGAGATTCAAGTGGAAAGATAACTGAGACATTATCAAGTTTTGTACATTATTTACTCCTATGAAAGTTTTTTTTCAAAGTAATGCTCCTATTCTGTAGGCATCGGTATATTCAGTATATTCCGGGACAGGATCGATCTCCTTAATAATTATCAGAATAATGTGCACAACTTGTTAGTGTCGCAGTTGCACTTCCATTTTTTATGATCTCCTAAAAAATATAATGTTTTTCTTCTATTTGCCTCTTTTCATTTACATTTCCGTGCATAATATTTCCATCACAGCACACACACTTTGGTGGAAATTCCTGAATTGTTTTCATTACAGTTATTAATCGTAATCATCACGCTTGTAATATCGATGAATCAATCGTACAAGATAATAGGCATGGCA
The DNA here is from genome assembly GCA_017141395.1 of Laodelphax striatellus. NCBI lineage: Eukaryota > Metazoa > Arthropoda > Insecta > Hemiptera > Delphacidae > Laodelphax > Laodelphax striatellus. Next base: position 49,055,614 of record CM029531.1, read on the forward strand.
TTGATGACTGTTGTAGTGATGTAACAAGTAGGCGTAGCGAAATTGATTACTTGTCCAAACCGTTAAATTCAAATGTGTTTCGACCAAAGAGAAAAAGCGGTTCTCCTCGACTAACGGCAGCTCTTCGCCATTCACAGTCTGCCAGGAAGTCTCATTCTGCATTCTGAAGGTCGTCTGAAATGACCAACCTATAAGTAGCTGCTTCAGCCTCTTTTTTGCCGGTGCATTTTTCTCAGGTTCATGTCTAGAACCGTTACAGCTAACCTCTTCAACAAAAGGATTGGCACTACCTTGTTGCAAGTTGTAATTAGCCAACTGATTAATTACTGTATTGTGTGTTGAAGGAGATTAGTTGTTGCGTATCAATACCTTATTATTGTACTCATACTTCAAAGATGCTGTCTTGAAACATATTGTTTGGTGTTTCAGTTTCAGAGGAGACGTTAAGGCGTCGGTCCCGGCTGCCTAAAAAGGAGACGTCATCTCTCATTATCACCCTCCCATCACTCACGCACAAGCCTAGAGCTCATGTTGGCATCACTCTCACAAAACTCTCTCGTAGTTGATGTTGTTGAATCCATTGAATCTTAGTCGTTCGTGAGTGTTCATTTCATTCATTGATATAAGATTGTAGAGCTAATTTATGAATTTGAAGTGTGTTAAGATAGAGTTTCCGAGTGTATTTATCATTTCATTTTTCCTTAAAGAACTCTCAATAAATATTGTCATTTAAATTTTTAACAAAGAATCACAATTAATTATGCGCAAGCTTTTCAATTTTTGTAGCAATCTGATTCTTAACTGTGCTTTAAAATGATATATTGATAGATTAAACAAAACTTATAACTTTCATGAATAAGGTTCATTTATAAAGTTCTGTTGATGGATTGATTGATTATGAAATGCTAATTCAGATCTTGACCTTGACACCTTTTGAATTCGTAAATCTTATGAATTTCTGGAACAGGAGAAGTGTTTATCTGAATGCCTGTTTCTTCTTCAATACCGAACTTTTAACTACTTTGTCTGATGTTTCAGATGAATTGCCATGCTTTTCTTCTATTATTTATTTATATTATTATTTATTTCTATTAGGCCTATGTATTGTTCGAAACCTTCAATATAATTATTGTATTAAGTATTGTATTTTGAGGCTAGGGTATTTATCACTTGAGTTTGTTTTTATGTAAAGTTTCACATACAGGTGTCTACCTTGGGCTTTATTGTTCATACATATTTTTTGTTTAATTCATGCATAGTGTGTTCATACATTGTATCTTGTATGAGCAATAAAGAAGAAGTTTCAATTCAAAAAAGATTTGCGTTCGAACTATCATTCAAAATCATGCAAGTTTATCATAGACTGATTTCAATCATTGGGCCACTTGATATAAATACATTAGTAGTAGGTCGACTTGCATTTCGTATTGCACAAACTAGTAACTGCACCTGAATCTGCACTGGCTTATTCATTCATAATCTAACGGTACCTGCGGTGATAACTGATAACGGACTTGGGTCGTTATCCTTCAACAACTGTAGAGCCTGTATTGTATACTGTATATATGTAATAATCATTTACTTAGATACGTAACAGTTACTTAGTTACTTAAATCCAATTTAGACCAATATTGACCTCTCTTCAAAATCCCTTTTTAATGTATAATATATGCTTTTTAATAGTTTGCTTCTCCCAGGTTATTACATATCTTGTCAGCTCACATTTACTTCATTCTTGAATGAGCCATACCTCACAGTCACTTATCAACATCCTAGAACTACTGTTAGCATCAAGACCGAATTTCTTGGGAATTGAACAAAGTATACGATTTACCTTCTTTCGTTAAAGGTATTGGAGTGGTAGAGAGACTAGTCCAGTATTTACCAGTAGAATATCAAAACAAGATTTAAATTTATAAAAATTTATATAGAAAATCTACAATATGTGTCTTAATTTAGGTTCTGTTATTGCTTGTGTTGTAAGTAATCATATAAGAAATTGCATAAAAAAAACTAAAACCTATCATTCCTGTTCTAGTGAATTCAAATGCTCCAGTTTCATGTTTAATAGTATTGATAAATTTATCATCATAGCCAATCCAATCATCCAATGAGTGAATGTATATAATAATATAACAGCAATATCTCCAAATATAGCGTATCAGCTAAAGTACTAGAACTGAAGTATTAAAATGAAAATCCATTATCCAGACTATCATTGAAAAAATTATGTTAAAATATGAAAATTTCCTCAACATTCTAATGTCTCATCCTTCCCACACATGCAAGAGTTATTTTACACTGTCGTAAAACAAGTCTATAAAATGATGCTAGTTGAGCAGTTCGAGTGAAATCACAAACATGAATCACATCCATGCATTTCGAGTGTAAGTACCTGATTGAGCTACCCTTATTTGGGTGACAGTAAAATGCGCATGTTACAAAACAAAATGCAATGTGAGCTAGTGCCAGTAAGTGGATTGGAATGGTGACTGATTGGAGCTCGATTGGGCGGAGGAAGAGGGGTCGACCGAGAACGTCTTGGAGCATAGCCTCCTCTAATACATGTATTAGAGGTGGTAATACATTAAAATGTATTATGTATACATTAAATGTATACATTAAATGCATTAGAGAGGTAATACATTAAAATGTATTAGAGGAGGCAATGCTTGGAGGGATGAGGTGGATGAGGCTATGGTTATGAGGAATTTGAGAGATGGTGAGTGGGAGGACAGACTGAGATGGTGGACTAAAAGAAGGAAGACAGTAAAGTACTGTAGAATCCTAAATAAAAATGTAAGACTCACCGATGATGTGCACTGGATGACGTCACGACAGTTGTCGCCCTCTCCAGCCACCAGACGGAACCACTCTCCGGCGTCCTTGTCTTTGCACAGCTCCGCCTCGAAGCTCTCTTCTTTCTTAGTGGAGGTCTCCTCTTGCCTCTTCACTCTCAGCGGGTGGCTACCATCAGCTGCTGACACTGCAACAAACACAAACAATTCAAATCAGTAAAAGATTGAATCAATCAATGTATAAATTGAGTCAGTTGGAATACTGTACATTCATTGAAAAAGAAATTTAAAATAAATTCAATACTATTCAATTTATTGGGAAAAAGATGATACAACAAGTAGATGCGACGGGCATAGTACCCAAATCCGTGCCCCACAAAACAATTACAATTATTTATTAAAGAGATAAAGATGAATCACCCTAAGAGCCGGTTTCTCCAACGACAGTTTAGTTTAAACTTAGGTTTTACCACTCACTAGAAACTTTTTGCCAGAAAGTTCGATGTCCGAACAGCTGACCATTCGATTCAATGATGCTAACATTGAATCAAATGGTCAGCTGTTCGAACATCGGACTTTCTGACAAAAAAGTTTTCAGTGAGTGGTAGAACGTAAGTTTAAACTAAAAATTGGTTTAACTGTCGTTGGAGAAACCGGCCCTCAAAGTAAAATTTAGTCAAATATTGAATCAATTACCGTTGGCAATATAGAAACGAATTCAGTCGAAATTAACCCACTAGAAAAACTAGATTTACTGTTAGAAGCTGTGAATTAATAAGGGGGAACTTACATTATCATAATCATCATTCGATCATTAACTCTCATGGACAAGCCTAATAAGGTGTTAATAGTTCTCCCGGTCTTCTATCGTATAAATTACCAACGTTCTCGAAAACGGACGGATTTAGTTCATAGTTGAAATGAAGACTGAAATACGGTAGGTATAGTAAAAATGGATTCTATGGAATTTAATAAGGTTGAAACCTGCTGAATCTCTATGTCTAAGAAAAGACGATAAGAAACTATTAAGTATTCTAAGGCTAGGCGTACACCGGTCAGTCAAGACAAGACAAGACGAGATTAGTCACGTTTAGTCACAATAATTCACAAAGTTGCTTATGAAGCAGCACACACCAATGCAATGACTAATCAGTGGGTGCTGCTTCATAAACAACTATGTGAAAGTACTGTGACTAAACGTGACTAATCTCGTCTTGTCTTGTCTCGACTAACCGATAGTAATGATAGTAATGAACTCTGAAATCAATGTTTCAATAGGATAATTTTTAATCATTCACCAAAAATATTCAAAATTGGTCGAAATTCGCTATTGGTTATTGATGATGAAAAAGATGCCTAGGTGTACAGCCTAATGGAACTTAGTGACGTCTTGTAGCTAAACTATACCATTTCCAACTGTTCTTCAAAACCCAAATTTTAAAATCGGTTACCACGACTATTTTTAGTGGATGATATTTCGCTATCAAACATCCTCATAAAATGAAAAAGAAGATTATCAGGTTCAGGTGACTTGGAACTGGTTTCAGATTCCAATCTCACTCATCACTATCTAGTTGGATGTTAACAAAAGGTGATAGATATTACAAAATATTTCTGTCGTAATTTTTCCATCTATTGAATAATTCACAACTATATAAGAATAGTGGAAGATTCCATTGGTGGCCGGCCGTCTTTTGTGTATGGTAATCGTGAGACAAGACTTAATCACTAACAGAAAAATACTCATCGAAAAGTTCAAGCCGGCAGTATTAGACAACGTAGACTACGTTAAATATTTCCTCACAAGCCATCTTTGAGCATAATTCCAATATTCAACTGTAATCCGGTTTTATACCTTTTGTTTTGAAGCCGATATGTGGTAATTTATTCTGGTATTATTTCTCAAGTCTGAGTTTTATTAGTAGATCTTTCTTCACTCTACAAGCTTCACACATTCTACTAGTTAGTTTAGCTCTAATTCCCTCTAATCCATACTTAAATAAATAATTACAATAATCCTTTCCACTTCCTTGACTTCAGTGGACAATAGTTCAGTTCACAGCACATTCGCTGATATCTTAGAGAATTGTTGGCTATTATTTGAACGCTACATGCTTCTTTCACCCCCTGAACTATATTATTTTATCATCAATCATAGCACGAAATTTACTCTTTTTTCAAGTACCCAACAGATATTGATTTATTTTGAAAATGTGAATACAACTGGAGAAATGTATAAACGATTTTTGAATTCCTGGAAGGTTGATTATGATTGAAACGAATAGAGAGAACCTGAAATGTCACAGTTGATAAACAACATTGACAAGGGGTTGATAAACGTGACCGCATGAGCCCTAATATGTCAATAAATTACAATATAATGCTGCTATCGAATGGATAATTCGTTTTAAATTAATATTTTTATCTATATATTTACATATTTGATCTTAATAATTTTTGGGTAAAAGAAAATCAGGAGTGGAAATCATTATCCATACAGTCTTCCAATATTTCCAAAGCATTTGTTTTCATGCATTTCCTCTCCTTTTATCAGAATGTTAATATTCTAGCTACTGTTCAGCGTTAAAATGCATTTGTTCAGGTTACAACAACAAATTGTTGTGTTTCGGAGTGTATGTGGTAACTAGCAGTGAATGGCATGACCTTTCTGTTTCTCAATGCTTCCTGGCTCGCTTCTCCTCTGCTGCATCCTTTGGGTCAGCTCTTCCTGCCTTTGTCCTGGCCAGTGCTTGAAACTACTCATCTGTTTACCGTTCATTGTTCAGTGTGCCTTAAACTTAACAATATTTCAAGTCTAGTCATGTGCATTTAAACATTGAGAACACTGAGTTCAGACGTTTGAACCGGATTTCTACTCATTCAAAACAATGGATGATGATTTTCACTCCTCATTTCCTGTGAACCAATTATGATACGAGTAACATCTATTTATGATTTGATGGTTTCTTGAGTATGCCTACATGGAGTTTGAGTGTACGATTTCACTAAAAAATAATAACGAAAAGCCTAATAAAATCAATTTTCTGTGTCTGTCAATCTCATTTTTGGTTATATCACCTATCTCCATTACAGTGAGTTAAGTTTTAGTGCTCTGAATCTATAATCTATAGATAAAAATAATTCAATTTTGAAGATTTTTGGAACTGATTCGTGAAAATTCAGTAAAATTCAATGTTGGACTACATAACCTATATCTTTTCCACATTTCCCATTACGGAAATTGGATGATTCGGCGAAGCGGAACACCCGAAAGGGTCTCCCCGCTAATAAAAGCCATAAGCATAATAATAATACAGTGGGTATCTTGAAAATTCATAAAATATCTTCATTACACGGCTTTAATAATCCAACTACTTCATTTTTCCTTTGTTCTTTCAATATTTCAATATTCAATCCACCCTCTGAATTATGTAGAAAATGAGCTGTACATTTTCAAGACGTGATTCTTTTATGTTTCAATGTCACATTTTTGTATGATTTTCTCTTTCTCTGTATGTTCTTCGCCAGCATTATTATTATCTAATTTTCATAATAATAATCTGTTATGAAGCAATTTGTTTTTTACAGTCTTTGTTCATTTTTAATTTCATATTCCTCATTCGACTTTATGTATTTTCGTGCTATTGAGTCTTCTCGAAGTCCTAAATTCCATGATCCATTATAAACTATGCTGTTGGAATTTGTTGGTAAGTTGGCAATTTTATTAAGTAAATCAAATTTGCATTACTGAAGCACTTTAGAATCAATTCAGACCATCTTGCAGCTTTAAAAATGAATCTAACTATTGCTAAGTCCTCAGCAAAGAAAGCTTAGTAATAATTCTTCATTATTGAAAAAATAATGACGAAATCAATAAGATGATGTACAATACCTCAATAACAATTCAATCACATTATTCACTTGTCAATGTAATCTTGCATTCCTTCTTTTTGGGCCTACTCCTCCAACACCTACAAAATCTTGTGTTGGTGTATTGTTTCAATGGCTCTTTTACTTGACTCAGTTCCCAGACTTTGATTGGCGTGAACTAGACTTGACTGACAGGACTGTACAAAGTGAAAGGATGAGCGTGACCGTAATCACTGCAATTGTTCTCAATTGACTGATGGATTTGTGTTCCAATCGAACGAGCCTCGATTACGATTAGTTGTTAATGTGTGTTTAAACAAGGTGAAACTCGTGCGTCTAGAAAAGCTGCAATTAACTGGGAGTGAATGGCAAACCAACTACAAGGATGGCACGAACAGGCAATAGAAAAATCGATACAAATCAATACCTGGATTCATATGCCAACAATGTTGTTGTCGGTGATCAGTGTCAATTCTGGATCAAGAATAAAAATGCATTATTATTCAATGCAATGGACCAGTTTTAGAAGGTGCTATATTATTTGAGCTGTATTTGAGAATAAATGAGATTCTATCCAAATAAAGTAGGAAAGCTTATAGAATGTTGGAGAAGTATTTAATGTTAATTGAACCCCCTGCGCCCACTTCGCAACTGCTATCTGATTTCAGTTAGCAACCCAATGTTGCCAGACGACATTAATATTTGGCTTTTTTTTCAGGTAATCAGGTAATCTAACCTATCATCCAAAGTCATCTGGCAACGCTGGGTTACTGACTGGAATCAGATAGCAGTTGCTTAGTGGGCGACTGGGCGCAGGGGCTAAGAGGTAACATTTTCTATGATGACTGGGTTATCATTTGAATCAGATTGTACGATTCATGCTGAAAAATAAAAAATCTCTAATCTAGTTTGAATTTTCATCTTAGATGTAGAGGCCGTTGCAAAAATACCAGGAGGATTTACTTTAATGATATTCAAATCTGTTCTTCAGCTTCCTACTATTTGAATCCATTTCTTTGTTTGATGAACTCAACTTCTTTGTGATGGACAAGATAAAGTGAAATGATATCTATTTGCAAGTAGAAAGCAGTTTAGAAATCCACACTAGGCTAGGAATTAGGAATTTCCTTGTATGAGATTTCTAGTGTAGTTGACATTGAATTGACTACATTAACATGTTGCGATAATTGGGTGTTTCGTTCTTAATAATTATTATTGGTATTCTTTCCTGCTTTCATAAATGCTATAGTAGAAGGTACTTGTCATTGAAAGTTGATTGTTTATTAATCGGATCAGTTTGAACTTATCTACATTTCTTTTTATTAATTCAATCAATATAAACTCGATTCTTATTAATATATAATAATTTCAAGGTAGGCTACTGTACTATTTTCGTTTCAAATTGGAGAAATTAAATTCATCAAAATAAATGTTTTAAAGAAATTCCATCCAGACTGTTTGATATCAACGCAGAGCCTTTTTTTCCACATAAATATATCACTTGTGCGTGAGTAATGAGGGGAAAATAGACCAAAAATGCCTGAATGGGAATCAAACCCACGACCAGTGCAACCATGAAAGACTGTGGTTGTGACACTTTAGCCCACTAGGCTGTATTAACACTGTACTATTTCGATAGTAAATTTTCAATGTTCATTCATCAATTTTTAATCCCCTTCCTTTTGTTTCAATTTAGATTATACTTTTAAGAAGAGGAGACTGGTTTTGATATAACTGATGCTGAACTATTTCGATAGATCGATTATTATCATCGACTCATGGTTTACAATCGGGTCTGTTGAATAAGTTGGAACAAAACACGTTCTGCACTAGTTGATGTGTCAACACAATATCGACAATCGAACAGATAATTATTGTGCTTTAACAAGTCTTTCATGAATTCCAAGTCTCCGCGAATCCGTGACGATTGTTCTCCAATGAAAGCTGTCTTAGTTGATTGTCGCTTGAAGGATCTACGCTATGTTTGCTTCTTCTCGTTGAGAAATTCGATTGGTCAAGACTTTTGTGATTTTACAAATTTTATTTTAAGTCAAAGACTATAATATAGGGTGAAGATATACGAAAGAGGGTTTTATAAATGCTTACTAACAACATGTTGCGAATGCAAATAGAACGAATTTCTTCTTTATCATGTAATTCACAACAAAAAAATATGAGAGTACATCAAACAATAGTATAGATTGGAATAGTGAGAGCTAAATGGAATAGATTACATAACATGGAATAGATTAGATCATAACACCCTACTAATATGACAGTGGTTATAACTAATTATTTATTTATTTATTAATACGATCACAAAAATCATAATAATTATTATGATCTGGCAGAGAAAAACTAGGCTGAGCCTGTAGTATTCCTCTTCCGATTTTTGATTAGTAAACAGTCCAAAACAAGGTTGTATTGCATTACATTCCTTTGAATATAATTAAAAGTATATAATTATAAAGAAGAATTTTCATTAGATGAACAATAATTTAGAAGCAGCTATAGTTTGCTATAAAGACTGAACTGTATCCGAATGACAATTTAAATGTTTCATGTTCCTAATCCTATTGATTCTTCTTTATGAATACTTCTTTATGGATTTATAAGGAATATTGATAAAATAATACAAGCTCCAAACAATAAATCATAATAGAAGCCTTATTTATTTTTCAAGGTACTATAAGCTCATCTCAGCGCATCGAACGCACTGTTCGTAGCAGTAGAGGGAATGCGTCCTGCCGTCTTTTGTACTGCTCATTGTAGAAATCAATGATGGGGCTAAGTAGGCTACCAGCTTGTGACAATTGTATTGACATTCCGTACTGCTTATAGCCAAGTAAACTTCAACTAATAGTCAAGGCATTCTTTGTCGTTTACTGTTGTTATCGTTGTTATTCATGTTCAATGAATTGTACGAAATACGCCAAATTTATTGACTTGTCACATACTACGAAGCAATGCTTAGTTATGTAGTTTTTCTGTGATGTAATAAATTCAAATTCAAATAAACTTTAATTATAATTTAAGTAGTAGTATTGTTTTTGTACAGATGGATTCTTCGTTCAACTTTTATTTAATAATTTATGTATTGTTGAGATGAATACTTCATTTTTCTTGAACAATTATCCCTTTTCAATTTATCATTTAACATTCTCGTGTAGGACTCAACGTTCTCTTATTCATTGTACTTTTAAGAGAGAAAAATGATTAAAGAATAATCAATAATGTTTTGTGGAGTGGCCTAGGTTATGTAAGTAGGCTACTGTGCCCCAACAAACGAATGCGAAAACGAGCAAGATTCAGCGGTTGGTGGCATTTTATTGGGCCAAACGTTGCGGCTGATAAACGACGCTAATTAGCTGTTGATTTAATTGCTGTTCCAACAACTGAGAGTGAAAGTGTTTTGGGCGCGCCTAAAGCTGAACCTGCTTTCGTTTGGACGGCGCACATGCGCCCCGGGCGGCTATGGCTGAAGGATGTTACTTTCGCTGTTCGCTACAGGAACTATCTCAACGCCGGAAGGGTGTTGATTGAGTGGGTGTTGGTGAGTGGGGTGCCCCGATCAGCTGATCTCCATTCCTCATTTTATCGAATCAGGACCCCGTTTTCTTAGCGCCACAAGGAAGTGTATCCTGCTTCCGAGTGCCACAAAACTTGTTTCCGGCTGCAAACTGGAATGTCTATTCAAAATAATCACTGATTGAGTTTGAAATACTATTTCTATAGGTGTGAAAAACAGCGCTAATTGCATGACACGTGTTGATTCTGTTGGATTTGCCCCCCCCCCTGATTCCTGGGTTACAGAAAATATTCTGTACTAGCTAATGTACAAATAAGCATTTTATCCGGTCAAATTTTAAAAACTTAGTGGCAGAGTAAAAATCTTTGTATTCTTGTAATTTAAAAATAATATTAATTTATCACACTATTCAACTACTATTAACATTCTCCTAACACGTAATATTCAATAGTACTTATTAGTGTACACATATAGGTCTGATAACAGCAGAGCCAATTATTATTTTTAATACGAGCGTCTGAACGTATTGATCACGTTTATTGTTTTCATCTAAGAAGATGACCAACTTACCAGAATATCACTATGACTCTGTCTGTTGTCAATAATAATAAATTGTCGTTTCTCATTAATTTTCTGCGTATATTCAAGGGAATTTTACTCATAATTCTGTTATGATTCAAAGTGCATTTAACATTTAAAATAAGCTCAAACCCCTCTTTTTTGTTTCAAAAGTGCTCAATTTTCCGGGGGAGGACCCCCGGACCCCCCTCTTTGGTGGAGGGTAGAATGTATTTCATTGCCCATTGAAAGGTATATAATCTGTCATATAGATTCAATTCAGAAACATCGAGGTAATTGAGATTATGTATTAAACATCAGATAGATTCTTCTTGGTTAATGATTGTAAACCAGCCTTGAAACGATGTTATGGAAAAGGATGTTATGCTATTGAATCTTATTTTAATATAGATGAGGAAGTTATTCACTGTCTAATTATAACAATTAAAACCGTTGAAGAGTGCAAATTCCAGTCAATTTGTAAGAAACTCATCGTCTTTTCATCCAAAAATCTTTTTTTAATCTATGGTTGATGTAAACGGCGTCAACAAAAATAATTAATATTGAGTGAGGATTGATTGGAATAAGAGAAGAATGATGTAGCACATTCCGCCAACTTGTTGCGAATGTTGTTAGCTGGCTGTCTTGCAAACAAATGTGGAGAAAGCCTCCCATTGGCTGGTCAAATGTCACAGTTGCGTACGTCTTGACTGCACCCTCCAAGTTATGTCACAAGTCTCAAGAATCTTCGGATTCCATTTCACACGTTTGTCGACATAATAATGGACATTCCTTTATAGATTTTTCCGAGTCATTCAACCTGTTGTACCTGTTGTTTGCATTCTTCACATTCATAAGCGCAGTAAGGTCGTCTCCAGCAATAATAATTAATTATCACTTTCCAAAAATACTAGCTTATGACTTTTTTGATTATAATAATTTGTACGCTACAGACAATGTGTTTTATTCATACATACTTTATTTATACATTCTAGAATGTAGAGACTTGATGTATGATGGGCTAAATTATATTACTAAATTATGATGATTTAGTCCTTGAACTTCAAAAACATGATAATAAAGATTAGAGAAACACAAGTTGACCTAAGTTACTATCCATTATTATTACAACAAAAACATCAATAAATCAAGCATCAAGAAGAGCTCCCTTGAAACCTACTTCTCCAAATCAAACTTCGAATTAAATTCAATATCTTATGTCCCAATCTCAAATTATTACTAAACTTTAAACAGTTTCAAATAAACATAAAAGTTTTACAAATTAGGCCTACCTATTTTTCTAGTAAACGGAAAAATCCATTTCCATACAGTAAATTTCATTCAATGGGACAATTTCAACGAATCATATGACTTTCCGTTCCTGTTTTTGAACTTCGCCTGATTGGACAAGGCTTATCTGACTCAACAATCGTTTTTCTGTGAGACGTGAGAATTTCATCCAATCATACAATTTCCAGACGCCATTTTTTTACTTCACCCCCCTTTTTCACAAAACCTGATTGGTTGATAGAAAACTACAACCGCCATTCTTTTGGTCGTGAAAATCTCAACCTCATATGACTGTCAGACTCCATTTTGCTTTATTTCACGCCTGTTTTTACAATACTCTGATTGGTCAATTTAACCGCCATTCTATCAAACGTTGAAAATGTAAACCAATCAACTTTCAGACACCATTTTGTTCATGTTTACTCCTGCTCCACAACACCATCTGATTGGTCGTACAAAATTCTATCCACCATTTTGTGGGACGTAACCGTTTTAGCCAATGTTATTATCGCGTGGGCGTGTTAACTTGTGAAGAAAACCGTTGATAAAAATGCAATAAATTACCTCTACTTTTTTGAAATACGCCCCAGTCCTTCACGTGATGAATTCAACCGTGAATAATATGTTTATTCTTTCCAGTATTATATATTTTTCAAGTCTATTTCTTACGGATCGAACATAAGTCTGAGTCGAAAAATATCCGCTTATCGATTTTTAATGTTTCTTGAACAGTATTAATTTCAGTTCCTTGGCCAATTCCGTTGATTGCTTATCACACTCTCTAACATAAGATATTTCAACTTTTAACAATATGTTTTTCAGTAGAAAAATATTAATCTAGAAGAATATTAATCTTAGCACCGTAATCACAAAATTTAAAAATTTAAAGGGCGTGGTGGAACAACCTATGGGTCTCTCCTAGTGGCGAAGCGTGGTATACTTATTTAGTCATCTTATTTGGTCATACTCATTTAGTCATCTTATTTGGTCATCTTATTTGGTCATCTTATTTGGTCATACTTATTTGGATGACCAAATAAGTATACCACGCTTCGCCACGGGTCTCTCCATCAATTGAAATCCATAATAATGATTAAAATAAAGTAGCTGAGATTAATATTCGAGCATTTTAATTGAGACGCAAACAAAAGTTTCCAGAATATTCTTTTTATGTGGTTGTTTGGGAGAAATAGAAGGTAGCAGACATTCGCGTTGCATTCGTAAGGTTTAGGAGTGCATTGTGCCGGTTACGCAACCCTGTCCCACTTCAGCACCAGCCAACTCAGACTCTGTCTCAGTCTCTGTCTTATGCAAACATCTAGGCGCTGTGCCTCTTGTCCATGCTCAACCTGCCAAGACAAGGAGCCAGTCCGCCAGGTAGCAATACTTCAGCTGAGCCAAACCTTATCAGTCTTTTAGCGCTATTCGTTCAAGGTGACGTTCAATGCGGAAAATGCTTTGTATACATTCTCAGAATTCACCTAACGCTTTTCCGTTATTTCCCACTTCATTCAAGCTGTATTCATTTGAGGATGTTACACTTGTCAATAGATCTTTGTACTGTTTCTTTTCAACATTTCCTATCCCCTCTTCATTATCGTTCCTTGATTCAGTAACGAGCCTGACGATGACATTCCTTAATTTTTTGTTGATCATCTCTTGATCAGCTTCTATTACGCTTGTGATTACATTCATAGTTATAATTTTATTGTTTTTGTGTTTTTTATTGTTGAATCCTTTCCAGTTTCAGGCGAGAAAGACAAAGATGAAGATGATAATAGGATAATATACTCTTTTAAATTCTCATAATACTATTAACTAATTTTTGCTATTACTTCAAGCTGGTTACAGTTACAAAGATATAGACATGAATCTTGTTATTGATTAGTTTTTTATTTATTGTTGACGGGGTCAAGGCGGAATTTTTGAAACTCAATAAACATCTTATAATTTCAATATTGATAGATTCACAAGAATGTAAGTAGGCTAACTCCTTTAATAAAATTGAGATTATCAACAGCTATTTTCTATTCTTATCTTCCTTTTTTTTGAAACTCAATAAACATCTTATAATTATAATATTGATAGATTCACAAGAATGTAAGTAGGCTAACTCGTATAATAAAATTGAGATTATCAACAGCTATTTTCTATCCTTATCTTCCTTTCCATCTTCTATTTTCTATAAACTACTTCCTGTTCATCCTCTTCCAATCTTTGTTCGACACCTGAATTTGATTGATTCTTCCATTAATTTCTTTTCTTTCAACTCCTTTTCATGTGCTTGCAATCTTTGTTCAACTTCTCAATTTGATTGATTCATACATCGCGATCTATTATCAAACTACATGATAATGGATCGTTATCAATAACATACTAATTCCAATACCAATATATTTATCAGATACCAATATCACTAAAACAGTCAACGGATACACTGCGTACTAAAAGCAACGGTAGCACATTTTTATTCGTTCTATATTGCCATGTTCTTGTTATACTATTATGGAGGGAGAATCGATATTGTATGCATTTTGCAATGGAAGCCAGAGTACAATGGAAGAGTTGGGCGCATACCAGAGCAAGATCAGGTGGGTTGGACCCATATCAAGGCTCATAGAGTATATATACATATATATTCTATATTGTTTTGGTGTTGGGTTGGACCAGCCGATTGAAAACTGAACGAAGTGAGCCAGCCAGCAGCCGGAGGTGGATGTAATAGATATCTGGTTGGGTGTTCACAGTACAAGGTTGTTTGTATGTGTTTGTGTAGATACACTTTCTCCTTCAATACTGAACGCTACTGTTCACTTTCTATATGGTTTGACGGCGCGTTGTAGATTGCGAGCTGAGTCTGAGCATCGTGTGTGCTTTCATAAGTCTATCCAACGGGTTTTACTAGCGATCAAGTTCAAAACTCATAAATGAAATTAATAACGTAGAGAAGATTAAGTCGAATTCTAGTTGCGCAACCATGGCGTCTATTGTCGAAATGGTAATGAGATGCGACAAGCTGCGACGCTATCTTCGAGGAATCTTTGAGAATTGAGCTTTGTTCAGAAAAAGAAAGGCTGTAGAGGCTTTTTTTTAATAGACTGACATGATGAAATATTCAAATGAATGACTGGAAATAATGAAATTTTATAATTAAACCAAATTTTGTTTTCTTCCATTGGGAAAAATATTATGTTCGAAGTGGAAGGACGGAATATTCAGTGTTATCATTCGATTTTGAAACATTTAATTAAAAATATTTCTGTGGATAGAGTTCAATAGTTGGTTCAATTCAATATCCAAACAGGTGAAGGGAAGAATTGATTGGAATTAAATTATTTAGCAAAATAATTACTTTGTCAATCAATGTTTAATCAATGAATTGAGAATTATTCCATTAAATTTTATTCACAATCTAATGAAAATATGATGATGTTCTCATGAATATTGTATGAATGAGAACTATCTCATGCTCAATAACTAGACTCGTGTAGAATAGACTTCATTCGACTCTTATAGTTCACTACTTCATCCCTGCTCCCCATGACTGCTTTCCAAACTCAGATTTTTTATTCATTATTTTTATATTGTACAAAGCTTCTCTATTTCTCATCATTTCAATTTTTGTTAAATAATTTTTTATCTTCATATCGATAAGTTGTTGTCTCTTTCAAATGTTTGATTCGTTACATGATGATTTCAAAACATCCGAGGTTGAGTTTTGCTGGTAGAGCCCACTTATTACAAGGTCAAAGACCTGCATGCTGAATTTTAAAATTTATTATCTACATAAAATCCCCAAATATGCCTGGTTTCATTCGTTCTTTCCCCAATAATTCCTTATTTCCACACTGGGTCGACTGCACATGCTGCATAATATGCTTGACTATTTGGTAGCATACATGCAGTGAAAATCGACCAAGTGTGGACATAGGGATTCAATTTTTGCTTCCAATTATTATTGTTATAGAAGAAAAAATATGAAAACCAAAGATAAGTGTTAAACTAAATTGTGATGTGTACCTGCGTTTGGCAAACATATTTCTTTACTATGATATTGTAGCCTAAGGGCCGGTTCATGAGCTCGGGATCTAGCTAATTCCTAGACTAAAACGGGTGGCCACCGTAGCATCGACAAACGTTAGCCTCGATACTATGTACTAAGGGCTCTATGCTGCTAACCCACTAAGCTGTCGAGACAAACGTTTGTCGATGCTACGGTAGCCACCCGTTTTAGTCTAGGACTTGACTAAATCCCGAGCTCATGAACCGGCCCTAAGTGTTCTAAGTGAGAACAATCTCATACTTGATAACTCAATATCTTTTTGTTTTTCATTACTTCAATTTAGCCACTTTCCAATGTTGTAAGATTTCCAATAAAGTCTTATATCAAGCATAGGCCTACAGATTTCTAGAAAGATATTTAAATTTTGTGATAAGAAGTGTTAATTTCTACTACAGGCTACTGCGGGTTTACATTTATGTTAACAAATTCCAAAGTAGCTTTTCTGTTATGCATTGTTACAATGAGACTATAATATTCAAATTGTGTTG
Organism: Laodelphax striatellus; assembly: GCA_017141395.1. Lineage (NCBI taxonomy): Eukaryota > Metazoa > Arthropoda > Insecta > Hemiptera > Delphacidae > Laodelphax > Laodelphax striatellus. The sequence goes on from CM029531.1 coordinate 49,072,210, forward strand.
TTGAATAATACATTGATGAGCCATTGAATGGAATCAGACGAGGCAATTGTGCTCTCTGTGGTATTTGAAATGACATCGTGTAACTTTCTCTCTCCTCTTTCAGACAACATCCCAAGTCACAAGGAAGAGCATTGCATAATATAATATTGGATTGTAATTGAGACAATGATCGAGGAAAACGTGAATTTTATGGATAAACTTCAACGAGCGGCATCCTACAGCAGGCAAGTCATATTGTTGAATAATGATCATTGTCATAACATGAGAAATTAGGAGTAGTAACTTCTAAAATGAGCATTGTAAATCACAATCAGCTCCCAGCAACGAAAAAGGTCGCTTGAGACTCATCGTCTCTGGTTATGTATTCAACTGTCGAATATTTCATGTAGTTAAATTCACTCTTTATTAATTATTATTATTATGAATGATCTATGAGCGTGAAGTGTAAGAGAAAAGCTTTTTTGAACACAAGATTACACCACAGACAATAGAAGAATAATAGAAAAAGATATGATTTCATTTATATTACAATAACATTTATCAATACATTACATTGATATTACATTGATATAACATTGATATTAAATTGATATTACATTGATATTAGCAATGACCGGTAGAAATTAATTCTTCGTTAATTGTTTTATTATCACTTGACCCTCACTTGACTTGATACCTCATTTTTTGGGAGTGTTTCAACCCTCCCAAAAAATGAGGTATACTTCATTCCCCATTCCCCACAACATGTTTTTTTAGAATTTGTATATGGCAACATGGTTTTTTAAACGTCATAAACTATGTCTTGAGGTTCTCCACCAATGTTAGGTATCATACCTATTTTTCAAGCTCGAATTCACCACAACTAACTATAAATGCATTAGATACACTATCATATTTGGTTACTGTTGATAAAAAATATGAAATAAATGAAGATGTATACTTGTATAGCATACAATGTTATACCCACAAGTTGGAGAATTGGAACAAAACTGGCTAAGGAGGGAATTATCTAAGTCAGTGATTCAAGTGTAGCTTAAGTTAAAGAATGTCCATTGTAATGACAATTAAGCTTGATCCCTGAATTTTGCTTGTTATTCAGTGATGTAGCTTTAACCCAATGAAAAAACAATTGGAATTTTAATGAGCTGTTATTATTACAAAGATTCTACTTCAACATCCACATATCAAAATGTAAAATTCTTCAATTGCAACACCCGATCCTCTGGCTTAGAGATAAAAATTACTATACAATAATCCAATTATTGACAATATTCATCTCTATTTCATTATTTCGGTGTTATAATTCTTGTAACTTTTTCTCTATAGGCCTATAGGGTAGACTAATAGGATATTGTGTAATTGATAGGACTGGTTCCGGCAACACAGAGAAATGTTCACAGCTTATTTATCTTTATCTGGATTTAGCTGATAGAAATAACGTTGGCAGCATTTTGGTTTCGTAAATGAGGAAATGACAAGTGAAATCCGTATTAGAATGTTTGAGCCCTGAGGGCGAACGAGTAATCAGGTTTTGAGTAACCCAATCGCAGATTACAGTAATACACGTATTACAACAATAAATCTGTCATCTAGGCTATAAATCTCCAACTTAAAGTCATGGAGATATTTCATACAAATAATATATACTAAACCAGCAAAATTTCATGCAATAGTGGGGTTCAATATTACTACTTTACAGAAAAAAAACAAGTAATAAGTTTTTGAGAACTGCTTCTACCATTGGGTTCTTATGAGATATGCAAATTAACCACTCGGAGAAAGTGGGATGTTATTGAATCTTACATAACAACAGAATTGACATGGTTGTATTTCGTATGGGAGAAAGTGACAGTCATAGCTAATAGGAGCGTGTTATATTGGCAGACTAGAAAATATAATGTCGCATGTTGACGTACCCAATCATAATAGTCAAAATTCTATGCCTGTGTTGTTATGATTACAATATTGTCCTTGGAGTTAATTGAAATAATTCGTTTGTGATGTTGAGATGGAATCCTCATTATAATGGGAACCCTGAACTTCTAAGACTATCGTGCAACAATTAATTTCTAAATATTAATCCAATGCAAAACAAGTGAATTATTATACTAGGTGCGCCGCCAAGTAAAGTCTGAACTACTCAAAGGGAGCGGTGGGTCAAAAAGTTTGGGAACCTCTTGTTAGATTTTGATACTTTTAGCTGGTGACCTATTTGTTTGGGACATTTTTGAAAATGATAAATTTGAAATAACGTAAACGGAATATTGTTAACAGTAAACATTGTTGCATCAGTGTTATTGAGTGATTGGAATGTCGGTTGACCTAAAAAGAACTAAGTGGTACTAGCAATAAATAAGAGTCGATTGTATCAAGACTTTCACGCCAGATTCACATTATACAAGTAAGCTGCGGATTTGTTAAATCAAGCTAAATCTCTTGTATGAAAATCAATGCATTTGTATCATCTGCATCCCCACCTTATTGAACCCCACAATTTAAAAATATAATTATATGCTATAAAGTTGATTAAAGGGAGTAGAATTGTTCCTACAAACTTGAGCAGTGATGAATAAAGTAGAGTAAAGAGCTGGTAAACTTATAATTTCAAGTGATATCCGAACCACCGTCGTAGATGAGCGATATTACGATTTAATTGCGTCACGATTAACAAATTTTTTCCGAGAATAGAACTTTGATTTCATAATTACTTGTGAAGAATTTTGGATGAACTAGTATTGCTATGTATTAGCAAACATATACTACTTGTTACTTAGTTAAGTTTAGTTGTAAAGGCCTTGATACTGATAGTTCAACTTCTCGAATAAATTTATTAATAATTATGTTACTCACTTTTTGTGTGATCGTTTATACTGTGTATGTTCCTATTAGTGAATGACCTTGATACTGATGGCTCAAGAAATTAATTTACAGTTTCGGTGGATGATTCACTTTTTGTGTATGCCTAATGGTTGTAAAAATGAGATCATCAAGCTCTCCAATTCATCATAAACATTTTGGAATCGTTCTTTGGAATCTCTAAACAATATAAAAGCATCAAATAATAGCTTTTAATAAGCATCCCATTCTAGTTCATATGAGAAATCGTTCAAGTTGAAGATTAAGCATTCCATTCATCTGCATATCCCTAGGATAGGTATCACACCTCACGCTACAATATTACCTAGAGTCCAATTTCAGCCAGAATATTGCGTTCACATTACAAGTTCAAGTTCTTAAAATTTTATCAGCCCACAATCAAAATTATTCCCAATGTATGATAGCATAAATTGAATTAATCAAATGTCTAAACCGAATAGCATTGCGAGGCTTATGCACTGTCGAGTTGTCCTATGACGTCAGGATGAGGCCGCCATTTTGATTTTATCACCTTGATATTCCAGCAGTGATGTTGCAAACTGTACTATACACTCCATGTGAAATAATGTTGTTGATAATCTCCGTCAGAAGTACAAAACTGCGGATAAGAATGGCTCTAGATCTTGATAGATTGATATATCAGTTGAATTTTGAAACGATTTGATAGAACTGTGGTGTAATGTAAACCTGAGTATTTGCTCCGCGTTTTGAATAGCATATGTCCATGGAAATCGCTCTAAAAATTCTGTATCAACTCCTGAACACTAATAATATGAGAAGTGTATTACTGTAATTCGTAATACATATTGTGGCTGCAACAGTTTTTTTTTATCCAGATGTTGATTGTTGTAATTAACCGTCCAAAACAGTGTAGGTGAACATAAAATCACTGGAACATAAGTCCTATTATCACTGGCACTATCTTTCTGATAAAATTTTATATCCTTGAATGTAGTAATCCAGTTCATTGTGTGCCTGAGACCAATTCATCTACTAATTTTTCACATAGTATCATAATCCTCACTTCAAGATAGCAGCCGCTCTCTGATAAGTTCTTAAGTTGTCCCATATTTCCTGGTGAAACATTGCGGATATATTCACTCAATAAACACCATAATTTGTTCCTTCGCTTGGATTAAAACACTTGTTTACAGCAAAGAAAGAAAGCATAAAAACACAAAAAGCTATATAAATTTGTTAGAAACTCAAATAAATTTGAATGTAAAAGGAGGACATATTTGTGAATAAATGAGTGGTTAAGCATAGAACGGGAGATGAATTGTGATAAATTATTGTAAGTTACGGAATGTAGGATGCAAAGAAATGGATATATTCCTCTTTAGGTTTGAGCAAGGCTGTAGTTATTCCCTTTCTATATCCAAGGCCATAACAATAGATTGTATACTTAAACAAGATATGAAAGTATAAGAATTAGGAAGATTAAGTATGATAATATCGCTTGTTATTTTATCCTGTATTGAAGGCTTTTTGAAACAATAAATGAATAAAATTTGGAGAAGAAAGAAGGAGTAAGATGTAGATCGGTAGAAGTTCTTTAGGTTTGGCAAAGCTGTAGATCACTCCATATCCAAGCCCATAACACATAATTGATCAGTGAAAGATAGTGATAGTGAGAAAGACACAGACACGGATATCTTGAAAGAGACAGACGGCGAGAGTGAGAGAGAATGAGAGGGTGTGGAGAGTGGAATTGTTTGAATTGAATTGTATCAGACTTTGTCAGGCCTTGCGAGACAAGCAACAAAAATAGCAATACTATTATGAAATTTGAAAAATAAGGAAGAAAGAGAGAGAGAAGAGAGATTAAAGAGTACTCACCGGTGTGCAGACAGACGGAAGCAGCAAAGAGTAGGCCTACACTACACACTAGTTGCGTTCGCATCCACGCCATAACTGATAGTGGAGGAGCGGCGACCGTGCTGTCAGCTTTTATATGCGGCCTACATTCTTGCAGCGACTTCTCCCATTGGTCGCCCGCCGACGTCCGCACGCCAATCCGCCGGCACCCGCCGGTCCCCCTGACATTGAATCGGGGGCTTCAATATTATGTCCAGGCCTTGTCTTATCAATTTGATTAGAGATGCCTCCCGCTGACAAGTATTGTTAAAATCAAATTCTTCAAACTCACTTAGCTGCAAAAGGTCCTGTTAAGATCGCAATTGACTCCAAGACAGTTTTCTTGGGACGCTCCCGTGTTTCGGAGGACACGTTGCGCCGTCGCTCTCGGCTTCCCAAAAAGCAGTCATTAAATTTAAATCTCATCATCCCCCACCCCCCACATTACCAACGCACAAGCCTAGAGCTCTCAAGTGCAGCATCCTGAATGAAAACGAGAGATTCTAAATCATATTGCAATTATCCAATCGTATCTTTTATCTAATCTCCATATCGTTGAATAATTGAATAATTTTTAATTTGCAAAATTCATATAATAATCACTTACATTACAAAGTAACTCAATCCTCGCAAGTATCAAAATCTAGAATATCAGAAGATATATTTTGTAAACTACACTAATAATTTCAATAATCTTATCAAATCTGAATATTATTCCAGTTCACAAAGTTGTATTACCATTGAAACAAATTCTATTCGATTTTTCCAGATTTATCATGACACCTTGACAAACTGAACGGAATCATGAGAAATATTCAATCAGATTTCAACAGAGAATGCAACTGATGCTAAATAAAAATTGTTGAGAGGTAAGTTGTAACTCATTTTTGGACCTCAGTATAAATCTATAGTATAGGTTCATTGTATCTGTAATTATCCATAATGAGCTTTCTCACAAAGGCTACTGTATTACGTTGTTTTCCTTTCTTGATCAGCTAGTGATTTACTATGTTCCCATGAGAAGTAACTTATTATACGGTGGCGGCATACTGTATGCGAACTTCTCTAAATGTATTAGTTCAAGCTTATTCTCATCTAGAATAACAAGCAAGAAGATTACGCATTACGAAGAACTCATTAGTCTGAAATATTGAACTAGTTCAATTAGTGAGGAGTGTGTACTGTAGAGCCCAATTAATATTTCTCCTTTCTCACTGAGGTCTCTGCAATAGATATTGTAATCTTCTTATCACTGTTCTAATTTCTCTCACAATCACTATGGATTATGCTGTAGTAAAAAGTGTAGGCTGATTTCCATTCAGGAGTTCAGGAACATGTTGTGAGAACTGGTTAATGTTCTGTGTTAAAAATCAAGAATAGGGATTAACTAGTTTGGAAATGAGAAGTTTCTATTCAATTAGAAATGTCAAGATCGGGCAAGTAAGGTTGTTAATTGGATTGCCTAATGTTTGTTCCAGTCCCTACAGGCTTATTGAACTACATAATTTTGTGTGTGGATATGCCTCTGTATTGTGAGCATTATATTTTGGGGGTATGAATATCTATCTTGGCCCTCAATTGAAACGTGTTTTTTCAGTTCATTTGGTGCAAAAGCTCTCCATTATCATTATTAATTTCTGATCTAGAGGACCAAAGATAGTCTCAAAAGTGTTTCAGTGATTAAACGTAGCTGAAAGCTCCAAGACAGTTTCAAACGTGCAGAGAATCTTAAGTTGATTCTGCAGCTTGATCAGCATAGATTTTTGTTATCTTATTTTTCAGACAATTTTTCGTATAACACATCAAGTGGAATAGCTTCATGGACAACCTTTTCTTAACTCGTTGACTAATTTCAATTTCACGTCTGTTTTCTGTATCTCTAAGGCTAGGCGTACACCGGTTAGTCAAGACAAGACAAGACAAGATTAGTCACGTTTAGTCATAGTACTTCACATAGTTGCTTATGAAGCAACACACACCGATTAGTCATTGCATCAGTGTGTGCTGCTTCATAAGCAACTATGTGAATTACTTTGACTAAACGTGACTAATCTCGTCTTGTCTTGTCTTGACTAACCGGTGTACGCCTAGCCTAAGTAGTTGAAGAGTCTTGAAAGTTCAGTGATTGAAAGACTCCTAGACTAGTTCATGAAAGACCATATGGTTAACCAATCTTAAACAAGTGCACAGAACTGGCCCAATAGCTGTAAGTACCTCAGCTTAAATTAGCTGTATTTCAGCTACAAAAGTCAATGAAGAATGAGATGAGAATTTCCACCTCAACTTTTTCAAGATGAGCCAGCTTCTATAAGATCGATCAGTAATCAATCCAAAACCATCTTCGATAAACCTTTACCTCTTCTGAAAAATTGTTATAGAATAATCTGCAAATTACTTTGAACTGTGATGGATTCACTTTCACAATAGGCAATTGATTCAGATTGTAATTGGGTCTTGAAAGTCGAAATTTCTGGTCAAGGTCATCGTCAATATATTCAATACCAGAATACCTAACAACACGTGCTGTAGAATATAATCTCAATTATTGTACGACGACTGTGAGAAACGTCTGGCATTCAGTGTAGTGCCGCTCATTCTTCTCTTCTTCTTTTCTCTCTTCTTCTTCTTCTTCTTCTTCTTCTTCTTCTTCTTCTTCTTCTTCTTCTTCTTCTTCTTCTTCTTCTTCTTCTTCTTCTTCTTTTTCTTCTTCTTCTTCTTCTTCTTCTTCTTCTTCTTCTTCTTCTTCTTCTTCTTCTTCTTCTTCTTCTTCTTCTTCTTCTTCTTCTTCTTCTTCTTCTTTCTTCTTCTTCTTCTTCTTCTTCTTCTTCTTCTTCTTCTTCTTCTTCTTCTTCTTCTTCTTCTTCTTCTTCTTCTTCTTCCTTCTTCTTCTTCTTCTTCTTCTTCTTCTTCTTCTTCTCTTCTTCTTCTTCTTCTTCTTCTTCTTCTTCTTCTTCTTCTTCTTCTTCTTCCTTCTTCTTCTTCTTCTTCTTCTTCGTCTTCTTCTTCTTCTTCTTCTTCTTCTTCTTCTTCTTCTTCTTCTCCTTCTTCCTTTTCTTCTTCTTCTTCTTCTTCTTCTTCTTCTTCTTCTTCTTCTTCTTCTTTCTCTTCTTCTTCCTATTATTATTATTATTATTCCTTTTCTTCTCTTTCATCCATACCTTCCGCGCGGTGACCTTACACGATAATTATTATTATTAAAATGTGATCATGAACGTAAAACATTTAAAATATTCTCGATTGTGGTACATTGCATTTATAAATTCAAACACAAGCCATCGTAATAATTATAATTTGGAAGAGAAACTACAGTCTCAGCCCAAAACTGTACCTCTCCTAAATTCTGATGAATCAATGTAAGGAAAGGATATCTACGGTTGTGAACAATTGAATAGAAGTTTACGTCTACATCTGATTAGGTTTGTTGTAGAATAAATATAACTCACAAAAAATATATTTTAGGAAATAGGCTGTAGGAGCCTGATAGTAATGAAACCTTTGGCTTATACTCGGATGTATGGTGTTGAACAATAATCACATCCTGTTCTATCTTTATCTGATGTGGTGGCTCGAAATCCAATATTGGAAAAAACGTAGATTAGTAAGTTTCTACTGCTTGGTTTCTTAGCAGAAGTTTTCAGTTCGAGTGTGATGAAAGATGTAAAACTAAGAAACATTTGAATTGTATGTATGTATGTAATTGTATGTATGTTCCAAAACTGAAAACAATAGGCCATTGAATTAAATATGTGTAAGCCATAATTTCAATAATAAAGCCATGTTTCATTTCAATAATCGTTTTGCGAAGGGATTCTGAATTTATAGAGTGAATAAAACTAGCCTATACATTCTTTATAAATAGGTCCTGATTCAAAGTAGCTGTCGCTGTGGGCAAACAATGTTAGAGGGCCTTCATCCTGCCACCCTTCTCTATCAATCACAAATCCGTTTAATTTTTGGTTTTCTTCAAGCAATAAGTTAATTTTTAAAAATTGAAATTGAAATTTAAAAAAAATATTGTTATGCACCGTTTACGTGGGGCCTAAAGTTTTTAAATTTGTAATATTTTGATATTTTACCTGTTATTAATATAGTAAATATTAAATATAGATAATTGTAGTTTCCTGCCGGCACCCCTCAGAAGCTGGCGCTCTGGGCAAATGCCCAGTCTGCTCTGCCCATTTGTAAATCTGGGCCTGGTTATACATGTTGTTATAAACAATGAATTAATTTGGATGTTAGGCCCCATCCTTTATTACCTCGATGACATTCCAATCGTACACTAAAATAAAATTCATGCCACGCTATTGAATATCCGTTCAATAACAATGGGATAATTGTTGACTGTTATATGCAAATGTATATTACATCGATAAAAAACATATTATTCGAATGGGGAGGTGTTAATGATAATGTCCCTAGCCTGAAACAAATGTTGAGTGTGTTGTGGCGTTACTAACAAACTGTTTTGAGCGCAAGTTCAACATGAATTCGTGTTAGCGGGTCATGCGGCTAGCCCGACAATACAGCATTTAATGATTTTGCATCTTGAAATTAAAATTGTGCAATATGACTGGTAATACTGCACGCATCGTTACATAACACGCTCCAAAAGTATGTATTATTTTATTAGTGATTGTGTTGCCTTCTTACCTCCAATCTCCCTCCCTCCTTTATTGACGAAGTGCTCTTCCACTTCCAAGGCACTGAGCATTTGTGTCGAACGTTAAATGTCGATTTCATGTTTGCCATGATGAAGAGCGAAGAATAGAATGTTCTTGTCAAAGGTTATGCTTGTCTAGATTGTTCATAAACTAGTCATCCATATTTGCAAGCTTCAAGGGACAGAATATTGCTAGAGGTGTAGATAGATTTTTTCAGAAGGTTTTACTAAAGTCAGAAATTTCATTATCAATTACTGAGATCAAAATTCTCGAAAATTATTGTCTACTCTTTGTCAAATGAAAGGCTTTGGTGAGAAAATGGTGATTTCCACATGATTTTATGACTTGTGTGTAGGCGATGGAATTGAGTAGAATTGAATCTACAATACAATTCCTTTCCTCTACTATCAGGTATTTTCGATATAAATTGTATTCCCTTAGTTCTCTAGATTTAGAAAAATTCTATTCATTATCATAAGATGTCCATTGAGAAGAAATTGAAAGTGGATGCTAGATGTCGTTCTTGGACTATGAATTAGAACGATGAAAGAGAAAATGTAGAAACCGACAACTCAAGAAATAAGAAAAATATATGGAAGAAAGGGGAAAACGAGAGAAAGAAATATAAGTAGTATGACTTTCATGTATAATATCCTCTTGTATTTTTTCTAGAATCTCATTTGTTATGCGTTCTATTGTCATTATTAGTACGGAACCTTTTTTAAAAACTCCAGAATACCTTTCGTAATGTAGGATTCAAATCTTCCGTTTCGAAATACCATCAATATTAAAAAAACTGACGAACCTTTAACCTTTATTTGAACTTCTTAATAAATCTAATAATGTTGATAGATCGTGAATAATAATTCATATTTCAACTTCGATGTTTTTATCGTGAATACGTAACACCGCGACTTTCTATCCGTTAATTCCAATACATGAAATCCAGAATTCCTTGGTCTAGGATCCAGGATTCTACATTCCAGATTGATTTAAGATTTCAAAGAAGATGAAAGAGAAGAAGAAAGGTAGAGAAACATTGTAACATTGTGTTATAGAAAGTTTTCCAATAAATCAATCCTGTTATTGAGTTTTAAAAGACCTTTGCTACTTGGATATTTTTTAATAGCGTATATCCCATTGAAGAATGGCAATAATACTATATTTTAAGCAATTGAATAATAACGTTATTTTCAATCTTTTTTCTCTCTTAGAACTTGTATCATTCTAAGAGAAAAAATCGGTATTCGGAATGTTCACTCAGATGTTGCTTGTTTTTAAAATGAATAGTCAGAGTTGAGAACAAAGCACAGGTTTGATGGATTGTATTATGACAAATTAGATAGGAATGGATAGATGTGACTTATAGGTTCCGGTATCTTCATTTGGCCAATTCCAATCATGTTTCGTAATAGGTATCATTATCTTTGTCTTCCTCCAAGTTTTCAGTGGTCTTAACCGTAAATGTGTTGGTAGAAGAGAGAGTATTTACGGTTTTATTTGTATTAATTTCTTGAATTTTCAGTAATTTGTTATTTTTAATTCTTAATTCTTTGAAGTTTCCAGTTGCACTTACAATTTTTAAATTCTAGTAGCCTAAAAGTACGATTTTCAAAGCGTGTAGCCTAATTCTAGTACCCTAAAGGTACGATTTTCAAAGCGTGTTCGATTTGAAAAATATTCTTGTTTTGATTCAAGAACTGAATCCAAGATTAACATTTTCAAGCAATCCCCATTTTTGTCAGCTGTCAATGTCTCAGGTCATAGCTGCTCTCACAAGACCTTCAGTATTTTCGAGTAATAGGGTTTTTACATGTCCAAAACTATTACACATTCTTCATTCTTGAAATCTTGCCATGATCTGCAACAAAACACTCGAATCTCGATCTGACACTTCCAAGGTGAGAAGAATGTCTACTTCAGGGAAGACATTAGGAAAGTCCAGACAAACTGGGTCATCCACTTAGCTACAAGGTCGTTGCTAAAATTGTGTTCAAATTCTATTCTGCTGTGTTTTTATTATACTTAATGTTTGGAATCTCCTATGCTCGTTGATAGTCTACTGCTGAAAATACATCATTTAAAAACTAGAATCATAATCCAGAGTGAAACAATACTATGTAAATGCTGAACACAGTCAAAGCTGTTAAATGTATCTTGTGAATACTATGATCCCATGTTCATTAGTGGTAAGTTTATTTATTGGTTTGATAGGAAATCAAATTTAGTGACATAACCTTTCACTTAATAGGGTTAAGCTGATCTAGGGTGGCTCGCCTTGAATGAGCCACAATGAATTTTATACGTTATAATTATGAATAAAATACTGAGCCAGTATCTGACTCTGAAACAAAGATTCAACGGTAATTTCACGCTTTCACTCTTGATAAGACAAATGGATGCTTTCTCGCATTAGAGCGTTATGCTACAATATCTTGTGGCCCATTGTACAGGAGAATATGATTATGATGATAATAACTGAAGACGAAAGTTATGTTAATTCGGGGAATATTTTCAATCTTGAGAGAGATCAGGTTTCTTTTTGTATGCATCTAGAATTTTCTACTTGCTCACCTACCGGCAATGAATTATTTTCTAGCCTATAGCGGCTGTAGTGTTAGAAGCCTAATGTGATTCCAAGTTTGGTTCTTCTGTTTTTGAAAATGGTAATGGATCAAGACATTACAATCTGATTTATTGAAATCAGAAGTCTACTTTTGTGTTCCAAAAAACGACTCCTCAAAATAAATTAGTCAAGATCTTTATTATACATCTGAGTACTGTATATTTGAATTTTGATGGTAATGATGAAACAGATATTATTTTAATTTATACAGATATATTAATTTTAAAACCAGATTATCAATAATTTAATTATAGAATTAGTTCTTTTTTTCACTTGGTACAATAGAAAAGTGTTGTGGGCTAAGTTGAGGCCTCTGCCACGAAACTCACGGTTTAAAAAAGTATCATAATTGAGATGCATTGGAAATCTATAAATGAAGGATGAGGGACTCAGAAACGAACATTTAGGCATTCAGCTTTTAAATTTGAGTTATAGGAATTTCCAATAAGCCATCAAATTGTTCTGCTCTATTATCTTATTTTCACTTATCCTACGATACAGATTGGCAATTGTGGAAATAAATTGTTTTACAAAGTAACTGAAAGAAAGAAGGGAATGAACCGGATTACAGTTAACTACGAATTCTAGTTGGATAATAATGTTATCATGATTGAAATTTAGTGGAGTAGAATTTTCTCGGAATGGCGCTTGTGAGTGGGCTTCCCCCACTGAAATATCCCCTCACAAAATTCAGGATGATTCAGATTCAAAAGCGCTAAACAAGTGTGGAAACAATAATATGTGGAAAAGTTAAGGAATCTTGTCTTGATCACTATCGGGTCCTATAAAAATCATCCGAGTTTTATATTCGTGGATAACCTTCAACTGTTTCTCTATGAGGTATAGTTATGTATTTAAATTGTAGTAATTGGACTGATTGAACAAGGAAGCCATCAACAACAGTAATTCCTGGGTGAATATGTAGTGGGTTAGGTATAGTTGCTTCAATATAATCTGACGCTTCTATTCATTCTCCAATGACATTGAATTTTGGTCAAGGTGATTTCTAGTACCGGAATGCTGGTTCATTCATGGGTTTGGAGTCTACTATGTTTGGCAATGGTTCAAGGACAGTTCAATGGGGCACTCTGTGGAAAATAGTTTCGTATGCTGTAAGTTCGCATGTTGCAAACTCAGTAGCTATGTTATCATTTAGGTTAATACTCGTGTATGATATTGAAAATTTTGATTTTGATACTGAACTCAACTCCTAGGTCAAGGCTCATACATTGGGGTTTCAGTACTTGAAATCTGGTTGAATAAGTTGAAATAATGTTCGCTTTAAATCCGGCTTGAATTTCTACATGATTTTTTATTATTTTCTAATATGTAAGTACAGTGAAATGAAGTAAAATGATATGAAATGATTCCCGCATCGACTATCCAAGATACCGATCACTTGAAGAGTGGTTTTCTCTCTTCATTTGATTTATATACACTCTAGAATGGATTAATATTTTAATATTTCAGATAATCACTATGTTTAGGATAGGATTATATTTGATACCTGAACATTCAAGCAAAATAAACATTTTCTCACTCTTCTTTCAAGACTCATCTATTGCATTCATTAGGAAATTTATCGAATTATTACAAAACCACAATAGAAAAGCAGGATTTCAGGTCACTTTATATCAGGAATAATGAATTGTAGAGGAAATTCCAAATGGATAAATCTTCTCATAAAGTTTTCAATTCTATTCCAAATATAATTACATTTCAATGTTATATTCTTTAGAAATATAATTTTTTTGGCTGCTGGCAAATTCAAATGAATTCAATGAATTTTATCAGTAGAAGATTGCATTTTCCAATCTTCTTAATACATTTTTACTGTAATATTGTTTTTCAGCTTTTTCACTACCCAAAATGGATCAAAACCATTGTATAATATGTATTATTTTATTTTATTATTTTTATAAATTAGTTCACTTTATATTTCTAATAATTCTCCCTATTTGTGTGGAAAGATGCTTAAATTTTAGAATAATTTACTTATCAATCAAAATCATCCTTATTAACTTTTATTCACTGAATCACTATAACATAATGTCTATGTTATCAACACAGTACAGTACGGTACTGTGATTTATTTCAATAAAAGTACTTCTTATAGTGTTTCAATAGCTTTTAATGAATAGAATATGGAGATTTAATCATCACCGTATTTGTGATTGATCAGTAATTCATTAAGTAATGTATCTATAGTTATAAATTATTTTTGAGAAATTATCACATTGATTGTCAAACACAGTTCAATATTATTCGCTATGAAATAATTATAATATCTTTTAGATTTACACAATATGACATGCATCACTGGTGAGTCAAATGTCGCCGAGAAATGGAACCTGGAAGAGAATGCAAATCTTCGAAGACATGACGTCACGGAAGTGATACAGTTATTGAGTAATTGTTGAAAAGGTTAAGGTTTTTATTCCTAGAACATGAACAGCTCATATTATTCCATAGAAACTTGATCGGTTAAGAGACAATGACCTTCGTCTGGCTTTCATAACCTGTAACGCCCCTTTCGCTCCAGATGGCGGCAAATAACTGTAACCAATTAGCAAAAATATTACATTTAATACGTTCAAAGTTTTGGAATCCTGTATATAACATGTAAAATTATGAATTAATACATTTTCTATTTTTCCTGTTCCGAGTTGTACCAATGTAGGCTAATTAGAATATTGTATTCTATCTTGTGCTGTACTGAGTTGAATCATAGAGAAGCTATACTCTCTAGTCACTTCTAATCTGTTATTAATCTAGTGTTACTAATTAATCTGTTCTCTGTGGTTGAATACTATAGTTTTTTCCAGAAAAACAATGCGAAAGGTTTGGATTGAAGAGAATGTATAATCAGAAACTAATAAGATCCTCTGCAGTTTGCAGTAGTCATAATTATACCAAATTTGAAATTCGCATCGACAATAATTATTTTTCTTTCAACACAAGAACAGTTTTTTAAACATTTTTTTTTCAATTATTTGTAATTAGGCCTAATGTGATTAATTTTGTTGCTTGTTATCGATTTTGCTTTGCTTTTTTTGTGCACATATGAACTCCTGATTGGCGAAAAACCCTAGCTGCTGCTGAGTAGATGATGACGAAACTCTACTGAGTTATGTATTAGTATGAGTATATATAAATAAATGAGTTTGATGAGAATTATAATAAATTAGTAATTATCCAACATGAAATATTATTTTGAATACAAAACGTATGGATACAGAACCTATTCCATCACTAATCTTCCATAATATGTGAGAAGTGTCCAAGTGGGACTGCCCGTGTAGATTAAGGATTACAATCCTTAATGTATGCCGTAAGACTCTCCCATCGCCACTAATAAAAACCATACAGTACAATTTTTTATCATCATCTTCTATGTAATAGATATGATTGTTCTTAGGACAGAACCAGCACTTCTTAAAATATACCCCAGAGAGGTGAGTAATAGAATAGATTTTATTGGACTGTGGTTTAGAATCAACGTTACATTAATTAAGAAATCAGACTTCCCCCTCCACTTTGCGTCTTACACCAGCGAGTGTTCAACTAATCTCTAACAACCCTATTGGGTGTTGGCTACTGTTTATATAATATTATTTTTAGTAATCATACTGTATGTATATTTTTGAAATCTTTGAAGAAAGTGATCCTTCACTTACTATGTTTAAATGTTCTACTTTAAATGTCCTAATTAATGGAAATTCATCAGATTTTGTAATTCTCAAACTGGTATATCAATAATAATACAAAATTTGGATTTTTGATTGATGTCCTTGATCTTTCAGTCAATGTCTATTGTCTAATTTACTCTAATTGCTACATCCAACAAATACAGTATCATATATTCTACTGAGTTTCTTTGTGCATATCATAAAATTAATAATAAAAACAAATAATATTGTACTACCGGTTCTAATTCCACTCGAATTTACTCTCAAAAGTTTCTTCAGAGAACCATTCATTGTTCAGAAATCGAAATCCTTCATCTAGTTTGGCATGAGAACGAGCTCTGTAGAAGAAACGCTCAACTATCAAGTAACTGTTGGTGCTGCTCTCGTTCTTATGTTTGATGGTAGAGAGCTCTGGCGTCGCTTTCCTATACTTTGAGCACAAGGAGAGGACTCCTCTCCTGTATTATCTCTGACTAGAGTCACAAACACAAACTAGAGATAAATCTGTACTATCTGTACTGTAGTACAGTTTTGAAACTCTTGTAGAGTGTACATTTTGGCTAGATTGATTGAAGCTGGAAATAAGCTCCTTAATAATTATTCAAAGATTGCTTAATCGTTAATTATTAATGATCAGATACTTTCAAAACCTTTCTTTTTTACATGAATAAATTAAGTATAATACTTTCATTCAATAACATTTGTAAAACTTGACAAAACATAGATAATAATAATAATTTATGCTGATAATTGTGTAATCTGTCAATCAGAAACTAATAGAGAATCAATAACTAAGAGTTATTGACCATGATTGACAGTGTTATTGTCTTCATGACAATTTTACATTTACATTTCCATTGCATTTCTGTAGCTAATTAGCTTATCTTTCACATCCCAGCTGTGCTGCATTTCCAAGAAAAATTATTCCCAACAATTAATAAATAACTCCTAATAAGTTCAATAACAGGATGGAGTGGTCCTTAGCCGAGGACGATAAGCGCCGGTCCGATAATCCAAGAATACCGGGATCAATCCGAGTCTACAGAACGGATTATGACAACAAAACGGCCACTCCCGACTGCCTGATAATCACCCTCTGATCATCGACGCACAAGCCTTGAGCTCATGTGAGCATCACCCTAAAAATGTGATTAGAGTCTTTCTATAATATAGAAGATTTATATTATAGATCCTGTATTTTGAGATCTCAGATGATTAGTTTCTCACAGTCTCTTGTACTTCTTTCTACATCCTCTTCTCTTTCTACATCTTCTTGCTCTTGTACCATCCCATGTTTCTACAGTTTGGACATTGGCTCTATTTCCGGTAGCAAATGTTTTCTCCGGTAATTCTAATTTCTCATTTCAATGGTTTAATTCTGTTAAAATTTGATGATGAAATTCAAATTTCTACTATCACTCTAAGGGCCTGGTCACATACGATTGTGGTTTGCTTTACTTCACTTCACTTACTCGCATATCGTATGTGACCAGGCCCTAAGAGAGCAGTAGAATCTATCATTATTGTTTTATGTTTGCATTTTAAGCTTATTATAGGCCTGCTGGATTATTTTTATTCATCAGTCTTTGTAATTTATTGGAATCAGGTTTTCAATATCTCGGTCTTTTTTATAAGTCTCTTCTCCGCTACTCATTTAATTTTTGAATTATTTTTATGTTTTTCTGTATACAGTATATTGTATCTAATCCTGTGGAGTTCTTGATAGACAACAAACTTTTAATAAACCCCAACGAATTTGGCCGAATTCATCATCCACCATCAAGGCGATTTCCCTGAAATTGTCGACAAGAGAGGAGAAGTGCTGCTGAGTTGGTGAGCCTGAGAAAATTTTGAGTGTAATTGAGGCAGGTCGCTAGTCCGACTGGAGAGACTCATTTAAATAATTGGGGAGTCATCTCAGATGAGCTCTATTTATCTCACTCTTTCTCACTTAATCTGCATCTACCTTCCTCACACTATTCATTTATCTCGCTCCCTAGCGGCAAGTTCTGAAACTTCTCTAACGATTCTCTCTGCTCCAGCCGGCTGGTAAATTACGTTTTTTCTCAAACTTCCTAATCACCGGACTTATAAATAATCGATGGAACTTGAGATGAGCTTCTACAGGCTTATTGTTCAAGAAAATTCCAAATTCAAGATGAGCTTTCCATTATCGCCGAACTTTTGTTCTAAATTCGTCTCATATCAAGCTGAATCATGTTCCAGAATTTATTGTCAGCTAGACAAAATTTTATGGTTAATTTTTATTCTCTGCTCGAGATGATTAATGAGCTTAATTAAGTCAGCTTTCACTGCCACCAGAAACGCTTGAAGTTTTTATAGAAACTCTTATTCTCATCTAAGAAAATTACTGAGCTCCGATAAAATATTGCAAAGCTTTCATTGCAAGCCTTGCACTCTTTCACTATATTATACTCTACACTACTCTATATACTCAACACGTATGATAGTTATATTAGAGTATAGTATTAGTTATATTTATTTATTTAGCGTATGGCTTCTAATAGTGGGGAGACCCGAGTAGGGTTGTTCCACTTCACCAACATAACCAATTATCCCTTGATAGGAAACATGGTGAAAGTTTGTTTTCACTTAGAAAACAGACATCAGCATTTAAAAAAAGTATTTTTTGATTTTATAAAGTCCGAAAAATAATCATAACGTTAAGGTGATTGTATGATATAGTTGTTACCCATCAGATCGCTGCTATGTATTCGTGTAAGCGAGGCTTTAGATTGAAAACAATATTTTCCTTGAACACTACCTCCTTTGAAACCAACTACACAACTCAATTTTTCGAGCCAGACGGGCACATGACGGCAATTTTATTTTTGATCAATTCCAGTCTGATATTGACATCCTCTTCGCCGTTAGTGTCAATCAGAATCACACTCAACACGAACTTGTGCTTGCCCAGCGGGTCGTCTTCTCGCTCCTTCACAATCGACACCAGATCCTTCTCGACCACCAGCCGTTGAAACGCAAAACAATTCTCGGTGCTCCAATCGCCATCTATCGCTTGGATACCATGAAGTTTGGCCTTGATGGCTTGGTAAGGTAGCTGCGTGAACTTGGCATCTAGGTATCTGATGTCTTCGAGGTCGACTATTCTGTAGTCTCCGCTGTCACACGCATACACTGACAACATGGTGCGATCCAATTTGGCGGCCATGGTCACGCGATGCATTTCCCCGTTTTCATAGGCTGCATAGAGACCTCCCTCAATCACATCTTCAGGCTGGACGCGAAACTCGCTGTCATGTTCCTTGTAGAATTTTGTCATCTCTTCAGTCAATTCGCCTAGTTTACGCACTGTCTCAAGAGGTTGCACAATGAAATTGGACGGATTGACGGCCAAAGAAACGTAGACATCGAAAAATTCACTACCGGAATGTTGTCCGGAATGAAGGGAGCCACCAGCCTTTGATGCACTGTGTCCAAAATTTTGTTTTTGACGGGACGAGGCGGTGAGTCGATTGGCGAGTTGGGCGGACGAGCGACTATCGTCGAGCTTTGCTCTTTTCTTCTAATCGATTTGCGCATCTGATTGCTCTTGGACAGTGACTGTTCGTGTTCAATGGTGGAGTGAATGGAGATGAGCTGCAGGCTGCCGTCGGCCTGCTCCAGTCGCTTGAACACCTCCACTTCGGGCACCCCCGGCCCCTCCATTTTGCGCACCTTTATCAGCACCGGGTCCGATTCGGGAATCAGCTCCTTCAGCTTCTTGCAGCCGGTCTCGTCCACTCTCAGGTCGTGCAGTGTCACCTCGACTGCCTGAGGATGCATTTTATAGAGAGCCGGCGACAGCAGTTCCAATTCAGAGATATCTGCGATGTTCACTTTTTCCACATTGCCATAATCGATAAACATCAGCTCCACCTCACTGTCCCTGGGTGACGGCGGCTTGCCAGCAGTTAGCACGGCCCTGTAGTAGGTGTCGTCCGCAGAGAACTTGGCCAAATAGCGTTTGCCCTGTTTGAGGAGAGCAGCCGACGGCACACGGTGACTGACGATCGCCTGCGGGTCTAGCTCTTCGCACAGACGAGTCAGTTCGTCCAGTCGGGCCGATTGCAGTTGAACAAACAGATTTCCGTTCTCCTTGATGTGACTCACGTACACCTGTTTGATGCCGCTGTCTTTGAGCAGATTGAGAGGCTGGTGCATGGCGTCGATTAGATTCAGAATAGTTTCGTTGAGGTTTTTGTTGGGATCGACAGAGGTGTCGTGCAGCGTGACCGAGTACTCTTTCTTCTCGTCGTTGCGCGAGTCGACGCTCGCCACAAACGAGTTGCCCAGCAACAGCTCGTCCATTCTTTCAACCAGCTCGGCATCGTACAACTCGTCGATACCAGCCAGAGAGCAAAGCACCGCCTGTGGCTGTAGCTGACATAACTTCGGCTCCATATAGTAGAGATCAGTCATACTGAACTTCTCGCACTCGCCAATGTCGATGAGAAGACAGTTGAAGTGTTGGCCGTCTTCGAGCATTTCGAAAACGCACACTCGATACCACTCATTGTCCAGCTTGCCAACGTAATACGAATCGATCACAATCGCATCGGGCGGACATTGAGCTCCAAGTCCGGCCGAATAGTACTTTTCCATTTCATCCACTAGCGCCTCGTACTTGTCACTGTATGCCTCGCCGATGAGCCTCAAGTAGATGGTATTAGTGGAAAGTAAGTAGGATATGAATACATCCCAGTAGTTGTCGGCGGGCAGAATCAGTTCGGATATAGGTGATATCTCGCTCGAAGTATCGCTCGACGGCGATATCTGACAATTACTCAGTCTTAGTTCAGCTTCGCTTATATCCGGCTGTTGGAGCTGCTGCAGCTGCGGCTGCAAGTGCTGCGCTCTGGTGTCGGCGTAGAGAACGACGCCGCCGTCGATTGTCGCCGTCATGGTGAGCGTGTCGCAGCCGGCGACCAGCGTCAGCCAGCTGTCGGGCAGCGTCTCGCCGAACTGCGCCATGTACATTTTCACCACCTCGCTCGCCCACACGCCGCCCGTGAACTGGTTCACTATCTCTGTGACTCGTGAGTAGATAAGTGGCAAATCATTGGTAACATCCATTGCACTGAGAGTGGACAGGTCGTTCTCCCTTAGTTTGTTGTAGGCTTTCTTGGCGGCTAGCTCTTGTGCGTCTAGCGGGTTGGCCGTCTCATCCGGATAACTGGCGAAATTCTGGTCGTGAATCTTGACTTGGCAGCCGTAAAGTACTCCTTGGCCCTTGGGCACCCTTGTCAATATTTTGTAAACAGGTAGCGGCAGATCGTGTTCTCTCACATACTGCTCCAGTTTGTCCACATATCGAACGCCGATTATGTCGTCGAGATCTTCCTTGGAATTCGATCGAATCCATCGCGGCACAACTTTCTCCTTCTTTGGCTCGATTGGCTTCTTCACTTCCGGAGCTTTGAAAGAAAACGAAGGCTTTCTGGTAACGACAGGTGTCTTCGGTTCCTCCTCAGTATTTGTTTTTCTCCTGGAATTTATGCCATTTTCCTCAAATTTTGGTCCGGGCTTTTCTCCATTGATGGACTGTGTCTTCTCATCGTTTCTAGTTTGCATATTCTTTTCTTTGATCCTATTTATTTTCTCTCTCAGGTCTTCGTCTTGGTCTGATTCCAATAAATTACATGGACTGATGAATAAAAATAATCCAACAGGCCTATAATGAGCTTAAAATGCAAAGATATAACAATAATAACTGATTCTACTGTTCTCTTAGTGATAGTAGAAATTTGAACTCCATCATCAAATTTTAACAGAATTGAACCATTGAAATGAGAAATAAAAATTAGCCTACCGGAGAAAAACATTTGCTACCGGGAATAGAGCCAATGTCTAAACTGTAGAAACATGGGATGTTAAAAAGAAGTAAAAGAGACTGTGAGAAACTAATCATCTAACATCTCAAAATAGATCTATAATATAAATCTTCTATATTATAGAAGACTCACATCACATTTGTAGGGTGATGCCCACATGAGCTCAGGGCTTGTGCGTCGGTAATCAAAGGGTGATTATCAGGCAGTGGGGAGTGGCCGTTTTGTTGTCATAATCCGTTCTTTGGACTCGGATTGATCCCGGTATTCTTGGATTGTCAGACCGGCGCTTATCGCCCTCAGCTAAGGACCACCCCATCCTGTTATTGAACTTATTACGAATTATTTATTCATTGTTGGGAATAATTTTTCTTGGAAATGCAGCACAGATGGGATGTGGAAGATAAGCTAATTAGTTACAGAAATGCAATGGAAATGTAAATGCAAAATTGGCAAAATATGTATTTGCAAAAATGTATTTTTTGCAGAAATGTATTTGCAAAATATGGCGTTGACATTTTCCCGAAAAAAGAGCACACATGTTGAAGCTTTACTTGTTGCGAAAGGAAAATGACTTGAAAATTGAATTTGACAAGGGCCATGATGTGTGAACAACGTACTTATGTTTGAGACGCTGGTTCGTTCACCTGTGAGCCATCACACGAGCCGTTTATTATTCACAAGACACGAGCTTCACTCATAAGCAAGACAGTAATTTATCAGAGTTGACAGGCTCTTCTTCGAAAACAGCAGCACTTCAATCAAAGACGACAACTTCTGTAGGCTACATTCAAACGAGAAAATTCATTTACTTGTAATAAAAATGTGCAAGAGAGTGTGCAACTTTTAAATTATTATTAATGGGAACATTCAAATATTGGGATATAACGTCTAAGAAAATGATGCAAGAGAGTGCAAAACTAATAAATTATTGATGGAAACGTTCACATATTGGGATGTAACTTCTACATACCCAAATGAGAAAAGGAATTCAATAATGTGGTGCAAGAAACTGTGTTCAGTCAATCAATGTGTGATCAAAGTTTTAATCAAAGTGTTCAGTTGAATATCAATGGAAATTATTATTATTGTGAGAAAATTCTAGATTGTATACTCTCTACAATATTGTTAGAGATTGATTGATTCATGAACCAGGAGTAATAAGAGTTATTGAAAAGCGATCTTTTCGTTACCAATACTCTACTGGTTGTGTACTTGAATAAATCTTATCAGATTAGTGAAATGTATTGTAGAAAACAGCATATCTTATCAAATAAAACTGCTTAAATCTGATATGGCACCTGTATTGAAAATTAACCTCTTAAAAATGTTCTACACCATTCAATTTGTAAAATGATTAATCCACTTTGACGCAACCTTGTCAATTTTGTATGTTTGATGAGTTCTTATAGTCCGATTCACGTCAAGAAGTCAGCATTGTATATATGAGGAGCATTATTGATGCCAAGTTTCATTGAGAGAGAAAGAGAAAACTGCACCAAACGTGTTTGTTGGGACTGTGTGCGACAACAATGCACAGTGTGGCAACTATGCACAGTGCGAGTAGGATAGAGACATCAGCAACTGCCTTGTTCTGAACAAGGATAGCAAACTCCCATCTAAGCAATGCTGACTTCTTGACGTGAATCGCACTATACACACATCAAATTTAAAGTTTGAAAAGTATAAATTTCTGTATAGCAAGAAGTTATCTTTCATGCTATGAGAAATTTCGAGGTAATTTTATCAATCCAGGAGTCATAGAATCAACTTTACAGTAACAGATATGTTTTCGGATATTGAAATCATGAAACTAATCAAGAACAGTATCTGAAATAATATCCACAGTTCAATTCTACCTAGAAGTACATGTACAGAACACTGATATTCATTTCCTCAACGTGTTCCCTTTACCAGGAGCTTTACTTATATCAAATCGGAGTATTAAAACCTTCCAGGCTCATATCTGGGAGCTACATGTCTGGAGTTGTATAATATCCTTTGCTGACATTCTGCAATTTATAATTAAACCAGAGATCAAAATTTGAGAAGACGAGATTACTTCTATCGTTCTCTTGAACTGACATATCATGAGATACGATACAGTCGCAACGTACACCCAAACTATGATATTGTATATAACGGTAGCCTTTATAATTGGTGAGCGATTCCATTTCCCTTGTGAATATGAATATTGTAAGAGTTGAGCGTTGAGTCATTTCATCGTCTTTGTATCGAATTTGTATTAACAGCATAGACTAACTATAAAGTTTTCTATGGTATTATTCAGTACTTTATTTGTATAGTCCCCTGTAACATCAACATTTCTCCATCATCAAAGGCATCTAAAAAGCACGATTTCGAAGAAATTCTATTCCTCCCTATAAAATAATAATTATTATAATAATTATACAATGTTGAGTTTGTGAAAGTTCCTATCATTCCATATTAGGCTGTGCATTAGCATATTTGAAACTTTTTCCTGGTGATATTTTTTAAAGTTTTTCAATTTGGATACTATCAAGCTATAAAAAATGAAATAAATTTTAGAGGAAACAGTTTTTGTCCATTAGTTCGTGAGATATTGTCGCATGAAGTTGAAATTGTGGGACATATCATCTCACAATTGATTGCAGATAAAATCATGACATTTTGAGCATACAGTCATGCTTGGAGGTATTGCCTATCGAATGAAATAATTAATTACTCAAAATATCAAATTTTTAAAAAGAGAACAAGCTCAATTTGAATTGAAAATTGAGCTTTTTGGAGAAATTATCCTTTTTTTCAAAATTGAATTTTGTAACTTCAAGCATGCATCCTGAATATTTCATGATTCTATTTGCAACCACTGTGGGAAGATCTGTTTAAAAAAAATCAACTTAAGGCACCCTTATCTCACAAACTGATGGACAAAAACAAATTTTTCACTAGAATATATCTAATTTTGAATGCTTGATGATATCCTAATCGTAAACCTCTATCACCAGTAAAAAGTTTAAAATTTTTGATGCACAGCCTTTTAATAACGAGGTTCATTGAGAAAGTTACCTCGTCTTACCTCGTCGATTGCACAAAAGCCAAGTGGGTTCATTTCTGTAAAATGACGTCATCTATCGGAGCTGAATTAGGACAATGCAACAAATTGTTGCACATGTGCCGTCAATTGAAGTCAAATCACAGCGGTTAAATTCGATTGGCTTTCAAGGAATCAACCGTTGAAGAGTTTAACCCAAGATATTACATTCTACTCAATTATTTATAAGTTTTACAAATTTGTAAATGAATGAAGGAAAGTTTTGCAAACAGGTACAGACCAGTCTGCAGGCAACAAAACTCAATAGTATCATGAATTTAACACAGCAATACAGCAATTTACAATATTGTAAACATTATTCACAATACGGATATAGTCCGATTCACGTCAAGAAGTCAGTATTGTTTATATGAGGAGCATTGATGCCGAGTTTCATTGAGAGAGAAAGAGAAAACAGCACCAAACCTGTTTATTGTGACTGTGCGACGACAACAATACACAGTGGGGAAACTATGCACAGTGCGAATAGGATAGATACATTAGCAACTGCCTTGTGCTGGACAAGGATAGCAAACTCCCATTCATGCAATGCTGACTTCTTGACGTGAATCGCACTATAGGCGCCTACGGTACAGATCAATAATTTGCTTAATTTGTCAACAAAACGCAATTATGAATAATGAAATGGATTGGAACATTTGATCCAAATAATAATCATACAGTTTCATCAAATAATCATGGCCAAGGTGAGTGGACTGAGTGCAGTCAGATTTCCAATTTACTTGCAACAACGGATTTCTCATTACGAGCATCGAACTCAATCAACTCACTGAGAACAGAACAATGAACTGGCACTGTAATTCACATAGCAGCTCACACAAAACCCACCGTCTGGAATTAGGTCATTCTTCTATTGAAAGAAAGGCGAAAACTGCAGGGCCTGGAAAAGGCATCCTTTCACTCTCATCATTCGTCTTGGTACTCTCCTTAATTGATTCCTTCTGATTTTCATGTTTACATGCGACTTTTTAGACTTTAATATTACGAAAGATATGAAGATGATTTTAATCCTTCTGAATGTAATACCAATGTCACAGAAGTTTGCAAGTTCCAATTATTGAAATGTACTTTAATTGATTATTGAAGTCAGTGATATCTGACTTTTGAAAATTTCTTTTGAAATTTGGAATATTTCTATTTTTTATCTCATTATTTGACAATGCACACCATGGGTGGGAATAAACAACAGGCATTCACCCAAAACTACTGTTTCATCCCCTAACTTCAACTAAATTGTCCAGAGGTTATGTCCATGTAAGTTACTTTTTCATTATTAATTTGAGTCAGAAAAACTATTAACTTACAATTTTGAATTTTGAGAGATCACGATACATGTTAAACACAGAACCATAAATAATATCACTTTAACTTCAAAAAATTTTAAAGTTTTACTCGAATTTTGCGACGAAATTGAACTTACACCCAACTTTGGGCATCTGTATTCATAGATCAAGTAAGAATCCTATAGATTTTGAACATTGGGGGTTGAATTTGAAAATGTTACAAGCAAAAAATAGGTATTCCAACCTCAAAAATTTTTTTTGTGGTACACTACCATTTTAGGTCCTTGAATACTCCATTGTTTCAGATTTACTGTATTACCTACAGGAATGTAGTTTCGATTCAGCTTGGCGCAAATTCGTCTTGTTATAATTCAAATGATTTTCTTTTTCTCATCATAAGTGATTGACATTCAACATCAATGTTCACCCTACAGTCCTACACAATATAATTTTGTGAAAAATCATCTATTACTGTGAAGCGAAGTTTTTGCAGGGAATAAACACCAACATTGTAAAGCATCGTTGCATGGTAAACGAAGTTCAATAGCTTTTTATTTTGTTCGACAACTAAAGCAAGGAAAACTCTGTCATGAAATTCTGCAATGAATCGAAAATCCGAAAATAACAATAAGTTACTCTAATATTACTTACTAATATAACTAATTTTTTGAAGTTAAAGTGATATTATTTATGGTTCTGTGTTTAACATATACGTAAAACGTAATCTCTCAAAATTCAAAATTGTAAGTTAATAGTTTTTCTGACTCAAATTAATAATGAAAAAGTAACTTACATGGACATAACCTCTGGACAATTTAGTTGAAGTTAGGGGATGAAACAGTAGTTTTGGGTGAATGCCTGTTGTTCATTCCCACCCATGGTGTGCATTGTCAAATAATGAGATAAAAAATAGAAATATTCCAAATTTCAAAAGAAACTTTTAAAAGTCAAATATCGCTTATTTCAATAATCAATTAAAGTACATTTCAATAATTGGAACTTGCAAACTTCTGTGACATTGGTATTACATTCAGAAGGTTAAAATCATCTTCATATCTTTCGTAATATTAAAGTCTAAAAGTCGCATGTAAACATGAAAATCAGAAGGAATCAATTATGAAGTACCAAGACGAATGATGAGAGTGAAAGGATGCCTTTTTCCAGGCCCTGCAGTTTTCGCCTTTCTTTCAATAGAAGAATGACCTAATTCCAGACGGTGGGTTTGTGTGAGCTGCTAATGTGAATTACAGTGCCAGTTCATTGTTCTGTTCTCAGTGAGTTGATTGAGTTCGATGCTCGTAATGAGAAATCCGTTGTTGCAAGTAAATTGGAAATCTGACTGCACCTCAGTCCACTCACCTTGGCCATGATTATTCGATGGAAACTGTATGATTATTATTTGGATCAAATGTTCCAATCCATTTCATTATTCATAATTGCGTTTTGTTGACAAATTAAGCAAATTATTGATCTGTAGCCGTAGGCGCCTATAGTGGAATTCACGTCAAGAAGTCAGCATTGCATGAATGGGAGTTTGCTATCCTTGTCCAGCACAAGGCAGTTGCTAATGTATCTATCCTATTCGCACTGTGCATAGTTTTCCCACTGTGTATTGTTGTCGTCGCACAGTCACAATAAACAGGTTTGGTGCTGTTTTTCTTTCTCTCTCATGAAACTCAGCATCAATGCTCCTCATATAAACAATACTGACTTCTTGACGAATCGGACTATATCCGTATTGTGAATAATGTTTACAATATTGTAAATTGCTTGCATTGCTGTGTTAAATTCATGATATTATTGAGTTTGCCTGCCTGCAGACTGGTCTGTACCTGTTTGCAAAACTTTCCTTCATGCATTTACAACGGTGGAAACTTATAAATAATTGAGTAGATGGTAATATCTTCGGTTAAACTTCTTCAACGGTTGATTCCTTTTGAAAGCCAATCGAATTCTAACTGCTGTGATTTGATCTCAATTGACGGCACATGTGCAACAATTTGTTGCATTGTCCTAATTCAGCTCCGATAGATGACGTCATTTTACAGAAAAATGAACCCACTTGGCTTTTGTGCAATCGATTTATGTAAGACGAGGTAACTTTCTCAATGAACCTCGTTGTTAAAAGGTTGTGCATCAGCTTTTAAACTTTTACTGGTGATAGAGGTTTGATTACGATTAGATATCATCAAGCATTCAAAATTAGATATATATTCTTAGTGAAAATTGTTTTTGTCCATCAGTTTGTGAGATAAAGGGTGCCCTTAAGTTGATTTTTTTAAACAGATCTTCCACAGTGGTTGCAAATAGAATCATGAAATATTCAGGATGCATGCTTGAAGTTACAAAATTCAATTTTGAAAAAAA
This sequence comes from Laodelphax striatellus, assembly GCA_017141395.1. Lineage (NCBI taxonomy): Eukaryota > Metazoa > Arthropoda > Insecta > Hemiptera > Delphacidae > Laodelphax > Laodelphax striatellus. The sequence continues at coordinate 49,100,519 of CM029531.1, forward strand.
GGATAATTTCTCAAAAGCTCAATTTTCAATTCAAATTGAGCTTGTTCTCTTTTTTAAAAATTTGATATTTTGAGTAATTAATTATTTCATTGTTCGATAGGCAATACCTCCAAGCATGACCTGTATGCTCAAATGTCATGATTTTATCTGCAATCAATTGTGAGATGATATGTCACAATTTCAACTTCATGCGACAATATCTCACGAACTAATGGACAAAAACTGTTTCTCTAAAATTTATTTCATTTTATAGCTTGATAGTATCCAAATTGAAAAACTTTAAAATATCACCAGGAAAAGTTTCAATATGCTAATGCACAGCCTAATATGGAATGATAGGAACTTTCACAAACTCAACATTGTATAATTATTATAATAATTATTATTTTATAGGGAGGAATAGAATTTCTTCGAAATCGTTAGATTAGATGCCTTTGATGATGGAGAAATGTTGAAGTTCCAGGGAACTATACAAATAAAGTACTGAATAATACCATAGACAACTTTATAGTTTAGTCTATGATAATACAAATTCGATACAAAGACTATGAAATGGCTCAACGCTCAACTCTCACAATATTCATATTCACAAGGGAATAGAATCGCTCACCAATTATAAAGACTACCGTTACATACAATATCATAGTTTGGGTGTACGTTGACTGTATCGTATCTCATGATATGTCGTTCAAGAGAACGATAGAAGTAATCTCGTCTTCTCAAATTTTGATCTCTGTTTAATTATAAATTGCAGAATGTCAGCAAAGGATATTATACAACTCCAGACATGTAGCTCCCAGATATGAGCCTGGAAGGTTTTAATACTCCGATTTGATATAAGTAAAGCTCCTGGTAAAGGGAACACGTTGAGAAAATGAATATCAGTGTTCTGTAATATGTACTTCTAGGTAGAATTGAACTGTGGATATTATTTCATATACTGTTCTTGATTAGTTTCGATTTCAATATCCGAAAACATATCTGTTACTGTAAAGTTGATTCTGACTGCTGGATTGATAAAATTACCTCGAAATTTCTCATAGCATGAAAGATAACTTCTGCTATACAGAATTTATACTTTTCAAACTTTAAATTTGATGTGTATAGTGCGATTCACGTCAAAGTCAGCATTGCTTAGATGGAGTTTGCTATCCTTGTTCAGAACAAGGCAGTTGCTGATGTCTCTATCCTACTCGCACTGTGCATAGTTGCCACACTGTGCATTGTTGTGTCGCACTGTCCCAACAAACACGTTTGGTGCAGCTTTCTCTTTCTCTCTCAATGAAACTTGGCATCAATAATGCTCCTCATATATACAATGCTTCTTGACGTGAATCGGACTATAAGAACTCATCAAACATACAAAATTGACAAGGTTGCGTCAAAGTGGATTAATCATTTTACAAATTGAATGGTGTAGAATATTTTTAAGAGGTTAATTTTCAATACAGGTGCCATATCAGATTTAAGCAGTTTTATTTGATAAGATATGCTGTTTTCTACAATACATTTCACTATACAATCTAGAATTCTCTCACAATAATAATAATTTCCATTGATATTCGAATGAACACTTTGATTAAAACTTTGATCACACATTGATTGACTGAACACACTTGCACCACATCATTGAATTACTTTTCTCATTTGAGTATGTAGAAGTTACATCCCAATATGTGAACGTTTCCATCAATAATTTAAAAGTTTTATACTCTCTTGCACCATTTTCTCAGACGTTACATCCCAAAATTTGAATGTTCCCATTAATAATTTAAAAGTTGCACACTCTCTTGCACATTTTTATTAGGAGAAAATGAATTTTCTCGTTTGTATGTAGCCTACAGAAGTTGTCGTCTTTGATTGAAGTGTTGCTGTTTTCGAAGAAGAGCCTGTCAACTCTGATAAATTACTGTCTTGCTTATGAGTGAAGCTCGTGTCTTGTGAATAATAAACGGCTCGTGTGATGGCTCACAGGTGAACGAACCAGCGTCTCAAACATAAGTACGTTGTTCACACATCATGGCCCTTGTCAAATTCAATTTTCAAGTCATTTTCCTTTCGCAACAAGTAAAGCTTCAACATGTGTGCTCTTTTTTCGGGAAAATGTCAACGCCATATTGAAACGTCTCACTACCAGAAGCAGCTTCCCTTCTGAGAAAAATTATCCAAGATGGGGGTCGCTATGTTCAAATTTCTACTCGCGTCACGCTCGAGCCTCCAATTTATTCTTTTTTGTTCAACACCATGCATTTTACATGTATTAATTCCACATTATTTTTTTCAAAATTTAAAACCGTTATTGCGTTTGTAAATATCTATTATTTTGACCTTCTTATGTTATCATAATGATTTTTGTACTCTGTCGGTTGAAGTGAAATTTAATGAAACGCTCTATAGGCCTAGACTGGCCAAGCGCTGTTAGTAATATCTTCGTATTAGTGGTCTTCGTATTTCTATAGGAAATATACCCGGCGATGACCAAATAAGTATACCACGCTTCGCCACGGCTTTGTATTAATATTGATAGAAAATTAACAAATAGAAGCGTTTATCGAAAATTATAATAAGCTGTAAGTAGGTAAAGTGCTTCATCCAAACGATATGGCTGAAATTTTTATTGTTGTTTATTATTTTTAAACGTGCAAACCATTATAAAGAAATGATCAACTACTCACTACTGCATAGCCTATTAATTACAAAAGATAGACGTGGGTGACAATAATATTGTCCTTGCAATACCTGAATTAAATCTACAAATAAAGAAATAACAATTTGTCAATGGAATTGATTGAAATTTCTTTACTTTGAAAACATACTTTTGCATTACTTTCAGTAGGAACTACATTTATCCATACAGTGCTAATTACTTTTACGGCTGTTCAAACAAAATTCAATTGAATTTAACTTCAGTAAATCCCGTCACTTCATTTGACTAATAAAATTTGACAATAAAATTTCTTTGCACTGGTACCATCAAATTACTCGTATGTCATTATAGTGCGTTTGAATTTGATTGATTTTATGTAGGGCTCTCTAAACACCTGAATAGAATCCAACGAAATGGAATCCAGCCCTATATCAGTTCATCAAACAAAACTTATAAATTATACATAAGCTATATCAATGTAATACAAGTTTGATGGTTGATTCATTTGGTTTGTATCCACTATTCGACAAGACAATGAATTGCCAACACAAATAGCATTCGTGTGACCTTGCGTGCGGGGAAGGGTTGACAAAGACCTTGGGACCTTGCAACCCATGTTGACTAGTAGGCTGGTGACCTACATTCGGATGGCGCTTGCGCTTCGCAAAGCTAACGACCTTCAAATAATATGAGCGTGGTTGCAATCAATCGATTTAGCTGGCAAATACTTACCCTTTCTTCTGCATTTCTCCGTTACGAAAATTACTGTTATCATTGCAACCAAATTGCATCATCGCCTGGAAAAATAACTGAATCGTTCGCTCCCATTCAATTGACTCGGAATAGTTGATTCAGTTACTCAGTAAAACCCTTTTCCCGACCAACTTTTGTGTTGGAGCAACAGGTCAATGCAACTCACCGCCTGCCACCAGCGCACAATCCATTATTCACGTTCATTGTATTTTTCTGTGGCCGTTTTTATTATTTTCACCTAATAAAAACAGTAGAATGTATGAAAATATCCGAATGAATTGTGTGCTTTTGTCATGTTGTTTTTGACGGAAAAATCCTCATCCTATGATTTATTACCTGAGAATTCTATGAAGTATAATGGAGTTTCAGCCGAATCTATGAAGAGAGAAATAGAATAAACATTGTGAATATAATATAATAGAATATTCTTTGTGAATCATAAGATATTTTTGTCACTTTATCAGACTGGATGATTGATATTAGTGTAGAAATGTTTTTAGCGACGAAAACTTCTGAAGAAAAAATTAGAGTTTATTTATTTCATAATAATTGAGAGTTTTTCATTGAAATCTCAGTACAGGGTTTACTTTTGAATTCATGTGACTTCGTAATGATGAGGTGAGCTCGAATAGGATTGGAGATTAACAAAGACGTATAAAATTTTAATTTGTATTGCTAAATTAACAAAATTAAAAGTCATATTTTCTCATTTAGGTGCTCCTTTTAAAGAAATTTGTATGCTGCATCTCAAGAGAATGCCCTTGAATTTGAATGTACTCTTAACGTTTTTCAGAGGAAGCAAACCCTTCTTCAGTTGATCATTCCTCAAATCTCATTGGATATTTATGGTAATGTAAGCTTTGAAATGGCTTTGTTACATTAGATGATTGAAAATTTTTCAAGCTTAGGGATTCCAACTGCGTGGGCGAGATATGATGTTGTACATCAATCTAAGCGCCCTACAAGCAACTGGACAACTGTTGAAATGGCCATCTGTCACGTCGACAGATTGCTTTGTTCTCCAGTAACCTAGCGTGGCATTCAGTATTGTTCTCACTGGCCAGTTGTCCGAAATTTATGAACAGTATTCAACCTCACGTCCACACAGTATTGTAGGTTATTTACCCAACTAAATAATGCACTGAATTTTAAAATATGGATTCAATATTTTATTATGTTTACAAAATCAAGAATTGATCGATGTTCGATGGCATCAAATTTGAGTAAATCAAGTGGCGCTTTGTGCTGCGGGCTTACTCTAGTATGTATTTTTTTTGGGTGATGCCCACATGAGCTCTAGGCTGTTATCATATCTTATATAATAACAGTTATTATATTTTATCATATCATATCATATGTCATAGACAAGTAGATGACTCATCAAATAGGGACGATTGTTTTAATTTGTAATGTACAGCGAAAAGAGTTCGTGTTAGGCGAGTTCAGAGGTCTCGTCGATCGCCCATAAGATTAACACAGCAAGTGTTTGAAGTACTTTTGAGTCACCAGAGATATCGCCACCATCACGTCGCTTTTCTATCGCTCACTGTTTAGCATGATGATGGGTCATCTACTTCTCTTATGCTTTGTCTATCGTATTATGTAGCGAATTTGGCGATAAAAGACTAGGTTTTCGTTTGATCAATAAGCATAACATTTTCTAATAGGTTTGTTTGTTTGTTTGTTTGTCAATGGCCAACAGCCTTGTGGGCTCAGGCCTACCAGCTGGTTGCCAGTTTCACATCCACTTGACTGAATCAGCAGAGGTAAATGATCATTAACCAGAAAAGATGTAACGTGTGGTTAGCACATTGACATCTCAACCATAAGCTAGTCTTCGCAACCCAGTGATGGGAACAAAGCACTGCTGGATAATATTGTTTTAAGCAGCTATAAAGTGCAATGCAACAAATTTAATGTGCCTCCAAAATATAGGGAGTGACTGAGTACGAGTAGCCTTACTAACTTACTTGTAATAGGTATTAGTTGAATAATGAGGGAGAGAAGAAATTATTCAATAACTTAGAAGTGATGTATTTTAAGCTTACATTACAATTCGACACTGGTGGGTCGTATTTGAGAGAGAGAGTACTACTACCCCAGGATGGATGGGGATAAAATTCAATATGGGGCAAGCTGATAAGAATATTGTGTATGAAATTGCTACGCTTATACTGTACATCATTTGAGGCGAATGCCGAGAAAGTTACATAGCCTAGAAAACTTTGTGTAGCCTGACTGGCTGCTCACTTGAGCCGCAGCGTTTATGTGAGTCTGGCGAGTAATTTTCCTCGCAGATGCTGTAACAGTTTAATTTGCTTTTCAATCCTCTTAGCAATGACGGCGAGCGAAGCACATTGCTGCTGTATTCCATCTGTGAAAATGGAATGGGACGCTTGCTCGCGCGTACGCGTGTGTGTGCAGACCATTTGGTGCCGGCCATCCGACACTCAAACAATTAGCGAGGGGGTTGTTATTTGCACATTCGATGCCAGTTCAAATCTCTGAGTAATTCCATTACCAGCTAAAGTTTTCGGGGAAATTGGAAATACCCAGAAATAATCGAGCATTATTAACCAAATATTGTCGCGTCTAATTGATTCAAGGGAAACTGTATTAAGTTTCATCTCAAGCACAACTGAATGAGTGTAGTCAGTCTTGAATCGGAGAGAGAATTTTAGAATAGATTCACAAACAATTCTAATTTCATCCATGTACTGCTAAATATACAAACTGTGTAGTTTAACATAATAGGCTTTACCTTGAAACATAAGGCTTCACCTAATCACTTAATTATATCACCATTATCAACTTGTTCAAATATTATCATCTCAACAATAAACAGAATATATTCAGTCAAATATATTCAATATTCTATAATTTTGAAAAGTTTAGTTTACAGTTTTCATGCAAACCACAGATGGAGAACTACTACAGTATCCTTAATCTTTGCTAAAACTATGATAATTTATTCCTTCTGGTTTGATACTTGGATTTTTATGAAGGTTTCTAGAGGTTCAAAATAATAATGTTCGTCTCCAATTGGCTGTGTTTCATAACTCGAGGAAAGTGAATCTGAGTTGTACCAAAGACGATAGGAAACTATTAGGCTAAGTATTCTAATTGTCTTTGGTTGTACTATCATCTTCAAGAACTGATATAAGCCTTCAAAAGACTATAAGTTTAATCTAAAACTTTTCAATACATCAAAACCTGCACTTCTCACAAAAAAGTACAAGAAAGAATTCCCCACTCATTAATTTGAATTTCATTCAACTTTCTTGAAATTCTCTCCACCTCTACTCCTAAAAGTTTTCTGAATACAGGAGACTTTCAATTTTTCATTCTTGAGTATAAAACCTTAACCGAATCATCTGTTTTTGCCGCCTTTGAATGGGCTCCCTCAAAAGCAGAGGAGCGTCCAATTCTCGCTCATTTCCCACGCTCTTTGTCTATTCAATCACGGGCATCCTCTTCACCAGTACACCCGAGGCTATCAATGGACTTGAAAGTTTGCTCCCGTCTAAAAAAGAACTTCCGCACTAAGCAGGCTTGAAGTGAAGCTGTGATGGAATGAAATTAAATTTATTAGTCTTCAAGTTGAGTTTACCTTATAATCAAACCAACTAGTTGGCTATTCAATTACCGTACTATACTTCAGCTATATTTTATTTATTGTGTGTGTGTTATTCATTGATGTGTTCACAGCCTCCTCCTATATAACAAAACTCGAAGAGTAAATCGAAATTTATTGAAATTTGAAATTTATTGAGAAACAGGAACAGAGTACATTACATATCAAAAAAACATACATTTTTGAACATATTGAACCATTGCTTAGAATTAATGATATGAGATAGTATTATACAATAATACCATAATAAAAACAAGTGAAATCCCCGAGGAAACCTGTGTGGGGCATGAGAAAAAAATAATAAATAAAAATAAATAAACTTAGACAGATGATACACAATACAATAGCAAAAAATAACTAAAATTAAGAAAATAAGTTTTTTTTTATGCTGCAGCCGAGCAGCCATTATTACTATTATTACTTTTCATTTTTAAATTGATTACAATCCAACACTGCTGGAGTTACTGAGTGACAAAAAATGCTTAATGAATAACAATATTATAAAGTATCTCCTTGCAATGTATTATCAGAACTGTGCCTAGCGGGGTTTAATATGTGGAGTTGACAGTAATATTATAACTGGTATGGTAAGAAGTATCTTAAAGTATGTGTAAATAATATTTATTTGATAATATGGTATTAAATCTTGTGTTTTATATTCAAATCTAGATAACCTCTCTCCTCAATAGAAATGCTACTACTCAAGTCTTGAAAACAAATCCTCTATATTATTAATCTGTAGTATCCATTCCTTAAGTTTAATTTTAAAACGGTGAAGATGTGTGCCTGCTTTTATTTCATTGGGTAGCTGATTAAATACTCTGGGTGCTATGTATAGGTAGAAACGTCTGAAAATTTCCTTGTAAGGTCTCGGAGGTATAAAAGGGTTTCTTGACCTTAAAAAGTGCCTTCTTGTTCCATGTACTTCTTGGTTCTCGCTACCTACTAGATAGAACCTTTGTAGCGCTTTGAAAAAATACAGGTATCTTAATGGCAGTATACCCCAAGACCTGAAAGACTGTAGGGAAGGATATCTTCTTGGCCTTCTATCTAGGACTCGGATGATATGCTTTTGTCCGATCAGTAATGGCCTGATTTCAGAAAAGTATGCTCCTCCCCATCCAATCAAACCGTAATTTAATCTACTCTCCACCAATGCATAGTAAAGCATTTTTAAAACATAATCGGGACATAAATTTCTCAGAAAGTAAAATTTCCTACAAGCTATCGTGAGCTGTTTTTTTACTTTAACTATGTGTTCAGTCCAACGGAGGTTACAGTCTAACGTTAATCCCAGATATTTTATGGTGTCGGCATGTAAAATTGCTTCACAAATACAGTTGAGTCGGTTACATTGCAGGTTGTGAACGGGTATAGGTGGATTCTGCATCTCTGTATTCCTTAGGTTAAAATGAATGAATTTAGTTTTATTTATATTCAATTTCAAACTATTTTCTGAGAACCAAGAGTTTAGTGTCTGGAGATCTAGATACATCATATTATTGAGTTCTGCTGTGGATGAGGCTGTGTAAGTCAGAGCTGTGTCGTCTGCATAAGTAGTTATATCTCCTTTCAAGTGGCCGTTACAGAGATCATTTACACAGATTGCAAATAAATCAGCTGAGATGGCTGATCCTTGTGGTATTCCGCATATTACTACAGCCTCCGAACTTAGAGTGTGTCCAATTTTTACTTGCTGTGTTCTGTTCGAAAGGAAGCTGCGAAACCAATCGCTACATGTACCTCTGATACCTGCCTTATTAAGCTTGTCCAACAATAGTTTATGATCTATGGAATCATAGGCTTTTTGTATATCCAGGAAAAGGCCAGCTACTTTTTTGTTTTCATTTATCCCATTGTATAGCTTAGAAAGTACTTTAACAATTGCATCTTCAGTTTTTAAACCTTTCCTGAAACCAAATTGGTTGCAACTATAAAATTTTGTTTTAGATAAAAAGGATTGTATTCTGAGTTTAATTAATTTTTCTAAAATTTTGGCTATTGTAGAGAGTAAGGTTATAGGTCTGTAATTGGACGGAATTTTTCTATCGCCGGATTTAAAAATTGGCACAACTATAGATCTTTTGAGAGCAGTGGGGTAGACACCTAAGTTCATACTTGTGTTGAAGATATGGGAAAGGACAGGTGCGGTTTTTTCGACAGTAATTTTTAGCATCTCCGCACTGATTTTATCAGAACCAGGAGATTTCCTATTCTTCAATTTCTTTATTATTCCTTCTACTTCGATAGGAGTAGTCGGTTTGAAAAACATTGATAGTAGCGGTGGATTAAAAGGAAATATTTCTTGCGTAGGCCTATTAAGAATTGGGTTATCTGCTTGTTCTTGCCTCTGACTGTTATTGATAAAATGCCTACTAAAAGCTTCGGATATCTCAGCCTTGTCAGTTGTTACTACTGTATTTGTGTTATCGCTATAAACCTCATCTATACACCTCTCCTTTCTCTTTATACCGATTAATTTATCTACAGTCTTCCAGCATTCTTTAACATTATTCGTTACAGATTGAAACACCCCGTTAAAGTATTCTTCCTTGGATTTCTTAATATCTAGTTTTAGACTATCCCGAATCCTAATGTATGCTTGTTTTAAGTTAATGTTTTCTGGTTGTCTTAAAGTTTGTTTATACAAGTTATTTTTCTCATTTACTTTTTGTATTAAATCTCTTGTTATCCACGGTTTTCGTTTTTCTACTTTTCTATTGCAATTTTTGTAAATTATTTTTCTTGTCGCTGCCAGAGTGCATGAATGAATTGAGTTTGTAAAACGTTCGAGAGCCTCGTCAACTTCATTACACGAGTATACTTCGGAAAAGTCTATACGATTTACTTCGTTTTTAAAAGCGTTCAAATCCAACTTATCCACAGTAACTATCCTGTCCTTCCTATCATTACTGTCGCAAGATACATTTAGTCTAATTAAGGAATGGTCAGTTATATTAGCATGTTGTACATAAGCTGTCAGTTCCAAAGCATTTCTTGCGACGATATCGAGTCGAATAAATAAGTGATCGATACATGTAGCTGTCTGTTGACTAATTCTAGTTGCCTGATTTACATAACAATCAAAACCGTGACTACTCAGTAAGAAATTATATTTATCCAAAACGGCATTAGATTGTAGTAAGTCTAAATTTAAATCGCCTGTTAACAACGTGTTTTTTTCGTTAGCGAATTCAAGACAATGACTTATTTCATCTAGAAAAATGTCTGCTGAGATGTTTAATAATCTGTATAGAGCTAATAAACTGAAATCAATATTAATTTCCGGCATTTTGAAATTAACCTTAACACCGTCTGCAGAAATAAAGTTCATTCTATGACAATTGTATTTAATATCCTCTCGAATGTAAACTATGACTCCACCTGATCTATAATCATTATTGCAATTGGCAAAGCAGTTATAATTTTCTATCCTATAGTTATGTATTTCGTCTTCATAGATCCATATCTCTGTTAGAATGATCAGATAAGGCAAACTTTTCATTTTTTCTATTTCCAAAAGGAACAAATCAAAATTTTCTCTTAAACTCCTAATGTTTTGATTCAAAATAAAGATATTCTCTTCCATCTAATTAAAATAAAAAATGAATAATTCTAATTCTAAGAACGTCCATTCTTAAATTATTTTGTCACTTAAGCAATTTTCTTCAAATCATCTATAGTGTCCAGAACTATTGGTTGAACACCTTCAGTTTTTCTAATTTTGATTTTTCCTCCTCTTACCCATAAATATTTGTAGCCCTTTTCTTCCTTGATCTTCTTCGCCATGGCAAGGATACGCCTTCGCTCCGTGCAAAGACATTCGTTAATGTAGATGGTGTGGTTCGGCCGGGCGGTGGAAGGGTCGCCCTCAGTCGGCAGATCGAGGTCCAGTGTTGACAGGCTTTTCTTCTCCCTCCGCTTCTGCAGTAAGGCCTCCTTCTCGTATCTTCGTGTGAATTTCACTATGATGGGCGGCGAATCACCTCCTTCTCGTGCGGGCAGACGATGACAATTGTCAATATGTATATCCTCTATAGTGCAATTGAGGGACTTTCCTACTGCTTTAACAATATTTTTAACATCTTCAGACCTTTTCATGGGAATGTTGTGAATTTCCAAGCAGTTGATTCTAGTGTAGGTTTCAATTTCAGTCACTCGCCTATTCAGTTCTTTATTTTCTTTTCTCAAAGACGAAATTTCCATTTCCTGGCTCTCAATTTTTTGAAGGTACAAATCGAGTCGCTTGTCTTGTGCTTCCATTCTCTTCAGGATTTTATCGATATCTTCATGCACAAATACAATGGATTTCCCCAGATCGGCCTCCATCCTTCTCTGGTTTTCCTCAATTTTACTCAATGTTTTTACAATGTCTGTCACGGATAACTCACCCTCTGAAGCCGCACTCTCCAAAATCATGCTTCTTCTTCTATCACGTGTACACACTTCACAGTTCCACTTCGCGTCCGGATTGTCTTGAAAAAACTTTAATTCTTCGGCTTTCAAGTTCACACACAGCGCATGAAATTCATCACCACATATCCCGCATTTAATTTTAGCATCATTACGCATAGATTTTCGGCATTTATTACAACTCATTTTCAGTAACGGCACAATAGAACAGGTTTTCAATTCTAACACAATCACAGTAGCGATAAGGCAGGGAGCTCGGCTGCAGTACGTCCGTTCGCTTTCGTTGCTATCATTCGACTATCAATCGTGATTGATAATCATGATAATCATTGATAATCATTGACAATCTATGATTGAAATCATAGATAAAGATCGAGTAATTCAATTGTACACAATTGAAAAATAGAGTTTTTATTAAGAAAGTATGAATCAACAATGGAATAACTGAGTCCATGAAAGGTATACTATTATACATTTATGATGTAAGAATATGATAATATACAGTATGAGAAAATTGAAAAATGTTGTAGATTAGAACTGAAGGCGACACTGGAGGACCTTGCAATAGACCCTTGCAAATGAGAGATGAGAGCTCAGAATAATTATTAATGGTCCTAGTAAATAGTTTTAATAAAAGTTAAAAATCAATTAACGGGTCCTTTTGAATTTTACATCTCTAGAAAAATATTTCTCCTTCTAAATATGACAATATAATGATAAACTTCAAAGAAAAACTGCTCACCACCATACTATCACTATGCAGTCCTTTATGAATATTTTACTTAATAAGCATACCACCAAGTTTGATGATACCCTAATAAGTTTCACATAATATATGTTACATCCTAATATGTTTGACATTTTATCAAGTTACCAAAGATATTTATGAACGGAATAATTTCAGTTTCAATATTTGTGTAATTTAGAATAAGGTTTGAAGAAAGAAATAAAAAATTTGAAGGAAATAATATCATAATGCTTTTTCCCTGATACAACAATGTATTGTGCATCGACTTATATCACGATTTTTTTTTTTTTTTTTTTGAACACTATACAAGTCAATCACATGACTCAAATCCCCAGGATTTCACAAATCATCAATTATTACAAACCTGGTGAAAAAACTACCATTATTCAAATTTGTTGCGGGATCAGGCACTAATCCTTTTCTAATTACCTATTCACAATTAATTCACTCACAAAGGATTATGTCCAATGAAAAAGACAAGCACCACTTTGAATTTAAGCTGAATGTAGGCAAGCGTGTTCTAGTAATCCTCTCAATACTGTATTAGCTATAACAGGCTCATAGGATTTTTTATCAATGAGAGAATAACCGCATGAGTGGAGTGGAAGGGTGGGTGGTGGGTGGGGGGAGGTTTTGTCACCCACGCTTGTTGGTGTATTTGAAGCAAACGTACAAAGCGTGAATAATTAACTGGTTATGCAGACTACTAATTGAATGTCGTTGACAACGCACATTGTTAGTTATCATCTCTTCCGATAGACATCTATTCAGGGTGATGAGACATCAATGGCATTAATATAAATCGATATGCTCTAGTATACCGTATTCCCCCGCTTCCTTCCTTTCAACTGCAATCTATTACGTGCACAAAATCAATAAGATAGGTTACCTTTGGATCACCTGATACCTGTTACATCTCCTGAATAAAAGTATCATCTTCATTAGTATGATCACTGTTTCACTGGAAGATGATCTATTCCAGGTACTATCCTCTTTTCCTTGAGCAACAGGTGTCTCAACTAATATGCTATCACTGTGATTTGTTCCAGCTACTATCCTCTTTTAGATGAGCGATTGGTATTGATCTCAGTATGATTTATTTCTAAGATGATTTTTATTCCAGGTACCATCCTCTTTTCCTTGAGCGATCTAATATCATTGAGATATTTTTGAAGTTTGATCTGTTATGTGAAAAATTGATCTTTTCTGAGGATTTTGCTTAATTTAGTAAGTGATGCGTATGTTTTTGTTCAGCTTTCCTGTGCTCAGACTTATGCCTTTGCAGGTTTTTTCCTGATTTTGTCAAATATGTTGGTACGTGAGATTTTCTTTTATTGTATTTTGAATTGTGGCAAAGAGGAAATAAATTTGAATTTTTAATTTTAAAAGCAGATAACTAAAATACAATGTTCTATTCTCTTCGTATTCTTCGTCTTGCTTTTCTTGTGAAGGATAAAAATATGAAGACTTATATACAAATAAATTTAACTCATCCTTGAATTGTTTTTTTTTCAGAATTTTCATGCAGAAACCTGACTATCGTTCGAAAACCGTCCCGTCTACATGAAAATGAGAATACATCGCTGGTGTAATTGTCAAGTTGTGTGATGGTCAAGATGGTGTAATCGCGGGGAGTTGTCAAGTTGTGGATTATTTGAAAAAAGTCTGTTATTGTGCGTGAGTTTCTATCCAAACTATTCAATGTATAGATTCCTTAGGCAAAACGTAAATTCCTTGAAAATACCATACGGGATACATATTGTTATAAATTAATATGATCTGTATTCGATATTGGAACCTTTGGATTATCAGACAGGCGCTTATCGCCCACGGCTACGGACCACTCCAATGGAGTTGAAAAATAACATTATGTATTCTTGAAGAATAACATGTTAACTCTAATGAAAATACAGGTATAATTGCTTATTAGTTGCTGTCAGACTGCCAAACACGTAGGAGGTGCGATTAGAGTGTGATGATCAAATAACAAAGACGCTTATGACAAGGATTATATCACGAACTTGACACCAGTTGAAGGGAGTTGGAAATTGGTAAAGGAGACTTGTGACGATGAAATTCCTATCGCATGTAGGCGAATGCCTAACATGATAACGTTCCAAGAGGCTTCTCAACTTGAATTTTGTTGTTCCGTCACGTTGAATGTAGGGTGTTGAAGGAAAAAAGCTTATTCAGTCTTTTTGGACCAGTCGTTGTCGAAAAATCTGTAGTAGAATTTCCCATGATTGAATGAATAATCTACGTGTGTCATAAATATTGATGGTTGTCAAACTTATCGCTTTTATCAAAATTGAATTGAAAATTTGAGTATACTATTGAAATAAATATTTCACAATATAATACACTACTTTATGTATTATAAATATCGAATGCCCATGTTCAATAGTATAAATCTGTTCTTTCCCATTGGATAAGAATGAGAAAGATTTGACATCTAGACGGCGGAATAATGAAGTTGTAACTTGAATGACCCAGTAACTGCTGCCATCTTACGACAGAATTCGGAACTAGCTGCGTTGTGCATTGCCGACCAATCAGCGGAGAGAGGCGGAGCTTGGAGGCGTGTCTGTAAAGATTGAAGCTGTAAATCACCCAGTAACTGCAGCCATCTACCGGTCGAATTCAGAACTAGCTGAGTCATTCATTGCTGGCCTATGACGAGATAGTAGACGGAGTTTGGAGGCTACATGATTTACAAATTAGGCTACGATTCATGGAAGAATTTTAGACACAGTTCAAGCATTGTTCGAATATTTTCATTGCTGAATAAATAAATAAAGTATTCGTCTTGGCAAACACAATAAATGGTTGAAGAAGAAGAAGAAGTTAAAGATGAAGTTGAAGTGATACCTGTTTTAGGTACATTATTGTAGTTGGGAAATTATTACTGGATTAGATTGCGTGGGCCGGCTAACCTGGAATGAGAGGATTGAAGGTTTACATTCTATCTTTTCACTAAGAAGCTTCATATTTATCAGATTATTATAAACAGTAATAAAATCTTCTTTAAATCAAATTTATATTCAAATTTAAATTACAGACAATTTAACTTCAACGAATTTATGAGGTATTTATAGTGTAAAAAGTCCAATTTTAACTTACAATGTTTGTTTGTATGTCAATGGCTCAACAGCCTTATGTGGGCCTAGGCCTACCAGCTGGTTGCCAGCTTACTTACAATAATTTATTGAAACTATATTATTGATTGTAAGTAAAGCAAATTTCATTTTTAAAATTCGTAAGAACGTTAATCTACTGGAATAAAACATCACTTCTTCATTATTATTGATTGTGTAACATTCGCTTTGATGGATACCAAGAGAATGATTTGTATTTTCTGAAAAAGCACAATTCATTTCCATTGATGATGAGATTTTATCCACTTTTCTTACAATTACGAGGCTATGAATTATAATTTTTGGTGGTTCACTTGTAAATAAATATTTTCAATAACAGTGAATAAAAATGTGATTTATACGCGTATTAATGATTTTGTAAATCAATAGGTATTTAATTTCCAAATAAATTAATTAATTGATCTATAAATGAATAATTTTATCATATTATTACATTATACATAATGATAAAATAATCCCGAAATTCAAAACAAATTACAAATCTTCTTAAGTTTATAATCAGCTAGATAGACCATGTTACCTGAGACCTTTTATAAGGAAATTTTATTTGTTTCCTTTTCTAAGGGTTTTGAAATAGACATACTGATAAGATGATTATTACTTAGTATTTGAAGAAAAATTTAATTCTCTCTAGAGATATTAATTTGAATACAACTTTCAAAAATATATAGATATTGATTACCGCTAGACGAAACTCATAGAGCGGAAGTTTGAGATTGAGTCTTCTTTACCGGTAGAGCAAGGCAACAGGAAATTAAACTCGAGATCCCCTCGAATCTAGTCCTGAGCGCCATACACTGCTCAAACGTTATTGTGTATCCTCTAATGGATATTCTGCATCCAGGCTACTACATACGGCGTTTAATGTGTAGTTTACATTCAATGGATGATCATTGATAGGCTATTGACTGGACAGATTGTGGTATTCAGCGGAGCTATATTATCCTGCCTACATAGATTGTAAGCCTATATCAAAGATGCAAAGCAGTTGGGTAGAGAGGTCAGGCATTGCGACCATTTCGAGGAGCCTCATCAGATGTAATTGATATGATACATGTATGATGTATGGGAGGTGCATGTATGGAACGTCACTATAATTATTGAAATTGATTAGGATTCATAACATGATAATACGAATCAAGAATCTATACGTATAGTCGTATACGTATACCTATATCAACAAATTAGGGTGTTTTTGTCATATTGGTTATCTCCGAAATTGTCGTATATTCTTGGAATGTATTATTTATCACATTGATTAGTATAGTATAGTCTCAGATTTCATTGAACACTTTTTTACTTCTTTAGTATATCACGATAATTTATGTGAGTTTAAATGTATATCCAACTCGTATTTTATCAATGATGTGTATTGTCTGCAGCAATCTTCATTAGGAACGAGTTTTTCCCAGTTTCCCAGGTATATCTTTGTTGGTCATATTTTCTGTTTCCTTAATGACAATGGACATGGTCACCTTCAAAAATAATGTACAAATGTGACAGTGAATAGCATAAAACTAGGTTGAGACACGAAGAAGTGTTAAGATTTGTGATGTTCATAGAAAATTGATTGCCAATATTATCAATAAATTGTGTAAGTGGAAGAACTGAAAATAAGGCAGCTGTTTGCAAGAGTTAATGGTGGGATCATCAGTGTTGTTACTTGAATTTATGAACTCAAGTTGAAAATATCAACCAAAAATAAGAAAATATTGAAGAAAAAACTTATTTTGAAAAACTCCTTGTCCTTTTTCTTGAATCATGTGAACTTGCAAAGAAATATGTGGCTTTATTCTTGAGATTTTAATGAGAATAACGCAAGCTTACTTAATAAGAATACTTATTTTCTAGTTTGGTTACTACTGTTGAATCTTAAACAAAAATCTACTAAGATTTCTGTTGAAATAATTCCCATGTAATCTCAATCAAACTGAGATTTAGGTCCCGACTGCCTAAAACAGTCATAATCTCTCATCATCATCCTTCTCATTACCCACGCACAAGCCTAGAGCTCATATATGGGCATCACCCCTGGAAAAAAAAATTTCAGGCTTCCTTCTGTTCCTTATAAAATTATTCACATTTATGAAAAATATTCATATTCTTCTAGAAACTTTATTCATTCAACAGAGTAATGAACATTGGTGCTGCTCTATTCACTCGTATATATTACTTGCACATTGGTGGAACACAATATTCCTTTACGTAAGAAAAATAATATATCACAATCCGGGTGTCTTTTTGCCATTTCCGTCCTTGGTATGTGCAACAGACAAAAAGTCTCCTCCTTCTTCAACCAACACATTGTGATAGGACTCGTTCAACGACGACACACCCTGTAGAATAGGGGATGAAATATCGTTCTCCATCGGGCATAGCAGATACAAAGCTAAATCCATTACAACGGTAGGAAAGAAGAGGAAAACGGATATTGGCTTGCAACCGAGTTATGATCAATACCTGTATATGACTGATACTCCGTATAGCTCACTACCAAACCAAACCAACGCCTGCTTGTTTCGAATACTGTCGCCGTTATGTGTTGCATCTATCAACAACAAGAATCAGACAGCTGGACAGATGGCATTTCCGATGCACTTGAGAGTAACAAATCATCAGAAACCTCAACAAGGTTTGTAATGTGAACATTTTTTAGGATGAAAATAATGTCAAACAAACCAAAACAGAGGTGCAGAGGTTGCACAAAAGTGGATTGAAGTTAATGTTCGATTATTATAAGAATTTACACTGTTTATTATTGAAACATCAGGGGCCTATTGCATGAGAAAATACAAGCTAGTAATACTAGTTGTCAGATGGCAAGTTACCATAGTGACAACTAGTATTACTAGCTTGTAATTTCTCATGCAACAGGCCCCTGCTTAACATAATTTTATAAGTCTGTGACTGTATACTTCTGTGAAAGTTGAATCTCACACAGTTGAAAACGATTTTCGATTTTTAAAAAGTTGAACCTCCAAAAAGTATTTGAGAATGTTGTAAACTGTTTATTTGCCATTGTTGAGAATGAATTGTCATGCAATCTGACGCATAGTTCATCTGAGTTGGTCATACAGATCTTCTATGCTTTTTTAGTCAAATATTGCAATTACGATGTATTCATTCTCATTGAGTTATTGTAATGTTTTCAATCATTACACATAGTTCATCTCCATCAAGTTATACTGGGTGATCAAGTCCCTTTGCAAAATATTAGGGAAGATACATAAGGGTTAATTCAAATCTCTAATGCCCTCTCTCTTTCGAGACCTGTAAATATTCTCCATCTCGATTGTACAATATCTGATAACAGGACAAAAAGTAGAATCCTGATGGCGGAAAAGTAATATGAAACTCAGATACTGTACAAGAGAACTTGTAAATGGCCCTGAATCCCTGAGGAAGTAAGCTCAACTCTGTTTTATATTAGCTTTAGATGTGAATGAGACCTCTGGAGATAGAGCTATGTAACTGCAGACACATCAACATTTTTGTTCATACTAAAGTAGGTCACAATATTGAAGAAACTAAGAAATAACAAGGCGTTAGCTATCCTCATGTTACGCCGCATCAGAAGGTGGAAAGTCGACCCGAATACGGGGAGGGGGTCATTATTAATTCATGTATGTTTATGTGTATATTTCCTGAAGGGACTTTCAATATAGCTGTCATACTTCACTTCTTACTTACTTTACTTCACTGTCGACGGAGAAATAATTAAACTGATATCATATTACCCTAAACGACAAATTTTCGTTAATTACGTACGCTGTTACCTACGTCTAAGTATCCACTTTATTCATTTCATACATAGAAACGCTCACAGACATAGGTCCATTACAAGCCTTATAACATTTTTAGTACAAAAAATAAGAAAAACTACAATAAAAGGCACTCAATGAAGAAAAAGTAAAGGTTTGATTGATTTGGAGGATTAGAACAAGAAGCTTCAATCACAATAACTTCCATAACACAGTAACGGTTATTTTAAGTATAAAGAGAAATTTACAAGGTAAGAAATTTCCATATTTGTCTTAGAATGCGAATCGAGCCATAACAGTCACAAACTCATGAAGAAGTTTCCAGAAATATCAGGGAGCACGAAAATCCAGCCCACAAGCTATTAGATTATTGGTCAAACTTTGTAAACTGTTGGGAATAGCAGTCAAACTTCGACAACAAAAGTTCGTTCCTACCTAGCAACAAGTTCGAGGAAGCAGGTCTAACGTCTAATACAGTGAGGCTTTCAATATTGATTCTCCATCAGGCCACAATGGGCAAGAAGGTCAATGCTGGAATCACCCTATAACTGTTGCATTACGACTGGAATCGCACATGACCGATGTTTGTTGATTGACATATGAATGATCGATTGATAGTGAGGGCTAATGGCTTGTGGCCTTGCGAAGGGCTGCTATCATCCGTCGAAGGGTCATCGCAAGAAGGAAAAGGCACGCGGCAGAGTTATCGATGCGTCAAGGGCTCGCTAGGTAGGGCTGGTCGGCGCACCAGCCTTGACCTCTGCTCTGCGCATGCGCCAACTCACTTGGCGCGAACTCTCAGTCTACGTTGGGGCAGGCTCGCGGCTACTGCAAGTCTAGTGAAAGCCGCCCAAACCCCCTTCAACAACAGGTAACTATTAATAAATTATATTCATTCTTGCAAATTAGATTGTCGCGGAAATTGTTAATATAGCTTTTATTTCACATTCAAGATTTCAACTACATCTATGTCATTACAGGACGGTGTTAAACATATGTCATATTTTTTATGAGTCAAAATAGATAATCGCATAATTATTAATCTAGCTTTATATTAAAATTGAGGAGAATGGCCAAGAAATTACCTATATCTGCCATTACAGATGATTAACTGGTTTTAATTGAATGGTGCAATTAAACATGAAGTATTTAAGACTTTTTTAGTAACGAAAAAGTTCCCGTTTCGTTTCATTCCTCTGTTAATTTTTCTTCAAAAATTTGATTTTCGAATTCTATTGAATATTGGAATTGCATTCTGTGACAATGTTTTTCATTTTACAGTGCACATTACTTTATTCTATAATGAAGCTCATGTTAACCATCTAATTCACTAATGTTCACTGAATGATATTATTTGTCTCCTTACCAACATTATGATGATTGGTTCAAGTAGCCAACATTTTCACTCATACTATTTCCATCTTTCCAGTTTTTTAGTGGAAAAAGCATTGAGTTAATTAACTGTTTATGATCATTCTTATCCTATTATTCTGTTTACACGAAGGAAAACTGTTCACATGTTTTTATAACTAGACAAAATAAAAAATTAACCTTGTCAAAAATAATACGAAAATCATACAGGATTCTATCGATCAAAACAATATTGTAAATTCATGATAGGATACGATGTTATCAATTGTATGTAGGCTTCTTCAGGCAACAGAAAAGAAACATAAGTTGAGTTTGAAGTTTATGAAGAACTAACTTACTCCTGATCCAATTTTAGGGATTTTTTGAGTATGAATTCAAATTTCTATTTTGATTGCCAATTTCTTGACATTCGTCAAGGAAAATGGTTGATTCTTATTTTAATCAAAATAGCCTATATTGATGAAACTCTCTATCTTTTGCATTTAAGAATATATAATATACGATGCAATACTATTATGTTAAGTTTATTTAAATATGTTTCTGTTGTCTCTAGTTTTGGTATTCAACAAAAATACATAATTTCTGTTGAAAAAAGTCATTATGATGTATTTTTCAATGACCATTGATAGTTCAGTAAGGTGCTATACACTATAAATAATGTATAGACTGATGGGAGGGAATCGCTTTCTCGAAAGCTGAGAAAAGTTAGGTGCTGGAAGCCAACTTTGCCAGTAACGGGTTTTATAGTCGAGTCTGCCATAAAATAGGTTACCACAAAACAAGAGTACGATCTCAAGCGATGAGCACTGGGAACATTTTATGGGTTGAGTTATACTGCTGGCGAAATTTTACATCACACAGTATATTATGGTCATGGAAAGTTGGTATTGACTTCAATATCAACACATCTGTTATACTAGGGAAGTACTGGGAGGTGAAAGGTGCTATATTTCGGGCTGTCGCAATCAATAATTCAACTCATAATAGTTGGTACTGTACTACAGAGACTCTATAATAATTATACAGTATACTATGTACAGTCTCTGTAGTTGGTACTGGATTAATTTTGGTGTGAAAGTTAGGCTAGGCGTACACCGGTTAGTAAAGACAAGACAAGACTATATTAGTCACGTTTAGTCATAGTAATTCACATAGTTGCTTATGAAGCAACACACACCGATTAGTCATTGCTTCATAAGCAACTATGTGAATTACTGTGACTGAACGTGACTAATCTCGTCTTGTCTTGTCTTGACTAACCGGTGTACGCCTGCCTAGCCTAACAGAACTTGAAGCGCGAAAAATTCATCCAATATTTATATGGCATGCATCGATCTATTAATACCAAGGAATAAAAAGCTAAGCTATAATTAAATTGTGTTGGCCCGATCTCAAATCGTTAAAGCACCTGCTCACTGTTTTTATCAAGAATGAAAAGAGTTACGTAGAAATGTCAACAAATCTATAATATTAAAAAAGCTTCCACAAACTATGAAGATTTTGAAACGAATAGGAAATATAATGCTAGGCGTACACCAGTTAGTCAAGACAAGACAAGACGAGATTAGTCACGTTTAGTCACAGTCTTTCACATAGTTGCTTATGAGCGACACACCGATTCGTCATTGCACGGGTGTGTGCCTGTGACTAAACGTGTCTAATCTCGTCTTGTCTTGTCTTGACTAACCGGTGTACGCCTAGCCTTAGAATAATCTTGATTTATGAGAAAAGTAAATTTCAGTCATTAACTTATTCTTATTTTTGCTCTTCCACTTGAAATTTCAATTCGTATGGAATTTTATTTTTCGTACCGCATGAATTAAAATCGTATTGATCTATCTTACAGCAATCTCAGCTGTGGTCTGCATTGGTGGAGTGATGCCTCAGGCCTTGTCCTGTATTTCGACGAGAGGAATGTGTTGAAAATTATTTCTCTACCGCTGAGTATTTCGAGCATTGCAGGACTACTTCTCAAGGTTAGAAATTACAACTTTTTGTACTCATTCTATCTCAATATTAATGGAGAAAATTGAATTTGTGATGAATCAATAATTCATTGTGGTAGAAAATTCACTTGATTGTGAGTTGGTTCATGAAAAATACATATTTTTAGTATCCGGATAGCAATGGATGCTAATGAATTAGATAAGCAGTTTCAAATCATATCATAAGAATAGCAGCTTCAAAGAGAAGATTCACCGAGAAAAAGTAGAGAAGATCCGAGAAGAATCAAGAGTAGAAAAATCCAGTTGTTACATTCAAGGTGAGTTTGATGTAATAATGAACCGATGTTCAAGGTCCATGAATAATTTCGATTTGAAATCCAAATTAAATAGGATATTATTTCATTTACCAACTTGATTATTTGATATTTTCAAAATATCAGTTCCGAAAAATGAATATTAATCTGATTAATTTGATCATCTCACCAGCTCTGCTCACTATTGATTTTAACCAACTATTATAACGTGAATATTAATTAAAACTTTGTTAATTAAGGGGTACTGTAGTCTTCCTAACTAGAGAAACTTGATTTATACCTGGAATCGTTCTGAGTAAAGTTTTAGTTTTTCTAATGTATGGTAATGCAATAGTATCACCTTTATAGGAGATTTTCCCCTCATTTTTCTAGTCACGGAACTACCTTGGAAAACCAACGAAAAATCGTTTCTCCCTTTTTCTCACGCCAGTATGTGAGTGAGAGTATTTCTGCTCTACTTCCTGTAACTGCATGGAGCGTTTGTTTGAATAGCAGAAATTTTCACGTTGTTCATTTAGATTCTAACTGGCGAATGCTGGACCACATTTTCCTCCACAAAAACCCTCTGAAAACGAGATTTGGATTAATTTATTCATCCAAATCTTGGTCATACAGTAGACAAAGCTCACATGAGAGTTGCAAGTTGTGTTGATATGGTAATAGCGTAATAGGAATTATTTGAGGTGGAATGTAATTTTAAGGTAGGATCTCTTCTAATAAGGATTTAATGTGGTGTGAATGTTTCACAGACGTGGAACTTGAAAATCCTATAAGCTCATTTTTCTCTGATTTTCAAATTATCTGTATGATAAACTGGAAAAACGTCTCGTAATGTGAAGCCATTAAACCATTTAAACCACATTAAACCATTTTTCTGGTTGGGTATTTTCACATTTGATGCTAGTTGAAGAGTTATCTCAGTTGTCAACATTTTTCGCATTCAATCACAAGTTTTATATTGGTATACCTTGTTTAGGATGAAAGTATAATGGTTTGATTTTGTACATAATAAGTCGCAAAATTGAGCATACACAATGTTCATCACTTTTCATGGGCAAAAGACTCATCATCTTTTTCACAAGTTGTAATAGCTTGTTAGGGTAAGTTCATACATTTCCATTACTCAACGTGTATCTGCTTTGAACGAAGAAAAGTACACAAAGGCGTCATTAATATGTAAAGTAAGGTAGGCTGGCTACCTCTCTTTGGACGCAGGATAACTCAAAAGCTGAGTAATTACTTGCCGAGATAAGGGCAGTAACCCGCCATCACGTGAAAATGAAGCGTGCACAGGGGAAAAATTTGTGTGTAAATTCGTAAGCACTGAAAAGATTATTTGAGAGTATCTCATTCATCAATCAACCGCTTAATAATCACTGTATCCGAAATTAGTAGACGTATGTATGCTAAGCTATTCCGCAAATCTTATTCAGATATTCTCCTCTGTGAATCGGTCCATTCGGGGAGCTGGAAACTTAGTTCAAGTATGTCTGAAATTTTGGTTTAATTATAGACTATAATATTATCGGGGCCTTTATAATGAAAAATTATGAGAAAGAGGCTTTTATTGCCTAGTGATCTTGGCAAGTTTCCAAGGAAAGATTCGATTAAAAAATTGGTCTCCCATCTAGTCTTTCATCACACATGTAATTCATTGATTTTGACCGTAGTAGCCTAGTTGGCTGGAGCGTCACACATTCAGTCTCCTATCACTGCACCGATCACGGTTCGATTCCTGTTTCCGTTTGACATTCTTCCCCGAATCACCCCACATCACATTACTGGGGCAGAAAATTGGGGCACTGGAAATTCAGGGACTTCAATATTTTAAAGACTCAATACAACATCTGTTAGCTTCTAGTTCAACGGCCAACATCTGATTTCTATCCCTCCATTAGACAGTTCGCATGTCCTAGCTTTACATCCAATTAAGGCAGCTCGACTTGTTTTCTCTATGAATCATTCAATAAATATTTGTCTGCTTGTTTTGTGGGGAGTCGTTTAAAGATTTGAAATCTCTCGAGAACTCCAATTGAAATACATAATGTTTTCTTTAAGGAATATATTATTTGAAAGAGATTAGAACAGAATGCATCACACCACTTTTACTTAATTATTTGATCGATTTTTGAAGAGACTTATCAAATTCTCATTTTGCCAACAGTAGGTACAGCATCGAAAGACCTCTCCACATTTAATCAATCTTTAAAGAGACCTATTGGATGAACCAACATCTAATATCGCGAATATTACTGCACTCAAAATAGTTCTTCAACTAGCCGAAACCAATCTCTTCCTGACAAGAATCGGTCCATTTCGAAATCGCTTCACAAAGTTTGCAACTGAGGGCAGCTAAGCCTTGATGAAGTGAGTAGGACGAGCAGTTTGTTAGGGCTGTTTGAGCTGTTGGGAGTGCAAAACCAAGGGTCAGCGTCAGAGGTTGAACCTGGATGTGGTCGAGTAACTGTGCTATTAGTTGAGTGAGTCCGTTTCTCTCGCCCGCATGCAATGCGTATAAATTCCATCTGGAAACGTGTGAAGAGTGCAGACCACAAAAGTATCTATATTTCTCTGTTATCTGTCACTGCTTTCTATCAATCAAAGTATTTGGGAAGTTCATAACGATCTGACCGCTGGAAGCTTCCTTACAGTGAGGCTTGTTATGCTTATTTTGCCTAATGTAGAAAAAAGGAAACAAAATGGCGTTTAGGGGGGGGGGGGAA
Organism: Laodelphax striatellus; assembly: GCA_017141395.1. Taxonomy (NCBI): domain Eukaryota; kingdom Metazoa; phylum Arthropoda; class Insecta; order Hemiptera; family Delphacidae; genus Laodelphax; species Laodelphax striatellus. The sequence continues at coordinate 49,125,984 of CM029531.1, forward strand.
CAAAGCATTCCATGACCCATGTTACTGGAACTTTTCTCTTAATTTCAATTTCAGAAAACCGCTTACGAAGTTTGTCAGTCTATTTTAGAAACACCCTGTATAACTCTCATTTACATTGAACATTGTCGAAGTCTTTCAAGAAAATCTTTTTATCAATTCTACTACTCCGGTTGATGTTTTTAAATTCGCTTTCCCTGTAACATTCACGCCCAGGACTGTGCAAGTAGCGCCATTTCATTGTCCTTCCATTTGTGCTTTTAAACTCGTTAATCCCTGACTACTCCACGGTAGTAAATTGTAGAGGTGTGATAAAGCTTTTCCTCGGACATGTGACCTTGAAATGTCCATTAATAGAGATGGCTTCGTCTACCCTTCACCCTGAACCTCCTTTACACCTCTACAGTCGCCTTAATATTAATCCATTAACATTCGAATTCTTGCACGAAAAGTCCCAGTGAAAATCGATTTCCTGGCTGCTATTTCGATGTTTATTCTGTACATTCACTCCCAACTTCACTTTCACACCATTCTCTAATTAGCTCACCTTGACTTCAATTCAATACTCTACTACAGTTTACTCGAAGTATTCCACTTCAATACTGTATTTCAGTAATTACAATTAATAAACTCTGTGAAAACCTTGACGCAATTATTCTATTCATCCAAAGTTCCATGAATGTTTGGGGTTGGCTTTAGATCTTTATATTACATTTTTATCTTTATTGGAGCTATTAAACAAATACAAATAGAGGAACGGGCAGTCGATTACATGCTAGTAGCCTTGTGTTGGTGACTGCTGGTACTATCAGTCACAATGTCTCTCATAATAATGTTCCAAGCTTGATTCTCAATTCAGACTGACATTCCCGTTTCATCAATCATCATGTTCTTCATCACCGCTACAAGCTGAAGTTTCGCAGTATTTGTAATCCTTAATTTCAGCAGTTGCTATTGACGGGCATGTGATCACTGTATCTTTTCAAAAGAATTTAAGTAATATATTAATTTAGTGTTGACACCTTATTCTTTATATTAAAGCCTATATTATTATCAAAGCTGAATGATTACTCTCTTCTATTCGCTGATCTGTATAAATATAATCATATTTATTAGCACAGTATGACTAATTTCCCTTTCGTTTTTCAACTTGCTTAATAATCAGTTTTTTCAATTATTTCTATTCATCAACTTTTTAATTTTCTCAATTTCGTTGACAATAATTCTTACCCCAATAGCGTATTTTGTCCTGATACTCGTCTATAATTATTAAAACTAATGAACTTTTCAATTTTTTTTTTAACGTTATTAAAATTTTATCCTTATAATTATCCCAATCGAGTTATTGTCCCAATAGCATTTTGTCCTGATACTCGTGTATAATTATTGAAACTGATTAATTTTTTAATTTTGTTATATGTTATTAGAATTTTGATGATTTATGTGGAATTTTTATTAAAGTTTTAAAAAAAATAGCTCACATTTCTGCTACCGCACCAAACATTCATGTTTTATATTTGACAATTGCCATAACTGTAATGTAGGCCTACAGATTTTTATACAATGAAATATCATTCATTTATTTAGTTTGTTAAATAAAAGTTTGGCTTCAACCAAACTTACCGCAACGGAAGTGAAAAAACTGTTCTACAAATGGTGTTGCTTTGCTACCCCTACAATCGATAGTCGACTTCAACCCCAACATGACACATTCAACACTGAAATTGTACACCGTACAGCCTACTGATTGAATAAGTTTGCAACACGCGAATCTAATTAGAGTTTGAATCTATCGTAATCTTACTTAACAGTTGACTAATTAGAATGGCGAACCCGTTCCTATCTTATTGAAGGGTGCACTCATGTGGAAGACAGGATTAGATAGATCTTTTTCGAGCAGCAATGTGTGACTCTTTTCACAACATTAATTACGGTTCAGTGTGTGTTGTTTGGGCGGCGCGAATTTCATGCACGCTCACGTATAAATCTGAGCGAACTATGAGGCAGGAGGCGTTAAGCCGAGCTGACATTGTTCAGTGTGTACGGGCGTTGCATGAAATGAGCCAAACTTGGTCAAAGACAGCAGGCAGCGATTAGTTATTCCATAGCTCAGCACAATGTGAGCACTAACTTTCTCATGGATGTGATGTTGTCTCACCTGCGGGGCTCTGTCTGCTGCTGGTGGTGAAAATCTTGCTAGTCTGGTACCCAAACAAGAAACCCATAGCTGTTGAGAAACCTAAATAGCTATAGCTGTTCGTTCTATCCCTACTCGTTAGCTGTTCAATCAATAAAACCGTTTCGTTGGTCTCACCACTCTGAAATTGCACAGGACTTTACAGAAGATGTGAGTTCTGACTTCTTCGACTACACATGGATGTTTCACTTGATTCTGCAACTATTATGAATCAAATTTTACTGATAATATTGAATCTTTTATACGTGTCTGTTAATATGAATAATATGTCATGTAAGTTTTTGACTATTATTGAATGAATGAAATTATTTATTGCCAAAAAACAAAATCAACATCACAGTGCACAAATCAAACTTAGGTAATAAGATCCATCTATTACAAACCTAAAATCACGTCAATCTAATTTAAACCTCAGACTAAAATGAAAGAAAAAATTATATTCGCGACACCCAGCAAGGAAAATTCTGTCCGCTGGAACAATATTAACTTCTAATTTTTGATAATCTCATAATTTGTTTTTTGATGTGTTGATAGATTTATATGTGTTAATATGTTACATTATGATTTATGTTTTCAGTAATCATTAACTCCTAATCCTTGATATTATTAATATTATTTGTTTAGCTATTTGCCATGTACAGTTTTATGTTCATTTGTTCAAGTTATCAATCCAACAGTAAATGCTTCAAATTTGTCAGTGTTAATTTAGAATTGTTTATCACTACTTTGCGCGATATGTCAAGAAGCACTTTTTGGGGTTGAGGCCCATAAGCTGCTAAGAACAGACACCAGATATAATATAATTGCTGTCATTATTGTATTTTTTCTTTGTCAAATTTTATGATAAATTACTGATGCGATAAATTTATGTGCTCAGTGTATGAGATAGATCCATTAGGTTTTGAAAACCCATCATACAATTTCAATACTGCTTATTCTCATCATGAAACTGAATATCCAGCTAAACCCAGTTGCAGAATTGTTTCAAATACTCGCTCTGCACTTCCATTAAACTACTTGGAGTTTCATTCCATATGGGTTTAATTGATGAATGACTCATTTTCTGGGTAGTCACTCCAGTTTAGAAAACTCTGCTTGTTTTGGCGACTCGAATGTGATGAAGAAGTTGAATTTCTGTCGCTATTGAAGAGGAATCTGATGGTGGAGCCGACAGTGTGCTAAGTAAAGCCCTTTCAGGGGATCAGCCGACTCCATTGACTGGATTTTTTCAAGATGATGGATGTGGCTATTTGTCACCATCCGTCTCCTTTGAACCTTTTGTTGTGGCGTTTCGAAGCTTATCTCTTCCTTCGTGTACCGATGAATAAGATTTGCGTTTTTTCCACAACATCCAGTTTCAGTGCACAACAGTCCTGAGTAATCCTGTCATTGTAACTGAAGAAATTTGATATCAGTACCTTGAAAACCTTGACCTAAATTTCAGAGAAAAATAATACATTTTTATCTCATGTCTCCTGAAGCTAAACGGATCTAAGTGGACTTTTTCATTCCACAGTCTTAATTATATACAAAATTTTCAACTAGATCTAAACTAGATCAACAGATCTAGATTCTTCAACTTTTTAAACTAGATCTAATAGTTCATTCCAGATCTATTAATTTCTTGACCGTTTTTATAGTCTGGCAACAGACAAAAGAACCTTCGCGCATCGTATCACCGAAGTGATACAGTATCACAGAGTACCACTACTCTAGTGAGCGAGTGAGATAAACTGCTGCATTTTATAACGTGCGCTCTCTCTGCGCAGTAGAGAGTTCTTATTTTGAAGGCTCTTTTGTCTGTTGCCAGACTACAATAAGGAAATTCTAATATCATCTGACACAGTATCTGTGATATCTGAACATCAAGACAATACTAATATATAGTCGCAAATATCACTTATTTTTTCAACAAAATTCCAAAATATTTAATAAGTAGCCTATCTGATTATTACTTTTGATGAGTACATTCCCTTGAATGTAGAAGAATCAAGTTTCGAGTTCTCATCAGTTGGCAATATTTGGAGAGAGAATCTGAAGTATAAAAATAGATACCATTGAAAATATCTTACTAATCAACCAGTCGCATCAAAGCCAGAGAATAATTTAGTTACAATCCAACCATTATCATTCATTGACAATAATGAATTATTCAGGTCGTTAATCGATATTGATAATTGCAGCTTAATCACATTGTAGTGTAACCAATTCTATTGTATCTTCACTTCCCAATGTTCAATCCCAAACGTCTGTCCCATACCATAGTCTCTTCAATGCCATTACTTTCCTGCTCAATATCCACTATCGACTCTGCTCTTGAGATTTCGATTAGGCTACTCTAACAATATTGGTTCTAGTAAAATTTAATATTGGAATGTTACTGGTTTTTCAACCCAGTATTTTTTCAAATGACAATGTATTTGCCCCTTTTAAATGTAATTTTGACTCTAAGAACTGCTTCCATTACTCCACTTAAACTATTCTACTGTACTCACTTGGTGAACCACCCCCATACCCCATGAAGTCATTCGAATAGTGTGTTTTGGAGAATTTGAATGATTAATGTATTAATATTATTACCGAACTGTTGAATGATTTCACCCAGAGACATTTACATACTGATCTGATCAATCATTATAAACTTATGCAGAATGAAAATGTATCGTCACTCTAATCTAGTAAGATCAAGCCCAATCGAATTGAGTACGGGTGTGATGGGATGACATTTCACCGGGAGGAAAGGGGTTGAATATGGATTTCCAACTGATGGAAAAGAAGAGGAAACGCTCAAGTAATCTATTCTCCAATGGGAATACGCCGTCGGCCCAGAGCGACTCGCTTCACCCGCCGGTGCAGTGGCAGCTCTTTCTTCTTTATTTCTTTCTCTCTCTATCTCTATCTATCTCTCTCCATCTCTCTCTATCTCTCTCCATCTCTCTCTTTTCTTCACAAGTAGCTCCGACCTTACACAATACAGCATCCGAATTAGTAATGAGAGACAAGTGCATGGGGTCTGTGTTCTGCATGTTTGAGTAAAGTTACACTTTCATGTTTTGGTATTCCCTACTGATCAACGACTAAACCCCCAAACAAACCAACTTCCCTCTTCGCTGAAAAGAAACAAGAAATTGTATTCAGCTACATTCATGCATGTATCCAATTAGTAGCCTGAATTCACTTTGTAGGTGATGTTATGCTGAATGCAGTGCTAGAGAAGGATCACTTAGGTGATGTTACGTTGGATGCATGTATGTTAAGCATAAGTTTGTGAAATTGAGAATTTTTGACAACCCAATAAACGATAGACTTCAGTTATTCACAAACATAAACGTAATTGAAAACAGTCATTTTTATGGAATCAAATCAAGTTTTCCTAATGCTATCACTAAAAATATCAACAATAATACTCAAAATAATAATGAAAAAATAAAATTAGAACAATGAATCTAAAACTCTTCATTTGCGAGAACTTGTCTGCAAGCAGGTTCAAATATTTCTAACGAATCATTAGATAAATCAGTTCAATTTCGTTGGAAGAAAATAGAATCAATAGAAATGATAGATGTTTTAAAGAATGGTCAGTGAATTAAGTTGAAATTTCAATGTTTTTTCAGGCTTAGATATGGTTTAGTTCACATTGTAGACTAGATTTTTATGAGTCAATTACAACTATCGATTTCCATGGAAATAAATTAAATTCCTGATTTTCGAAGTCAAAACTGGGCTGCATATAGGTTCACTCATGATGTATTATTTCACTTCCCGTGTTGGACGTCAATAATTATTCATTGAGGATGAATAAAGTTTAATAATTAATTATTCTTAGTTTGAGTAGTCAGGATGTTTTTTCAAATATAATTTGCGTTGTATTGCATTGAAATATGAAGGAATTAAATAATTGGTTGAAGAGCTGCTTCTCTGTATTGAAAATTCTCTGAGCACTCACAGTCAAACATATTTCACTGAAATACTGAACTTTATAAGTATCAAACTAAATTGAATTCCAAGAGGAAAATCGAAAAATGTTTCAATCACAATTCTAGGTCAATCCCGTGTTTTAGAAGCTAATAAATTCCCGAACAAACGTGTGAGTTTCAAATCCTTCCGTAATATTCTGACGGTTCAGTAGAATTATGCAAAAATTGAACGTTTTCAGAAATTACTAGGAAAGTTCAGCGATGATTAGTCGATTGAGAGCAATTGATATCAGTTTCAGAACGAGGATTAAAAATGCATCAAGGGAATCAAACAGTTCGGTTCTTCCATGTCGGGTCGGTGTTGATGTTTTTTGTCTGTCCCGTTTGATCAGTTCGCTTCTGTGGAGCACGGCCAAATTGCATTATGATGTTGGCTTGAATGCTTGATGAATTGATCAATTTCCACTTCTTGTCAGTTGTTTAGGGAAAGAGAGCGATAAAGGGAGAAAAGAGCTCAATGGAATTTAGATCTAATGCAATTATTGAAAGAGAGAGGTGTGATGATAGAGTTTAACATTTTGTTTCTAATTCTACGAAACTTCTAGTTCAGAGTTGGGAGATAACTTGGAAAATTAAAAATTAAATATTGAATCAATTTTCACAGTATAAGTTTTCTTTATTTGTGTAAATCTTTTGTAGAGTTTGATTTTTATGTAGCTGTCATGGGGAAAAGAGCGGAAAAGGTAGAGTATTGAGAGAAAAAGAGAGAAGAGCTAATAGAAATTTAGAGCTGATGCAATTATTGGAAGAGAGAAAAGATGTTCATTTTGACTAAAATGTTGATCCCAATTCTGCGAAATTTGTGGTTCAAAGTTGGGAGATAACTCGAAGAGTTGAAGATCGAATAATTGATTCTCATGGTACTAATTTGATATTCTATGTAGAGTTTTGTTTGATTTTTATGTAGTTGTCAGTTGTTTTGAAGAAGAGAGCGAAAAAGGGGCTGAGTATCAGGAGAAAAAGAGAGAAAAGATAGTGCAATTCATTGCTGATGGAATAGTTATTGGAAGAGAGGGTTCAATTAGTTTCAAAGCAGTTTGTTTCCAATTCTACGAAATTCCTATTTCAGACTTGGAAGGTAACTTGAAAAAATGAAGAGCAAAATATTGCATCAACTTCCTCGGTCTAAATTTGATATTTTATGATGTTTTACGCTCTCATTTAATTCATTTTTTTCACAAGAGTAAAGATCCAAGTTGTGTTGTATTTAACCTCATTGTTCGTTTCAACTCTACTAGTGCAGCCGAATTAGGACATAACCTTATTACAGAACATACATTCAAGAAAGGGTAGCATTAATAATGGAGTATGTCAGTACACTATACAGTGACAGGGCTGATTCGCGAAGACGTATAATTTGACCTTTGATGGTGGAAATGGTGGGGATGAGTACATCCTCATCAACCCTCTCAGGCCTTGACTCTATCTCTGTCACACGTACGCTCTCACTTCATCACTATCACCAAGTTGTAGTTTGAATCTCGTCTTGTATTGAATCAAAATGAGAATTCATCATAGATTATCTATGATAGATCATGAAAGCATCATCAATTATTTCTTTGGATTATGTGTTTATTATGTAATGAAATTTAATAATGAGGAATGAAAATAATCGTAGAAATTTGTGAGGTATAAGTTGTTGGGTGGAATAACGATCTCTCATCATCATCCTTCCCATTACCCACGCACAAGCTTAAAGCTTATGTGGGCATCATCCCTAGCAGAAAAAACAACAACTTCCAATCTGTATCTGGTATTTTTTCACTAACATCTCATTACGCTGATAAAACAACAACATATTATAGTGCATGATAGTTTTTATTCTTGTTATATCTTGAATTCGAATCAAGATTAATTGATGATAGTTATTCAATTATGTTTTTTGTTTTTTGTACCTATAATAGGATGATAATTCTTATTCTTGTGATATCTAGAATTGCGGAATCTTATCTTAAATGAAATTGTATCGTATCTAGATTAATTGATTATAGTTATACGGTAATTTAGAGTTTTTTGTCATCATAGAAGAATTGTACTTGAGTTTGGAATTATTATTTTAAATTAGGTACCTCGTCTTTATCTCATGCACTGTAAATGTACAATAAGACCAAATAACAAACTTAGGCCCATATTCTGAGAAACCAGGCATAATGTTTGTCAAAAATCTTTCATAAAACATTTGATAGTCTAATACGGGCCTCAGGCCAAGCTACTCCTCTATCAACTGGGATTATCAACTGGGATTGTATGTTCAATAATTAGATTTTTAAAAATTGATGGTGAATAATCGCAAGTATGTAAAGAATTAAGCTTTCCTCAACCAAGATTCACTGATCCATAATTGTTGCAAACTTCAACAATACTTTCAAACTATTGTAGCTCCCTCTGAGTAAAGTTAGTTCAGTTGATGACCGAACTTGTGTTTACTAAGGAAATTGAATTACTTAGGAAACTAGTTTGATAAACTCCAAACTGTATTCGTAAACTGAAGTTTGGTTAGAGACTTTCAATAAATAGTTCATTATTGCAGGCTAGTCTAGTTGATACAGTACAGGAGGAATTTATTTTCTACATATTTCTATCGAAATTTTCAAAAAAATTCCACGAATAAAAGTTTAAATGAAATACAATTATACAAATTCAATTGGAAACATCAAAGCTAAGCAAGTTTCGTATACAAACCAATACCAATGTTTCGTATATTATCTAATTCCATAGTCCAATATCAACTGAAAAAATTGAATGGAGTTTTGAATGAATTTTCTCGAATTCAACAGTGACACCAAATGTACTGGATCGATATTCTCTTTGAAGTGAACATTTTTTGTTCTATCCTTTGCACAATTATTCTATAGAACAAGGCATTATTCAACATAACAAATTATTCAATGGAGTGAAGGGATGTATTCTCGTTGGTCCGTGTGTTCGTGAATAAAATCTCTGGTCTGTGCACGCTCGGATGCTCAAAGAGATGACGTATGTATAGAAATGAAGGAGAAATGAAGCTATTCTCGGGCCGTCATACATTGAAAGCACGTCATCTTCTGTTTTAGACAGTGCGAGCTATAGGCTAACAATGAAGGCTAGAATGAATGAGCCTTGGACACATCTAATCATCCAGAAACAGTTCCCGTATTTATTGATTGAAATGTTGAATAAGTTGAATACAGCTTCATTACTGTGGCCGAACTGTTTACAATTTATTAAGTATTGTTTTCCATCCCTGCTTCTTCCGTTATCTTTCCCTCCCTCTTCATTTGTTGAGCGTTTTACCCTATCACTTTTCATTCTTCAAATTGAATTATTCTTTTACATCAGACATTCTTTCGATACTGCTCACGTATATACTGATCACAAGTATAATCCTATTGACTCATTTCTTCTTTATCTCAACAATTATACCATGAAATCTCTCCATTGCTAGCATATTCAGTTTCAATCCGAATGCACAGAGAAATTAATTTAGATTCACCGTCATTTATGACCTGCTAAATACACCTTTTCCATGAACTGGCTCCATTTTTCAAAGCTTTTTCCCCGTAGATAGTATCCAGCTATGCTTTACATGAAAGCCCCGCTCGAGTATTTTAACAGAGTTCAGGGTTCCCCCGTGTATTCTACCAGCCTCTTACTCTTTATTTCGAATTATGTATGAGAGTAAATGAGGAATGATTAGTTAAGCCTTTATTCCTTATTCACCTAGCACACTTTATTTATCTATACAATAATTGGAATTATTCCAAAACACTTATTGGAAAATAGAAAGATGTAATCCTCCCATTTCAAAAACGAAAAATGAACCTCAGCTTTATGAATTATTTGTGGATAATATAATTTATAGATATATTTGAACTTAATCAACAAATTTAATAATAGTCCATTCAAACAAATGGAATGAAATAATCTTTTAAAATGAGGTAGTTTCATTTACATCATTTCACTTGGACTCATACATTTCCCAATCATCATTTTCAGTTCAACTTCGAACCTCTCTATTCCAATTGAAACTAGAACCCTATGGAATAAACTATATTTTGTATAGTTTATCCTGTATATTCTGTATTCTGTGGAATAAACTATAAAGTAGTCATTCCGAATTCATCACTTTCAATTCAACTCAAAACAAATTCTTTCCAATTTGAACCAAAGTACTTCGAAACTATATAACTTTACTGAATTGTTGATAATTTTTCACTTTGGCTCAAGTAATAAAACGACTTCCGTGCAAAATAACCTGGGAAGCAGACAATTTCTCTGGTACCCTACCTCAGTCTCACATTAGTTGTTGTAGGTAATGATAGGTGAGTTGCGTGCGTTTAGGGGGTTTAAAGCCAGGGGTGCACTTGAGGGGGCACGGGGGTCTGGGAATATCGATTTGGTGTGGCATGCAGCGGTGGGCCAAAGAACAGGGAGGGGGTAGCGGGATGGTGCTCCCGACTTTGACAACTAAACGTGCAACAAGTACCACCTGTATGCTCCTCTATCTACTTACCAGCTTCTCATCAACTGAGGGAATACGAGAGAGATAGTCGAAATTTTGAGAGAGGAGGAGGTCAAATTGAGAAGAGTCCCTCAAACCCCTCTGCACCTCCCATCCAATGAAAACTGTGCTCTCGAATTCGGTTAGCACGTGTTCGATTAATGACGTCAAATGAATACAGTTTACCGGATGCATATATAATTATTGGAAATTCCCTGCTCTTAGTGACAACTCCACTGACAAATGCAATTACCCAACAATGTATTATTCGTCTGTCTACTTAGCTTGATAGGATGCAGTCAAGTGTTGTTCAAAATCAGTTTCTATCAAAATATCCCTGTAGCCTAACATTTTTTTTGTGTGTCCAGTGTTGTGTTGGAACATCAAAAACTATTTGGAATTCTGTTGTACATTTATAGCTTTTCAGTGATAGTAATTAGCTTTCATTCTAGCAGTTTCATTGAAGCCCATTCATAGATTTAGGTCCATTCATTTCTTGTAGATAAATGGTGCACTAAAACAGAGACACTCTGCGTCTCTATTTGCCATTGAATTGTTACTTTCTCATTGTCGATATTTCCCATTCAGCACTGTCATTGGAGTGCTTGTATTGAAGCACTCTTATCCTCCCACTAATTAAATTAACTGAATCATGAAATTGCTTTTCATAGGTTGTATACATGGATAAAATACTGCGAGTACTGCGACGAAAAATTAGCTGTATACTGCGAGTGCTGTATACAGCTACTGTAAAGAGCTCAAATACTACTGCATGAAAGGTATGTGCCAAAACTAAGGAAACGGTGAAGGACTCCGTAATGCAGGTGGAGCTGAATAATTCTACTATAGTGGAATACATATTTTGATTGGTAAAGAAATTATGCTTTACCGTGGTCTTCTACTTTACGGTCGTCTTCTACCGTGGTCGTCAGAAGAAGAAGAAGAAGAAGAAGAAGAAGAAGAAGAAGAAGAAGAAGAAGAAGAAGAAGAAGAAGAAGAAGAAGAAGAATATATGAACTTTGGACTTCAATACAAGTCCAAAGTCTACAATACAATACTGGAGTGGTCCGTAGCCGAGGGCGATAAGCGCATGTCTGATAATCCAATGGTTCCAAGATCGAATACAGTTGCAGGAACGGATTTTGGCAGAAACGGCCACTCCCGTCTTTCGGAGGAGACGAAAAGCCGTCGGTCCCGACTGCCTAAAAACAGTCGTCATCTCTCATCATCACACCTCTCACATCATCACCTCTCTCATCATTACCCACGCACAAGCCTAGAGCTCATGTGGGCATCACCCTCGAAAAAAAAGTAACTGTCATCATTTTTTCCATGTTTAATCAAGATTTTTGCGGTAGTCGTATAATGCTTTATTTTGGTTGAATTATGAAGGAGGGATAAGGAAGAAAGTGGAACTTAGCTTAATAAAGTTGTAAAGGTAGTATTGAATAGTACTTCAGCTACTGAAATCCTTCTCTAATGTAATCGATCGTAACTTGCTCAAATGACAATACTTTCAGTTAAATTTGGCTGTAAAACGTCGCATATCTACTGAAATCCCTTTTCATTATCATCGAAACTTGCACAAATAACAATATTTTGGCTGTTGAACATTGCACATTACTATAGGTAGTAACAGCTTTTATTTTACGTATACAACATGATTTCAACAAGAAAAGCTTGACGATTTTGGAGGATCGGAAATCCAGAAGAAGCAGGTATGGGGGTCTATAAGCTGTGGAACGAGCAGAGCCGAGGTCGGTTCAGCACTTTCCTTTGTGTGTGGAACTGAAACCCAGCAGCAGTCAGCTGTCGTGGCCTATTGCAATTTTAATAGATTCAACTTGCAGTCGGGACTGCGCTGAATTATAATCAGCCCCGCTCCGAACGGCACCCGGACGAGTCTCAACCGACCGCGTCCGGCTCAAGATACACGACGGCTTACGTCTTATTAAAGCTGCACCACGCTTCCTGCTACTGCAGCGGAGCAGCGTTTAATTGCACTGAATATTCAGAATGCCAACTGGCCAAGAAAGGTATCCTCTCATGCACATTTAAGGTAACCACACACATTTCCGTCTTTAGATAGTTGGATTTGTCTGTGTAAATAAAAACAACCAATCTCTATATTAAATTATATATGAAATTTACACTTGAATCAGAGATATTGTAGAATTGTTATCAGTTTTATAACAGAACAGAAGTAAGGAAATTTTCAATATGTTTGCACTTTCAATGAGAGTAGTTTGTACACTTGAATGCATATTTACGAGCCATTTCTATGTTCTAGTTTGATAAAATCATAAGAATCGCTTCTCTCCCATTCAATATGGGAGATTCATTCAAAATTTTCAATTTGTTTCGATTTTCAATGAGAGTAGTTTGTACACTTGAGTGCATATTTACAAGACATTTCTATATTCTAGTTTGATAAAATCATAAGAATCGCTTCTCTTCCATTCAATATGGAAAATCCATTCAAAATTTTCAATTTGTTTCGATTTTCAATAAGAGTAGTTTGTACACTTGAGTGCATATTTACAAGACATTTCTATGCCATTCAACATGGATAATTGCATGTAATTTACTTTTGTCCTGGAACTATACATGAATAGCTGTAACTTCCGTATCGGAAACCGGTTATTCCTCATCACCAGTTATAAGTGCTACCCCGAGTCGGAAGTTATATCAAAATAATAGAGTAGAGTGGCATCCACTAACAGAATTTACAGATATGTACTTGATTGGCCAATCAGGAGGGAGTAGGCGGAGCTTGAAAGTGTGTCTGAAAAATGTTTTCATACACAATGAAAACATTGAAATGAAATGTTTTCGTACTCTATGGTCATCAGCAACGTCAAGAAATAATGTATCTCTATATAATTATATGTATCTATCTATCTATCCATGTAATGCTAAGCGACAAATTAAATAAATCTGATTATACTTTTTTGAACGTTTGACTTCTTCTGGTGCTATTATGTAAGCTTTCATTGGAGTTGGATGTGATTACATTAATTTATAACTTCATATCAAGAGTTTAGACCTCGATTGCACGAATGTATTGTTGTGAATTTAATAGAATGAGTGAGCCTTAAACTTGGTTTAGGTGGCGACAGGTGGGAAATGATACAGAAAGAAAACTTTCATAAAAATCTCAGCGAGATTCACAGAATAAAAGATAGGAAATGATTAAGTGATGAAGTAACTGAGAGGAAAGTTTTTCAGTGTTAGTAGGAAGTTTCTTTGACCAATATTATACGATTCACTTTATTTTTGATGGCTTATAACTTTCAGGATTCCTTTATTGAGCACGTAACTTTCATTTCTCAGGCTTCAGCTCATTGAACTCTCGAATATCCTTATCCCTGACTGAGCACAATATATTTCTCTCTCAGTTCTTAAGGCCTCCACATATAGAACCAAAGTCAAATGCTGTCGAAAATAAAGTAGTAAAGTGGGGTTGACACTGGTCAAGTTTAGTGGCTTCAAGTAGCTCTTGAGATCTCTGGTCAAGCGAACTTGAATGAGTTTTGCCCGTGTCAACACTTCATCAAGTAGATTTTGTCTCATTCAAGTAGTACTTGACTCCTGGAGTCAAGTGTCAAGTTAAAGTCGAACATGTTTGATTTTTTGTTGTTACTTGAAGCCACTAGAAGGTGACATTTAACTGGGTGTAACAGGTTTCCCGGATTAGCAGGGAAAATTATAATTATTTAATTACTATTTTCATTGATTTATGTACTAGGTATTAAGCTATTTGAAAAAAAGGTCCCGGATTGGACCTGTTTACGGTACCTATCCTACTTGTAAATGATAAATAACATGATTGTACAATAAATATTACAAATAATATAATGTGTTTTTAGTTTACCTTAATATATTCTTCAAGTACTTCATAAATTGCTGTCAAAACTTTAGGTATGAATTTGCTGATTGTACTTTTTGGTATTCGGTATAGGTACTGTAGAGAAGCAAAACTATCACCAGTAGCTAAATATCTGATGGTTATTTCGAGTTTCGTTTTTGCCGGTATCGTTGTCTGAGGATTGTATCTTGTTTTGCAATATTCTTTCAACAAGAGACAATAATTCATCAAATTTAGTCGGTGTCATTCTGAGGTGGTTTCTATAAGAATCAGGATCCTCTAGAGCTAATTCTCTGAGTAGTGTATCTGAAGCGCCATGTCGTAATCTGCGGCGAATCCATTTCCTTGTCCATACCCTCCCTCTTCTTCTGTCAATTTTTCTTAATGCATCTACTGTAACATCGCTAATTATCGGTATTAATAGTGAAACGACGTCACGGATAACAACAGCTAGATCAGCAGAAGGGGCTGCCATTTTCACTCTCCACCCTGTAATATAGGGTTTTAACAATTCATCCAACCTACTAATTCTAATAGAATAACAATAATATTATGTTTCTTATTAATCTAATTACTAATGACACACCCATCCACTTGAAGTCAAGTGGGCAAAATCGTTGTTTTTACTTGAATGCGTGTCAACACCTACTTGATGTCAAGTTTACTGTCTTCAAGTTTTGTGGCGTCAAGTAACTTGACCAGTGTCAACGCGCCTTAAGGGATGTATGACTATCTAATCTATTCATAGCCCTACGCCTACGTATGATATTGAGTTCTATACTCGATCATAATATTTTCCCTAGCTTAGAAGAAAATGAAGTCAATATAGAGATAATAAATTCCTTGCTATCGCCTCATAGGTTACGTGCCTATCTATTGCTAAATACATTACTTCATCCCTTATACACTCTTCTCTATTCCCTCTTATCTTCCAGTGCGTTGCCATTAATATGTTCGCCACATTCAATATAAAGATGGAAGGTAATGAGACATTGCAACTATACAGTTGCTGTTAAATCATAATAATTAATGAACGAAAATCCTAATAAATGCCATATAATATTCTGAAGACTTCTGCTACTGCAAATATTGACAACAGATTAATAGCAGTAAGGAAATTCGATGAACGCTACTGCACAAAAATTCTTCCCGGGGAATCGGAACCAGCACCTCTGGTATTCATGACCAGCGCCTTATCCACTCGACCACCGGAGATCTTCTGGCAGCGTTCATTTGACTTAGCCAATTCAGCCAGATAATATAAAGATGGAAGGTATTCGACATTGCAACTATACAGTTGTTGTTAAATCATAATAATTAATGAACGAAAATCCTAATAAATGCCATATAATATTCTGAAGACTTCTGCTACTGCAAATATTGACAACAGATTAATAGCTAGTAAGGAAATTCGATGAACGCTACTGCACAAAAAATTCTTCTCCGGTGGTCGAGTGGATAAGGCGCTGGTCATGAATACCAGAGGTGCTGGGTTCGATTCCCGCCCAGGGAAGAATTTTTTGTGCAGTAGCGTTCATCGAATTTCCTTACTAGCTATTAATCTGTTGTCAATATTTGCAGTAGCAGAAGTCTTCAGAATATTATATGGCATTTATTAGGAATTTCGTTCATTAATTATTATGATTTAACAGCAACTGTATAGTTGCAATGTCTCATTACCTTCCATCTTTATATTATCTGGCTGAATTGGCTAAGTCAAAAATGAACGCTGCTATACAGAAGATCTCCGGTGGTCGAGTGGATAAGGCGCTGGTCATGAATACCAGAGGTGCTGGGTTCGATTCCTCCTGGGAAGAATTTTGTGCAGTAGCGTTCATCGAATTTCCTTACTAGCTATTAATCTGTTGTCAATATTTGCAGTAGCAGAAGTCTTCAGAATATTATATGGCATTTATTAGGATTTTCGTTCATTAATTATTCGCCACATTCCATTATGTCTTACATGTTACTTACCCTGAAACGATAATAAGATCACGTAATAGGGTTCTGATGTTAAGGCTACGGCTTGCTCAAAGCTCTTCAGGCATCGACGTTTTAACCGTTTACCCCCCAAGTCATACTAAAGTATTTTAAACAATCGCAATTTTGTTTACCTTGGAGAAAATGGCAAGAATTTGTGTAAATTTATTAAAAACAAATTATCGTGTACAAATTGGATTATAAACCTATTTGCTAGCCTTACTGGTTAACTATCACCATTTATCGATTCTTCTAATATTATCGCATTTTCCCCAAAAATATTTTGATAAATTGAAGGCTTGTTTATCAATTAGTTCATTACCACTAGTCCATCAGATAATATTCTTACACGCTTGATTTTCCTTGGAGTTTCAATCAGTCAACTGATAATTAATTTTAATTTGAGAGGGATATAATATATTTTTGTGCCAATCCAATTATTTCATTCCCAGTACTTTAGATAAAAGTAATTCTTATTACAGTATCAGAAATTCTTTATACGTGATAATAATAATAATATCTTCATGGAGGTATGGAGTAGGCGTACCTAAGAGTTTCTCATTCCGCTTTGTAGAAAATGTTATGGGAAGCATGGTGGTCCCACGATTGATAAGAGAGATAGAGAGATTTACAACATTGATGTTGATCTGTCTTAAAATATTAATATAAATTTTATCTCTTTTTTGTGTCGTTCAAGTTCTAATCTTAGTCTTATGGAAAAATCATCGCTGCTTCAACTTCCCTAATCACTTCTTAAAATAACCCACTTATCAAAACAACCGTTCATCATTTACACTCCCCGTGTTACTATGGAAATACCTTTTTCACAAAATTAATTGAATTACCGTTATCAAATCATCCCTCTCAGTTGAATAACACGAATTATTGTTTTCCACGATAAATGGATTCCGAATTGTAATTGCAGAGGTACCAACGTTGAGCTGAGTTCAGAAGAGGCGAGTTTTTGAAGCGGGTTTGTTTGGGTATTGACCTTACACTTCAACAGTCACGCGATCTCGACTCAGGCCACTTTTCGCCAGCTGATAGAACATTGCTTCCATTCCTCCCAGTGACTTGAACTCGGCCACGTTTGATAAAGGCTTGATTCATTGTTCAGCCGAGATCGTTTGTTCCAGACGGTTTAATTGAATATCTAACTAGTTCTCTCATCATCTATTGAGCATTGAATTGATTCAAGAGAAACCCAGTGATAACACGATATAGTATGGAATTGATTGAAGCAAGGGCCTATGCTTGAAAAGCCAGTGATGACACAATACATATTGAATCGTGGCTCATCATGAATGAATTGGATCTTATTCCGAGAACTCGGTATCGCTTGATTTTGTAGAAAATCTATTTCTAGGAGTCAGTAAATGGTTAATAAGTTTCCTCCTATTGGAGGTTAATGCTCTGTTTCTCTATTCCCTTATTCAGATACGTAGCGGTTGTAATTGTAGCCTAAATTGATTTAGACATGGCCGATGTGATTATGAGTAATGAAACTTCACAAATATCGATGACTTTTATTGAGTGAATTAAAACTTAATTCAAGAATTAGTAAGCATAATATTTTGAATTACCTATTTAACATTTTATTTTAATAGCTTGGAAATGAATTTTTAAATACTTGACCAGTAGATTACAATTTTTACTTTCCAATCACATGATGTTATTCTCTTACAAGAGTTACTCCATCGCGATGAGTATCTCCGACACAACTTGCCATGACGCTTTGTAAGGTAATTATTCTGTAACGAGTTCTAAATTAGCCTGGAAAATGCAATAAGCACAATATTTCTCAATAATTTTCAGTTTTTGAACTGCGCCAAATTATATCCCTTCCTTGCTAATTACGTATTATTTGATACATCAAAGATACTAGGAACTCGGAATTAAGTCTTGACATCATTGCTCCATTTTCAACTAATATAACATAATTTTACCTCATTAGTTTTTGTTCTATTATTAGTAGTTATCTCTAATAGATAACAGAAGGTTGTTCTGAATAGAAGTGTCCCCACGGTAGATGTGCACTGTGCAGCAAAGGGTCGGCGATTATAATATTGGATAATAAATCAGCACCCTGACTTGACTGTTACATACATACCATTTATTCTGCTCCTGGCGCATCATAATTTTCTCCTCTCGCCATTGAAAAGAAGGAGACCCGATCGCTCGATTTAGCCTTTACTACAAAGAAAGTCAACAAAGGAAATTTCAAAATTGAAGTTGTGACCGTCGATGTGAATCAAATTCTCCGTTTATTGCAATGACTCTGAACTCTTTTCTTCTTTGGATCCAAAGATATGAGCCCATCTACTACATTTAGGAAATGATTGCGTCGAATGATCAGAATCTTCTGAACATCCTATAACAGTTGAACATTCAAGACTTGAATGATAAATAGTGTAGAGGAGCCGATAATATTATTGAGAGTGGTTTCTGTTGCAGTTTCTTCAATTCCTATACTGTACTATAATTTTTCACATTGATAGACCATCCCATTAGATGGATATAGTTGCTCGGCTGAAGGTGGAATGGACAATCAATAATAATCAATGACAGTATGAATAAATTATAGGGTAATGCCCAGAAAAACCAACAGCAATCAACTTGAAAAGCAAGCCTGTCCGTGTCTGCTGCTAGACACGCGAAAGTGGAAAGCAGAAAAGTTATAAGATGTCACTTTGATCTGACCAGCCTTCACTTATTACTGACCGAGCTATCATTTCCTTCAATTTTATTTTTATTGATTTTGAATACATGGCTGTCAGCCAGGAAAGTCAATGAACGTTGTATTGGTCTGAAACAGAGCAAGGTGGAAAATTTTGCACCCTGAACAAGCATGAATTCTATTCTCTTCATCAAAAGTGCGCTCAAAAGTGACTGAAAAAATTAGTTTTTAATTTTTAAGAAAAATAATTGCTGGAATATACACCACAAAGTCAGCCCAACCGATATAGAGGGAGATAAGGTGCAATATCTACGAGAAAAATCCAATATATTAAATAATTATGAACATAAAATGTTTATAATGATATAATGATATTTACAAGATGAATAAAAATGAACTTTCAAGAAATATGAGCTCCTTTTTCTCAATTTGAATGAGCTTATATTAGAATGAATATTGTAGCCTAATCACTCAATTTAATCATAAAATGTTCTTAAATCGTATTGTTGATGTAGAACCTATATATTAAACGTGATTAAATTTATCCATTTATAAGAAGTAAAAAAATTATCAGAATTCTCACAGAACGTCCATTCTCAAAGCAACGAACAATCTCGTGAACAAGAAAGTTATCGAATCAACGTTTTGGACGCCATTTTAATGATAACTGCGACTTACTATTTCGACCAATCACAAGCGAGTATCAACGAATCTTGTAGTTCACTCTCATTGGCTGAAGCAAATTAGACAACATTTTGGTGGGAGGGACTATTCCAAAATGGATGCCAGTATTGTTTCGATACATTATCTACTTAAACTGTTTAATATTTAAAACTATTTCAAACTATATCGAATTTTACAATGATTGTAAAAATCATTAGCAAGTTAGGTAGATGAAAATTAACTTTACAAAAATATGAGCTGCTTTTTCTTGATTTGAACGTGTAGCCTATAAGAAATATTGAATTACTCAAATAAATGATGCCTATTCAATGTTATTGAACTGTTTTTTAATTCATAAATATTGAATGTTTCAATATTATTCAGTTATTCAATGATAAGAGTTTTCAAGAAACGTTCATTCTCATTAAAACGAACAAACTGGTGAACAAGTGATTGAATGATTTCGACGCCATTTTAATATCAACTACGACTCCATACGTCGACACAGTCTCGACCAATCACGAGCGAGTATCGAGTAATCTTACTGTGGTAGGCTCCCATTGGCTCAAGCGGAATAGACTCCATTTTATTGGGATACTACTGGAAGCCAGTATAGTTTTAAGCATCCTGCTTAGTTCTGTGTGGTTTTCATCTCAATTCTCGACTTGTTAATTGACTGGGTATTGGGTAGTTCTTATTAGTAGAATAGAAAGAATTGTCGTAGGCTATATAAATTCAATAAATATCATATTCTCAGCTAATCTCTGAGCTGAAATAAAGTTTATTAGTATGAAATTGACGAGCTAGGAAATATTTAATGAGTCAAACTAATAAAATTTCCAATTTTTCGTCTCTGTTAACTCAGTATACCAAATATTCAGATCCAAATATTCTTCAGATCCAAATATTTTTTACAACCCGAATTATTCTTAAGACTACTTGGGAAAACTCGAATTTATCATGTCAGTCCTGTATACAAAATCAAGGTAGAATTCGTGTTTTGGGCCGTGGCGAAGCGTGGTATACTTATTTGGTCATTGCCGGGTATATTTCCTATGGGAGATGACCAAATAAGTATACCACGCTTCGCCACTAGTTTTGGGCAATATTCATCATTCCTATTCCATTCGTAACTTATTTTCTTTCTCTTTAAAAGCTGAATAATGTGACTTCTGAGAGCTGGACAGTCAAAAGCACGAAATAATACACTGACCTTACGTGTCGTATCCATGGAAACATACAAGCATTGAATTTGTTGGCATTGTTGTAGAGTTGATTGTTAGAGAGTTGTTCTTCCTGAAATTATCGGGATTCATCTCGAATTTTCTCTAAAGTTTGTCTTCGAGTTGAAGTGGTTCACTCACATTTTGCACGAGACTGCTATTGTGCACTGGATTTCAGATGAGGAAACTACATTAGTGAATCATTATTTTGGATGAGGATCAAGAGGTAACTGAACACCAAGATATAGTTTATACTTTTCAGGCACAGGCGCAGCAGCAAACTTGCAAATACCAGTTAATTCCCGATAACTTGTAAATTAAATGAGACGAAAACCCCTTTCAATTATTTTAGTGAACTGAATGTGAAAGTATCATATTGCATAAATGCAACCCCTTGTTAAATGTTACATTTATATTGAAATATTTCATTTGCAATATTTAAAATGTCTATAAATCATCGTAGAGGAAGCCTTAGCAGACATACCGGTTCTGGGAATGAGAAAAGAAAGAAAAAACTGAGAAAATATAAAGTATGCTGATGATGAAGATAAAAATAATGATAAATGATTCACAAAATAATCATTCATCAATTTGGACAACTCCTTCTGGTAATATGAAGCACATTGAAACCCATAATTTATCAACAAATATCGATTTTCCATAATCTTTAGTAACTTCAGCAAATTCGCATTCAATTTTATGGTTTGATGCTATACTCTCAGTAACTTATCAGAACATCCAATTCGAATAAACGAACGCCTATCATAATAATATTAGTGATGTTTTGGAATGTTACCAATGCTTTGTCCCCCACACTTACCAATGCAGCAGTTCTTTTTAAAAGCTCGATGAAGTATTTGGCAAGCATTCGAAAGGCCAAGGCTAGTCCATGTTTGGAAAAAATAATTTCTTTACTGATATTATCGTCCTTCATTCATGCTTTCCTATTAAGACCATTACCCGAGCTTAATGCTTGGTAATAGCCAATTTGTTTCTGGAGCAGACCTATCGATTCGAAAGCTTGTGATCAAGCCAAAGCTTCGCGTGAGATGGATATGAATTTCAGTCGGTATGCGCGGTATGCATGCCTCTATAACCCCCCCCCCCTTCTTAACAGAATTGAAATAAAGTGGAATAAATTATACAAAAATATTTCCCGTTATCATGAGTAAATGCATTTTTCTGCTTTATTTTGTTTGAATTGAGTGATTTAACATGAATGTCAAAGCAGGAATGGGTTCAACGTTCAAGTATTATGTGGTTGCGGATGTCAGGCTTCATAAATTGTGTGGGTTTCAGGAACTCGATGAAAATTCGCAAGGGAATGCTAATCGATCTTATTTCAATAAATTCATTTTTCATTATTCAATCGAGGTATCTGTTACTATAAAACATGAGGTTTTCCATATTATCTTTGAATTCAATTGTTTAGATTTGTTTCTGCTTTTGAATAGGACTAGAATAATCACGTTTGTTCTGATAACTATAGACTCTTCTGTTATAGATGGGCCAAAATGTCTTGGCACTTAGCAGCTGGATGCTACTAACCGCATTAAAAACATTGCCTGCTGCTTTAAATCTCCAAATCTATGCTCTCTGCTGACCGCTGCATGATTGTAGTAGCCTAATATTCTCAGAAAAGACCGGTTCTGGCCAAGTGCCAAGAAATTTTGGCCCATCTATACCCTATTTCAACGTGCTCACTCCATGATGACTGGCAGAATTCCATTATTTTTCAAGTCAATATCAATGAGCTTCGATAATTCTGATTCAATTATCACCTTAACACCGTATTCCTCCACATTATCATCACAGTAGTCAATCACACCTCTCAGTTTCATGTTCATCAGCTTCTGAAATAACTTTTCTGTT
This sequence comes from Laodelphax striatellus, assembly GCA_017141395.1. Taxonomy (NCBI): domain Eukaryota; kingdom Metazoa; phylum Arthropoda; class Insecta; order Hemiptera; family Delphacidae; genus Laodelphax; species Laodelphax striatellus. Next base: position 49,148,918 of record CM029531.1, read on the forward strand.
CCGAGTTACGTGAAGCTAGAATGATCCCACTCATTTATATAATCATAAACAAATGATATATTACTTCTGGTATCACATAGAGCAGTTTATTATTTAGCTTATGGCTTTTAATAGTGGGGAGACCCGAGTAATATCTAGCAGTTACATATAAGCAGTTAATATAAGTCACATTAAGCACTCACATATAAGCACTAGCAGTTAATAACCTGTAACATATTGGACAAACTTTGTCGTACACAATTTATTGTGTTCTCTGAATAAAATTTTTCTCTTTTTTCTCTCCTCTCAATAGACTATTATACTGAAATCCATACTCTGGTCTTCAGTAACAATAAAGATGTAGTGGGAAAGCTCTCATGAGAAACCGCAATGAGCTGTTCTCGCCAAAGTTTCAAGATGAAAGCCGATTAGAAGCTTATCAAGACCAGACCGACTCGTTCCATTAAGATAACAAACATTGACTGGAAATGCTACTAAGATTATGGCGCAAGAAAGATCTCCACTCTGATGTGGATCCAAACTCCTTTAACTTTATGAAAAAGTTAGATGAAAAGTGGTAGAAGATTTTTCTTTGTGAGCCGTATAGTTGTGCTGTTAGTTGAACTATGAGGCTAAAACCATAATTCATTGACATTTCAATAACCCTTATACCATTATCATATAATTATAATCATTATCATTATTATAATATCAATAATCCTGTTTCAAAACTAATTCACTGCTATATTAATACATTGATCTATTTCCTCTAATTAAATTTCTCTGATTAGATACGAGACGTGCACCTGCTACTTCAATTGTAAGGCTTGACATTTATCTATAAAAACCAAAAATCTCTTCCCTCTAGTTCGGAAACCACCTAAAGCTGTAGATCCATTTATCTCTCATCATCACCCTTCCTATCACTCTGACACAAACCAAGAGCATTTAAACGAGCTTGCAAACAAACACTGTAAAAAATCTTTTTCCATCATAATATTATGATTATGATCATATTGGAACTTCTGAAAGTACATTCTCGTATCATTATTGTTCTCAACATTGTTATTACTTTTCCTATCATCTTGTTCTCATGACATGAATCATTTCATCGTTCTGCATGATATGATTCCATGTTTAAAGTCTAGTGGTAGAGCATGTCCCTATAACATTTTATTACATTCAAACTTTCCAGTTTCCATTGCCGTGAAACATTTGAGAACTAGAAATCGATGAAGGCAAAAAATAACTTCTTCGAGATACGAATCGAAATAAATTGATTTCGACGATAAATGCAATAGGTAAAGCAGTTGTCTCGTTGTTCGTTATTTGATAAGAAGATCTGCAGCAGCAGCAGCTTCATTCTGTGCCTGTTCTTTCATAAGGTCTACTTTTTTATATTCTCGCAAAGGGCATCCGTTGAAAATATCCTAGGCAAATGCAATCTCCATAAAATGTCTTGGGAGGGGAAAAGTAATGGAAACTTCTCTCGGTTTGTGATAAACCTAACTTAGACGCGACTGAAATGAGTTTTACGACGCTGCTCTGAGTCTACCTGTTGCATTATTTAATTCCTGGGTGCTTTCATTGCACTGCTCGGTCGTTCTGTGTTGTTTTTTCATGTTCATCTCACAGATTGAATAGGAGCTATCGGTTCTCGAGAAAAAGTTTCCTGCTTGTGTTCGCTGAACACGATACAAAATGATAAATTAATAACATTTTAAATCTAGTCGCAAAACTTTCAAAATCAAAGCACAGTGATACTAGACAGATTGTATACGGTAATCCAGAAATATTCCTGTTTGTGATGAACTCGAACAAATTACAAAAATCTCAAAACTAATCGTAAACCTTTCAAAAGCACAGTGGATAAGAGCAGTGATTTTGTGGAAATTGGAGTACGGTTTGCTATTGATTATTTGTCGGTAGCTCTCTCTCGCTCATCTCACGGATTAAATGGAAGCTATTTGCTTCTCCTGGCTTCCAAAACCCATTTGGCTCGACTCATTTGTAGCGAGTACAGTATGTAACAACCTGACAATGCAAAGATTTGCGAAGCCAGACCGAAAAAACCTCGATCATTACTTTGGTCAGAGTTGATGGGATCATTTAAAATTCATATGAAATTATTTTGCAGATTGAAGAGCTAACTGTTCTGAGGATCCTGTCTGGTCTTTATTGAAACCAATAAACTTTCTCCAAAACTCGATTAATATTTGAGGTTTTTTTCCAACACATCAATCAGTGCTTTGATGTTAATCACAGTGATAAATGTTAAATGCTTATCATAATAATTTATATCATAGAAAACACTTTTTGGAATTGTCAAACTCCACTTTTATAAATATAATGTTTACAGGACCATGGTTTCATGTTATACTTAACACATCCTCAGTAATGTGTTAAGTATAACATGAAACCGTGGTCCTGTCAAAATTGTATTTACTAAAGTGGAGTTTGACAATTTCAGAAAGTGTTTTTATTATGGAAAGATTCCACAATATCAATATTTGTTCTACACATTTTATTAATTTATAATAATATGACTAGATTGATATATCTTGGATCTAAGAGTAGTCTAGTCTCTAAACTTCAAGAGTTAAGATAGATATAGAATTGTCATCGTTTGTCAGGGATCTCCATCCAAGTTGATCCAAACCATCCTTTCTTAGTGAATAATTGTGAAGTGATGAAATTTACCAATGGTAATGTAGAGATTTGAAAATACCCACGTACACAAAATACTCGGATGAATTTAAATTTTTATTCTCTGATTTCACCAGAAATGAACCATACGACTGTAATAATTCCTGATTGCATGGCGAAGCCAAATACCACAACCGCATACACCCTATTTTAAATATTCAGACCAAAGCAAAGCCGCACATTCATATCACCACCCTCCCTAACTATCATTCTGATGCTAGTGTTGTGCATCTGACCTTTTAGCCAGCTACTGTACATTTATATCATCACTTAATTCTTTAGTCGTCTAGCTGATTCCAATTTCCATACAGACGAGTTGAAATTAACATGGTAATTTCTTAGTCCAATCAGACTATAATGTAGATTGGATAATGTTGATTAGGTGATTTTGATAAGACATTTGTTGGAATGTCTTGTGTATATAGGTCAAATTTCATAGCCTAATTTGATAGATTATGAAATAGTTCAATATGAAATTCATTAGAATTAGAAATTAGAATAACATTGAAATTCATTAGATTTAGAAATAAGAATAACTTTATTATAAGATGTTTTAATGTTGCATGATTGGGTAATCCACTTCCCTCACTTTCCTTATTATGAATTCATTAATACTACTTGCAGTTTATCCAGGTAGGTACTTGTACAGATTAAAATTTTATAATTTGATGTAGCTGTTATAATAGGCATAATACTTAGACTGATTATAAGGTTTATAAGGATTAAAGGTTTAATGATTATAATGATTGCTGGTTGAGAGGTTGGAAGCAGTTGATGACTTCTATATAGCTGTTATTGATGATAGAATTTTTGCATATTTTAAAATATTATGATCTTGTAGCATGGTCACTATGGTCACTGATATTTGAGAAAAATCATGCTCGTCATTTTATAGATGAAGTTGATTTTTATACGACTTTTCAAATCCGAAGTGAAACTAATGAAAAGAGAACATGAGCTGATATCATCAGCTAAAAGATTGGCATGAGCCAATGAAAAAATATAAAACATTCTATTTGAAATTCCAGAGGAAAAAGTAAATAGAATTATTTTGTCATTGGACTGGATGGAACTTTTTTGTGGAACTACCCGCATTATCCAGCCATTGGAAGTGGAATAATAATTAAATTCCCTATCATTCTTTTTTCAGCTGGTGTAATTTGAAGCTGTACGGACGCTTTGGCACGAACAATTCAAATAACGATGAAATGAGTACATATCTTAGCACTATCATTCCATTTCAATATTTCCATTATATTTCCGATATAATTCCATTTTCAATATCGTTTATTCTACCCGGTCGATGTTATCGAAAATGGAATTTTGAATATTTATTCATACTTTGGAGATCAGTATTAGGTATATTATTGATTGGAATTGTGTAATAAACAATTGATGAACTCCATTTCACTCGATTCAACTCTATGAACTACACCCTAGCCTAGAAGCATCACACCTTCCGTCTGCTACCAGTCACGGGCTCCCGTGACCGATTCCCGTTTCCGTCTGGCATTTTCTGTATCATCCTTCACCTAATTACCGACGCTCAAGTAATATAAATGTGGGCATCATCTGTAGCAAAAACAAAAAATAATTCACATTGTTGCCCTCTTTATAAGTTGTTGCCCTAGTAACATAGATACAAATTAAACATTTCAACGAAGTCAATGTACAAATCCACCTCATCTGTAAATTATTGAACCTGATTATACTGGAATTATATTCCTTCATGGCTAAGGGTCTCCCCCACCGATAAAAAGCCACACGATAAAAAAATGGCTGTGTATTGGCTTTCTAGCTTTCAAATAATAAATAATACTTTTGCAACAGTAATAGAAATTGAACATTTCGCCAAGGCACCTGGCCTGAATGAATGCTCAACACTCATTGGCTGACTCCTCCCTCCAGTGGGCGTGACAAGTCGACGCTCATGAGCCAATCACAGAGCAGTATTCCATCGTGACGTAGTAGGCCTTCATCATTTTTAGGCGGCCATTTTCTCAGCCAAAATTCGAGAAAACAAAATGGCTGCTTTCTTTAACATTATTTGAACGTTCAATGACTTTGTACTGCCTATTCATTAATTCTATGCTTTGAAAACGGCAGTCGGCAGATTGCAATCATTTTACAGATCACTGTAATGATTAAAATAGTTTTGGGAATAGAATGAGATCTATACAGTTGAATGCTGACTATCAGTTGTGATTGGAATAGATTGTTCAAAATGAAAGTCTCTTGCCATTGATAATAAAATTATGGTAACGATATTTCTTTTCGTCAGCCTCTAATATACTCCTTTATGTTCTTTTTCGTGTTATCATCGCACTCTGATGCCTCACCGTTGTTGAGTGGGAAAGAAGAAAGCTTTTATAAAATTCTCAAAATGAGATCAATCATTTCCATTCCAAAAACACCTAATAAATCTGAAATTACATTGATTTCATTAGTAGATAAATCATGTTGGTAATTCTTCATTTCAACTCGAATGTCTCAATACTCTATCTCTATATTATGCAGACTACTATGTTGGTTGTTTGAAAGACTACTATAAAACAAGGAAACTCATGTAGTGTGAAAGAGGTGGGCCCAGAACCCTATTATACAACTTATTTGAACCGCTTCTGAACTACTATGTTGGTTGTTTGAAGGACTAGTATAAAACAAGGAAACTCATGTAGTGTGAAAGAGGTGGGCCCAGAACCCTATTATACAACTTATTTGAATCGCTTCTGAACTACTATGTTGGTTGTTTGAAAGACTAGTATAAAACAAGGAAACTCATGTAGTGTGAAGGAGGTGGGCCCAGAACCCTATTATACAACTTATTTGAATCGCTTCTAAACTACTATGTAGGTTGTTTGAAAGAGTACTATAAAACAAGGAAACTCATGTAGTGTGAAAGAGGTGGGCCCAGAACCCTATTATACAACTTATTTGAACCGCTTCTAAATTCTGATGAAAGTTTATGATTAGAGAGTGGAGGTAAAACTCTGAAATAATAATTCGAGTGAACGGTTAGCTGGTATAATTATGGCTGGCTGAGAAGTCCAGCAGAGCAGCTGCAGGACACGCGACTTCACGTGATAAAGAAGAATGGCTCATCTACGAAAACTAAACATTGTAATGTGTCATCAACTTTACAAGTACTGAAAATAGAATTCTTCTTATCGATTGCCTCAAGTTCCAGGCACAAAGCAGGCTCGCAAAGGCATTGTCGCTACTTCTGTCACCTGTTTCTTAGCTTATTAATTCACCCCATTGTTTGTCTATTTTCAATTTGGATCTCTGAATTTTTCAAGAAAACTTGTATAGGCTTGATTATGCATGTTTTATACTCGTATCGTATTGTGTTCCTTGGCCTTATAGTAATTCAACTCAGTTTTTCTACTCCATAGTTTGATTCAGAATTTCTTTGTGAAAAAGTACTTGATTTATTCTAGCAATTGAAATAATAATGAACTCTATTCTTTGCTTTGAACAAAGGGAGGAACAAAATTGATTTGAATAACAGGAGCTAGAGTTAACCACATTATGGGATTATCCAGTGTTTGTAGGCTACTTCGGAAAAAAAAGATAATTGAAGAGAAACAATAATATATTATGATGATTTGATTTGATTATTATTACAAATTGAAATACAATTTCATTTTGAGTCAAGCAAAATTGAAAATTAAAACTTAGATCGAACTAAACTAAAATATGGTCAAATATACGAGAATAAGACAGGATTTTCATTTTGATTTTAGCATAGTCAAATTACTGTTGTCAATTTTTTTTTCAAACAAAACCATTCTAGAATTCCAATTTTAATAACAATATTTATATTTCCACACAACAAGAGCGTGAAATTATATTTATAGACCAATTATTAATTTATTACAAAATACATTTTTTGTGAGAGTGTTGCCCAAATGAGCTCTGGGGCTTGTGTTCTCCATAACTACTTTTTAGGCAACCGGGACCGACGACTTAACGTCTCCTCCGAAAGAGGATAACCTCCATGGTCAAAATCTGTTGTAGACCCGGGAAGTATCATCATTATCTTAACCTTTAACCTATTAACCTTTTTATCATCATTATCGGACCGGCGATAAGCCACCTACCTCTGCTAACTGGGCACTCCAAAAAAAACTTGAAGTTCTAGATTCTAGACAGCTCCTTTATCAAAATGAAACTTGTTAAAGTCTGAACAGAATAAAGTTGTGATCATGTATTTATAAGCAAAATTATACGTATTTTTTCTGATTATATTTGAATATATCATTCTCTATTATTATCCGGGTTCTTTTTTCGTTGGGTTTGAGGCGTGAAGAAGCCTACAAGAGTATTTCAGGTGGCGCATTGACGCAAACGAATAAATGGGGGAAAATAATGGTGTCACACTCGACTTCCGCCGTCTTTTCCATTACAAGAGTTTCCTTACCCTTCCCTATTCAGATCTTGGAATTCCTTCCCCAGTCACCTCGCTTATGAAATATGGTATCTTTACTACGGTGTTGGTTTTCCTCCATGAGGACTGTCTCCTTCTCAGGAATTGGTATTCCAATTATTGCTTATTGAAACTATACTGCTTTGTGCCTAACAAACAGAACATAGGCCTATAATAATAATTATGACTGTTGCATTTGATATTTTCTGATAAATGAGCATAACAGTAGGTTACAGTGATAGAATATGGTTAGGTAGCTCCTCTTGATAGAATAAGATAGTATTTACATTATAATTACATAATAATCGTATGATTAAGATGTGGTTGTAGTTAAAAAAATGGGACCTCGGCAAACGGGTACCGGTAGCCACCCAATTGTCATAGCTCAATTTATTTTTGGATTGTAAATTTTGTGGCAAGCTTCAAATGCGTATGCTAAGAGCAAACATTAGAAAGCTGTGCTGTGTTTCATCAATAGTTCATTTGCTACTTCAAATTCCATTTCATTCCCTATCAGTGGTTCACAATCCCCATTATACTGTTTCCGCTGTGTTATTAACCTGAACACTGACAATTTTTCAACGGATTGTTGAAAAAAATAATAATTGTTGCTTGAGTGAGTCTGAGTAAAGTTTCCCAATCACATGTAATCTGAATTTGAGCTCGAGTGTTATTGAGTTATCTGGATCAACACCCAAGACCTTCAGTGTCACTTTGAAGTGTCTGCATGCCTACCTAGCTTAAGTCAAAAGCAGCTCTCTTTTTCATTCTAGAAATTTTGGAATATTAACTAATAAACAAGCAGCTCGCTGTTTTCTTCATTCTAGAAATTTAGCTGGATGTTGGAAGATAAATCACAACTCACTACTTGAATTGTGATTCCTTTATTGCAGCAGCTGAAATGCTGAGATTAATTTTCTTAGTAGCAACGTTTTTGCTGAAGCAGTTCCAGTAATAAACCCTTGATTTCCTGAACAAATATCTCTGCTTGAATACTGCAAGTTGTATAGGAAGCACGATCTGGATTAATTATTCCAGATAGAAATATTCGTCTGTTAATGAGAGAGAAGCACGATAATTCGCATGGCCTGAAGGAAACTCGCTTTGGAGTGTGGATACTCTTTGGAGAGTGTTTGCTTACAAACGTTTCTCTTTATGTCGGTGCTCTAGAACATTTTAATTAAGTGGGGTTCATGAAGAGAAAAGTGCATATTAACATAATTAACAAGAGCTCTATCTTGAATTAATGTAGTTATCCGATTCTGAATAAAAGTCAAGTTCTATTATAGTTTGCTCTAAGGGAGGAAGATTTGTCAAGATAACACTTATTTCCTGATATTATTGGCATATCATAATTTTCATCCTTAATTTATCTGTTTACATATTCTCCAAACTTTAATTTCAAGTTACTCTGGCAACGCATACTATTCACAGAATGAGAGCTATCGATTTTTATAAAATTATGTGCAAGAATATTTTACTTTTGAATTATTCCTACGTTTCTTCTTTGACGCATTGAGCAAATCACTTGAATTATAACTTCAAAAGCGGGTGGTGAATCAAACTATATTGAACATAACGGTAATCCACAAATAATCTTTTCAAACTCTTTCAGTGACCAATTGCTGTGTTATAATAAATTGTTTCAAGAATTAAATTATTCATCTGTGAACTGGAACCATGAACTATCAAATTACCATTTTGAAATGTGAATGAATTGAGTTCTCTTCTGAAAGTCTATTACTTTTCTAATAATATATCGTTATTGATAAAAAAATTAATAATTAATCTCCAGTATAATCATTCTCTCACCACATTGTCATTGTTCCGTTGCTGATAAATAATTGAACAACCCCGTATTTGAAATCATAGTAGTCTATGATAATAATTTGTGATACATATATTTTCTTTATCTGGAATAAACTACAGTACATGCGATTCAAATCTAACTACAACTGGGAATATAGCCTACAAGATACTAGGATATTATAATGAATATCGTAGTAGGAATATACTTCTGCCTTGGTAGTTGACAGTCATCTATTTTGAGAAAATACAAACCTAAATAGCACAAGGGTGAACATTAACATTATTGATAACTCTCAGCTGAATTTAGCCATAGGTATATTGATTTAATTTGGCGGATGGCGAATAAATTTCATTTAACATTTCTATGGTAATGTGTGATGTTCTGTTGATTTATTTTTTAAATATTATGTTTTTTCATGTCATATACAGTATTTGAGTGGAAAAAATTCAATAGAACATCACCCGTTACCATAGAAATGTTAAATGAAAGTTATTCGCCATCCGCCAATTTAAATGAGTATACCTGTACTATAAAACTTTTTCCCCTCCCATTTTGTTTCAAACTGATCAGTTCAGTGGCCCCGCATCACTGTTGGGTTCATTATGAGTAGAAATTCATATGAGGGCAGAATGCTACCTAACGTTTATATACGAAAATCATAGAAAATGTCAACCTTATGGGTTAGTGCCTATCGAATGATCATGATCACAATATAAAGCAGGGGTCGCACAATGGTTTGTCGTGTTCACTGTTGATAAATTTAATTGTGCGGTATCTTGAGAGCGATCAGAAAGCCTACACTTGAAAGTAGTCGAGCGGAGCCGTGTTGCATGTTACACTGCTATAGAACCGAGTGGCAGATCGATTTTTGTGGTCGTTCAGACTATTTACTCTTTTCCACTGGTCTCTTGGTGAAGCTGGTCATGGAACCTATTCGGATAGCCTACCAAAGAAAGAAAATATTCTTCTCTCTTCTGTAATGTGAAGTACTTTAGATTGAGAGTTGAAAATACAATACTAATACCAATACTAATACTAATACAATTAATACTAGTTTGATTATTTTTATTATTATTATGCTTATGGCTTTTATTAGCGGGGAGACCCTTTCGGGTGTTCCGCTTCGCCGAATCATCCAATTTCCGTTATGGAAAATGTGGAAAAGATATAGGTTATGTAGTCCAACATTAAATTTCACTGAATTTTCACGAATCAGTTCCATAAATCTTCAAAATTGAATTATTTTGATTTATAGATTATATGAGAAGCTAACAGTAATGTTGGGAACTAGAGAACTAAGAAAATTCAGCTAATTAGTAATACTGTTCACATAATCAGGTTCCACTAAATCCAAAGAAATGTCTTGTCAACTAATTATATTCAAATAAAAATTCACGCGAAAAATTATCGCATTTTGTGAGTGAATTGTAGAAACTTTGACAATACCTCAAATATTTCTGATTTCTGAGAAAGTGGAAAACAGAGCCTGTGTAACAACACGCCTGTAATTTGGAATTAGTTGAATTCGAGGTGGGGTGAATGTGAAAGCAGCAGCATCAGCATCTTTCTGCTAATAATCTCGTCTTGTGTTTGCAGGGCTGAGGCGTAGGTGGAGGAGGAGGGGGAGAGGAGGAGGAGAGGACACCGTGAAATGATGAAGCTCGTTTACAGCAGCATCACTCCTTCCAGATAAATGATCCTGTAAAACCTTGCAATGGTAAGAGTGTGATGAGGCGGCGGCAGAAGCAAGCAGACTTTGAACAGGCTTCTTTCATTAATCCTGTTCTGTTCTTTCCACACGGCAACAATAGCGCTCACAAATTATTAATAAACCTCCGCATTCCCTAGTTAAACAAAGGCAGATAGCTGAGGAGGTGACAGCATCAACGTTCGGATTCATTTCAACCCCCCAAATCCCCCCCCCCCCATAACACACCACCCCCCAGTGTCCCGCAGCAGCTGAATTCAATTACAAAAGCGTAAACAATGATCGAATCTCTCGTCGTTTATCTTCTTATTAGGGGAGCTGTGTTCCTGTGAAAGTGCTCTGTAATCCTTTATGTAATATCTTTATTGTTGAATTTTATTAAATTTTTGCCTTTTAAGAGAAAAAAACAAAGTTAGAAACACAGCTTTGAAATATTGCTAGGTACTTCAAGAATTATCAACAATCTATCATTTTATAGTGGAAATTGAATTATAAATTCCAAAATTAATCAGAATCCATTGATTACCGTAATGCTCTTGTGACGGAGTGTTTTACCATCAAATTTAGATTTCTAAGGAGGAGAAACTATCTTCTATCTGTTATTATAGTGAAAATCGGATTTCAAACTCCAAAATTGATCAGAATTCATTGATTATCTTGTGGCTCAGTGCTTTACCATCAAATTCAGATTTCTAAGCAAAAAATATATTTCCCATTTATCCAATTATTCAATTCAGCTTGACTTATTTCAACCCCCAAACAGTGTGCTACATTACTAGTTGTATACTTCTCATGTGATAGCGAGATGACTGATTCTTATTTAAAAACTAACTTTTATATTATTAAAATAATGTTTCAACTCTCACAACCTTTAGATACAGATTGATTGGGGAAGAGGAGGCGTGTATGCCTCAACTTTGCCCACAGTACTTATCTATCTATCTATTTATACATAAATTTAATTTTTTCTATCTATCTAGTATGACTGATTCTTATTTAAAACCAACTTTAATATTGTTCAAATAATGTTTCAACTCCCACAACCTTTAGATACAGATTGATTGGGGAAGAGGAGGCGTGTATGCCTCAACTTTGCCCACAGTACTTATCTATCTATCTATCTAGATACATAAATTTAAATTTTTATTTTTTCTCTCAATTTCAGATGCCACTGAAAGAGCTGAGACGGCTATGGGGGGTGCGCAAGCAGAGTGCCACCTGCAGTGGGGGTGAGGAGGGGGGCATGACAAGCGGTGGTGAAGAGGGGGCTGGCGATAAGGAGGGGGCCGGGGGAGGAGGGGGTACGTGTGCCCTGCCCCTGCTGCAGGTGTGGCCCAGCCAGGACTCGCCGCGCGGAGAGGCGGATGGACAGAGCTTCATATTTGTCTCCGAGGAAACGGCTGCTGGAAATGCCCTGGTGCACAATGCATCGAGAGCCGACTCTGGCATAGATTCGGTCCAGGTAGATGGAGTTGAATGTTATTTGTTGAGAAAATAGGCACTGGAATGGAAGTAGTAGATGTGCAATGATCTGGAATTACCTTGATCACGATAATTTAAATTAGGGAAGAAGATAATGAGAAACAATGTAATCTACTTACTGAAAAGGTAGCCTACTCTACTCAATATAGGTCTCACCAGCAGTGCAGTAGCTAAGCAATGATTAGGAAGTACCAGTGAAAGTTATGTCAACATAGTATATTGTTTACAAAATTGAAATTCTACCTTATAATCATCAATTTCAATCATGAATATTAACATGGAAGGGAATAAACTAAACTCATTTTATAATACAGTAATATGATGATTCTTTTGTAGATTATACAGGAAATATGAGTTGTATCCCTCTCAAGCAAAGTGATAAATATTCAAATAGAATAAAGTGATGAATAATATTAATATAATATATTATTTATTATAATATAATATATTAAATCAATATTAATAATATTATTAAAAGTGATATATAAATATTAAATGATAATAAATAGAGTGATAAATATTTCAAATAGAATAATATTGGAATGAATGAATTAATGAATTACAATAATGGGAGAAAATAATAAACTAGGTACTCCGTTTTTTGAATGAACAGTAGGCATAACATGGAATAAAAAAGTCAGTGATTGAGAAATAATTTTGAATCACCAGTGGAATAGAATTTACATACTCGAGAAGAATACATACAGAGACCATTCATACTATAAAAGTACTAGCTGATATGAAATCACGAACCAAATAAAACTATTAATGACAATAAATCGAGTTAAGGAAGGGAAAGAATGAAATTATTTGAGAGAATAGATAATAAATCAGGTATTCTACTTACTGTTAAAATAGACAGTAAACTTACATATTCAGCAGTGAAGAAGTATCCGTTTCTTACAACAAACCTGTATACCAACTTTTTCATAGCTGGTCACATACTATACATTGGAAGTTAAGAATACGAAGAGCTGATGAGTTTTGAAGACAAGTCCCAGGGATATGTTGTGGTATTGGCAACGGTCCCTGTAGAGGCATTAGAAAAAAGACATCAGCACAAATAAAGAAAATAACATTTAAGTGATAGTTTTCAATCTGTAGCATCAGCTATTAAATTATCTTATATTTCTCATGGAAATGACATTCATTGTAATCAGTAAGATTATAAAAATAAATATTAAAAACTGGGTAGATACTCTACTCTTGAAATAGGCATACAGGTAAGGATTCGTAGTTGTAGGCTAGAAGAAGGCATCATTTACTAATAAAGTACAGTAATTGGAAATTGTCTGTTTACCATTTCAGAGATCGGGCCTATGAATCATAAATACTATATTTGTTTAAAACAAGAATTACTCATCAATAGTTGATTCAAATGAATTCATTGTTTAATAATATTTCCCAAGTTGACTTTTGTAATATTACTCTTGTAATCAACACAAATGTTACAATTTGACAATAATACGGCGTGGCTTAATATTTCATCAACTACAATATTCTAATCACACACAGCAGCGTCCATGCAAAACTGTTCAATATGATAAACAGTCAGTCAGATATTGCGTGGTAATAATTTTGGAGTGGGAATCCTCTAATTGCACTGCACTCCACTGAATAGTAATGTGTGTATTTCAGCTCAGGATCAATATGATATTTAGCATCAGGCCCTGCTTTTCACTGTACAAACAATAATAATTCCAGTTCCTAGTAATATATAAAATAATGTCATTTGTTATCGACAATGACAAACTAATGCAAGCTCTATTGGGATTATTAGCAAGTGGAATTGAAAACTTATCAATTGACAACTTAATTCAACCTTGGTATATTACAGTAATTGTATCGGGTGATTAATTATTACAATATCATCTACAGAAATATTATTAGCTTATTTGACTTTGGATTTCATTCAGTTTATTATATTATATATCCATGCTTTCTATTATTTTTATTTCATTGGCATTTTCAAAAGCAAAACTTAATGAAAATATAATTAAGTTACAATAAGATATTCTAGAGACATTTAAACAATTTTCAATAAGTATTGAATTTATGCATTTTCTATTCTCTCTATAATGATTCATACAATATTTTTTATTTGATCAGTAGTCCTGAATAATCAAGTATCAAATAGTTCAATATACTAGGTGACTCTTACGACTTTTAGGTTTATTACAAATTAATATGAAATAATTTGTGAATACCGTACGGTACTTACAAGTTATCATTGCTTTTCATATTTTATTTTATTGAACAATTCAGTGTCAGTTCCATTTTAGCCAGTTCTCTGTGATTGGTTCGGTGTCATTGATGCAAGCGACATGTTAATTGATTTTATTTCAAGTTTTAGGTAATTCAATGGATGAAATACACTCACTATACATGAAAAAATACTTTACACTAACTTGTTATACATGAAAAAAATCGTTTCAACACTTTCATCCTTTTTGTGTAGTAGTGAAGGAGATATTCATCAGGTAGTTATCAAAATGAATAAAACTTTGACAACTTCTAGGGCCGTATTTATGAACGTTCCTTGAGTGTTCCTTTCCGAAAGGGACCCTTGAATAGCGTTTCATGAATGAAATCAGCTGATTTTTCATTCATAAAACGTTTTTCAAGGCGCCCTTTCGGAAAGGAACTCTCAAGAAACGTTCATAAATACGGCTCCTAGTCTTTTTATTCATTGTACTCGTTTGCAGGCCAGTCCGTGTTGCACCGTAGAGAAGGAGCCATCGCCAACCACGGGCGGCCGACGACCCAGCACGTCACTGCTACTGCATCCGAACCACGCCCGTCTCCTCAGGAGACCATCCTCGCCAGAAAACCACTCTTCCATAGACGAGGAGTTCCCGCCGTGCAACGGGTCCAAGTCATCTTCGACGGCCTCCTCGATGACTAGTGTGGCAGCGGGGGGCAGTCATCGGCTGAGCGATCCCTGGGAGAGGGAACGTGACCGAAGACGAAGCTCAACAATTACAGCTCGCTACTCGTTACTCGACGCTTTGGATTTGGAATACGCACTGCTCAGGGCTGCAGCTCGGGGAAGTGTGGGTCCGTATAGTCTTTCAGAATCCCTACACAAGTTGACATTCACCCAAAGCCTGGCTTTCCCCGCGCTCGCACGAGGTCTAGCCAGCAAACGTCGTCCGTCGCAGACTCAAGCCGCTCCCCTCGACCCCAACGACTCAGGACTGAACGCTTTTGCGCGCATCGTCACCGCTCTGGTGCTGATGCTGGTCAGTGTTATGGTGTTCGGTGTTGTGTACAAGTTCGTGCGGACGTGAGGTTTGCTCGTGTCCCCTCAGCCGGGACACGATCAGCACATGCATCATGGATACCGAACCAGCTAGCACCTGCACAGTGCTAACGAACACTCGCTACTCTTTACTTCGGCGGCCTACTGCTACACAATGCCTTCTAAATAGACGATTGTCGATGAGGTGTAAATAATAGACAGTGTATTGCTATTTTTCTACATTACTGACCAATATTATAATATTAGTTGTCAATATATAATATGTTTAAGGTCTTCAAACGTCGAATCTATAGTTACCAAAAATCAGAGAAATGCATTTGATTATGTATTTGCATTTGATAATGTATTTGCATTTGACCCATCGGCTGTTCCACGCAGCAATATTATTACAGTTTATTAGTTGCGAATATATGTTTGAGGTCTTCAAACGTCAAATCTATAGTTACCAAAAATGCATTTTGATTGTGTACTCCGTGAATTACTTTTTGCTATACTACAGTAAATTATATTATTTCCTTATGGTTTTAAGTGGTGTATTTAGTGATGGTATATCGGTTGTTCCACCTCAATGTATTACTTACATTCAAAATCATTCGCTGGATTTTAAAAGTGCAAAACTAACCAGCCTATAGTCGTACACTGGAACCGTTTATCTCCAAAAACGACCGATCGTCCGAAATGCTATCATGAAAGCATTATATCTGAATAAGAATTAATATTATATATCTGAATAATATCTATGAAATCAAATAGCCGGCTGTTGAGACGAAAACCGTTCCAGTAGACGACGAAGCTGCAGGGGAACATGGAGAGCTAATAGGCCTAAGTTGTGGTTAGTTTTTCACTTTTAAAAACCTTGATGATGATTTAAATGAATTAAATCTCCTTGAATGATTTTATTGGATCTTAATAATTTGTACTGTAGGTCTACACGTCTGATTTCGGAATACTGACTGAGGTGTATTGTTTAATTTTCAACAATTTGAGGTGTATTGTTCAATTTTTAACAATCTTAGGTTTATTTTTTACGTTCACCTTAAACTATATTTTTGAACTTTGTAATTGATCTCAATGATTTTTTTTATATGATTAACTGACATTCTTGTGATTTTATTAAAAAAAACGTTGTTTGTGAACTGCAATTTTATTTTTGCAGCTGATTCACCTGTGAAAGGGTAATGAGTTGAAGTATGATGCACAAAAAATGCTAGACAGAATGGGAATCAAACCCGTTACTTACTTGCAGTGATAAAATATACGAAAGATTGTTGAATAAATAATTGGAAGATCCTCTAAATGCAATGCAGTACCCACTAAATAATGGTCAGTCGTAGACCAAGCGCCAAAATTGGACATTGAATAGTTTGAAATGTTATCGTAGTTTCAATAACTTTGTAAAAATGATGTTCAATAATGCATTTCATGGAATGAATTTCGAAATTTATTGAATAATTTTATTATTCTACAACAACGTTTCCTAATGCAGTTCTGTGTCATTACTTCATCATTGTATACGGATTTACTAGTACATGGACAGAGGATTCACAGGATTAAGGGATTGAGGGGATTTAGGGGAACAGGATTTACAAGGGGATATGACTAAACCATGTTTGAGGATAATTATTTTTAGGTTGAAAATTTAAAAACTTTATATTTCTTGTGAAGAGTGCTCACCATATTATAATTTATTCATGAAAGATTAACGAAATAAAGTTTAATTTGATATTAAGGAAAGTGTTTGTTTATTATTACTTCCTTGAGAATAGAGTGAAAATTTCGTTCGTTAATGGATAAATATTACTATTTATCGAATAATTTTGATTGTAAATGTATCATTAATAGATTATCAATTTAATCATTATTATAGTCTTCATTATCACATAAACTGTTTATTTTACTGCTTATTCTCCTGCAAATTGAAATAAAAACTGCAGATTGAGTCCAGACCTCCCTGACATTTCTTTTTATAATATATAGATTCCACTTTCATTTGCTGAAGAATTTATTCTCGATTGCCTAGGCATGTTGCTCCTTCAACAATATTATTTCCATGATTGTGCATAATTTGGATAAATATTTATCAATTCTGATGGTAGATTTCAGTGATAATTTTTAAGGAACCTCCTTTTTATTATTCGGAACCACAATAATTTTATTGTGAAATCATTTTTATGGTTTGGAAAATACAAAATTGTTTTCAACTAGAATCGTACAACTTGTGAAAATGAAAATATCTCAGTTTTAGAAACTTGTAAGCTTCAATTTATTCTTCTGTCAGCTAACGCACAGTGAGAAACATTATTATATGCAGTGAAATGAAAATTCTAATAATTGCATGCTTCACAAGCAATAAAAATCAGAATTTTAAATTATTTTTCTCGATTACAACATTGCTCAAAATTCTAGATTCGAAATAGTGAAAAAATTTTTTGTCTTCCTTTATATGTGCTGAAGATATATAAATTTAGGTAGGCCTAATTCTTCTTTTTTAGCAATATCAACATGCTCTTCAATTTTGCTTTCCATGACGAACTGCATTCTAATGAAATATTTTTAACATATTTTCCACAAATTTGTGAAAAACAAGTTGAAAATATCAACATCTTCGAATGTTTATTATCAGTAACAGGATTCATTTCACACCTCAATTTAATTATTCTGACCATCTTTTATTTTGTTGATACAATAATGAAATTAGTAAAATTGGAATAAGATTGGGGAAAATCCATTACTTTATTTGTTTTGGAACAATAAAACAAAGAAATAACATTGAAATTTATTGTTTATTCACAAAAAATTCATCAGAGGTTGAACAATATTATTTTTGATTTTGCGATTGACATAATAATTTTCTGTGAATTAATGCACTTTAGTTTACAAAGACTTATATTATCACAGAATGTCACTCACTGATTGATTTAGAAAAAAATTGACAAAAGAAAACAAGTACTGTAGAAATAAAAAATATTGAAATTTGTCAGTGAGTGATGTGAATATTATAATTTCCACACATTTTCATGAACTATTTAGAATTTATTTCATGAATTTGAAAAAATTATTTTATTCATTTTTGAATTTATAACATTATAATATACGTTACATGAGTGATTTTGAAAACTAGTCATAGCTTGATTATTTTCTTATGTAACTTACATTGAATCACTGAAAATTTCTTGATAATCAAGTTTCTGTGAATTTCATTATAAATAATGCTTCATGATAGAATATGATTATGAATGACAATAAATTATTTCTCTGATCCTCATCTATCATTATCCACTATGATAGGAAATCAACTATCAACTACGGTACCTACTACTAAAAATGTCATCTACTTCTCAAAGAAAAGCGAATGATTGAAAAAAAATTATGAATAAAATAATATAGGATATTAATGTAAAGCGCTTTCCTACCATTTGGGTCAACAAATTAATATGCAAAATATCACAGTCTCAATACCCAAATTATAATCTATATCTAAATTACTAAATAATTTACAATAAATACAAAAGTTAACACCTATTCGTAACATTGCAATTTAACAATGTGCTTTATACTTAAACTATGCATGGAACTGTTCTTTAACTTCTCACTCGTGCTGCCTCGAATTTGCAAGAAAAATTCGAATAACACAAAATGAATAGCGTGTGAAGAGCTCAAATTATAAGAAAAATATTCTCCAACAATCTCTACTCATTGATGAGCTATTTAGGGATGATGAGCTCTTGGAAATATTGATTTCTTCAATTCACAGAATTGATTGTTACTTCCTGATTCATCATACTTTGAATTCGGTATTATGACAAAACAATAGGCTACTCAGTATTGGTTTTGTACTGATCACCCCTCAAAGTAATACACACTCTAGTGTCATTGCAGATATCTCATATCGCTTTAATATTCTTGTTGAGAATCCAATTTCTCATCGTTTGCAGTGTTTGTGTATCCTGATATTTTAAATACATTTATAACGTTGATTGCATCACTAGGAAAAGATGTGATTTTTATAGACGGACTAACAGAACGAACAAGGAACATAACCAGAGATAGAATTACAACTACTGAAGTCACTATGGTGAACATTAAAAACAAGAGACGCTGCTGTTTTGTACTTTCAGGAGTCATGTCCAGATCAGTCAACATGTCCAGTTCGTCGTGCCAGTTGACCCAGGTATTGTTCCAAAGGCTTGGGTCAGCTTCTGGATCACTTGGGATGTTGCGAGCCTCCACTACTGTCCTCCTATAGCTGCAAACAAGAGGGATGACATCAATCAAGAGCAAAGGATAGAATTTGTTGCCAAATAGAATTTCTAGAATAAATCAATATAATAAATCGCAGCCAATACAATAAATCGCCTTTCTTAACCATGATATTTTATAGAAGATTAGTAGGTTTGTCCTACTGAATATTCGTTGGTTGTATTATTTCCAAATCAATAGAACCTCCTTGATCAGATAGCACCGGCTAGGTATTATCACATAGAACAGATTAGAGAGTATCGCTTCTCCAATAAATTTGTATATAAATTTATGAGAATACGGTACCCGTTTTTATTTCAATTAATATACAAGCATTTCAATGTGGATAAATTAATATTGGCTCAATTATGTTTAGGATTTTAACAGATTTAAGTACCGTAGCATACTTGAAATAAAAGCATTAAGTTAGAATATTATGACAAATCATTCGATTTGAGAATAATGCGCAACCTTTTTGTAAGTCGCGCTCACCAGGCTGACACAGTTCAGTGGAATGATCAAACTGTAGAAAAATTTGGAATTCTCTGTTTTGAATGAATCTGATATTGATATATAATCATGACAATTTCATTTCGAAGAGTATTTCAATTGGAGCATAATGACAATAATAGACTTGAAATTTCAATGGAAATGGAACCATTCATATTATTGGTCCCATTGAAATGTAGTTCAATGTTGGCGAAACTGAAATTACAACGTACAAAAAGTTAGGTTATGGTTCTCCGTCCGGCGTCTTTTTCTCAGCATGGGTATTGCGTATTCGTTATTTCAGAATTTGGCTTATCATTATTTATCTATTTAAAAATGATCAGTTTCAAGTCCAATAGGTACCTGAACATCTTCTATTTCCAGGTGAGTTATGGTTGAATTAGTTCATGAATTTCTACTTAGTTTCATACTGTGGTGCACTTATGGGCTTCTGTCAATAAAAGTCTCTAAATTTAATCATTTGGACGACTTATGATTATTTTAACATGGGAGAGATTACATACTATGATTTAGATCATTTTCAGATGAATATCCAGCCAAATAACAACAAAGTTTACATAATAACATCATTTTCAAAAGAAGCCCATAAATACTGCAGTGCAGCCGCAGTCCATATCTAGCCGAAATGACGTGATTAGGAGAATTTCATTGTTATTCGGCTAGATATTCATCTGAAAAAGAGCTAAATCATAGTATGTAACCTCTCCCATGTTAACATAATCATAAATCGTCCAATTAATTCAATTTAGACACTTTATTGACAGAAGGTGCACTTTCTCCGAACAATGCTTGTTTATCACATTAGAAATTGCATTGCATAATTTTGTGATGGAATATTACCGTTATCACTCCATAACTATCTTTAGAACTGTTTGTTCTTCTACTTTTCTTTTATTTATTTCTATAACCATTAGGCTACATCTCAATTTTAATGTGTAGGACAATAATGTTTTTTTTTTTAGTAGGCATTGATAAAAACCTTTCTGGGACATTTTATAGCTAGCTGTATGACCAGTTATGTAAAAGTGATGTATCTTGAAAATATCTATTTCGATTTTATTCCGTTATAAAATCATTCTTACAAGTGGGAAGAGTTGAATTATTGTAAAATTACCTTGCTAATGACTCTTCAAGACTGAGAAGAACCAGAGGACGATCCCTTGCCAAGTTGATCTGTTCGCAAGGATCATCTCTTATGTTGAATAAGCAAGGAGCTTTGTGCGGCTCACAGGCTGATTGGTTGCTGTTGGTTTTGTTTGAGACACCGCAGATTATTTCAGCATCACCGCGAAGACGAAGCACAGTCTCTTCTTGTAGCAACTTCCATTTGCTGGTTTCTGTAAAAGATTTGAATAAAATTTTGGTAAAATTTATTTTTATAGAATTTCACTTCTAGCCTACAAATTTAATCATGAAAAAGAACTACGTTTCCGGCAAATCTGAAAGTTGATGACTTTATTTCTATTTCCACACTTGGTCGATTTTTGTGTGCTGCACAGCTAGCTGCATAATATGCTTAAGCATTGGTGCTGCACACTATTCTACCAATGCTTAATCATATCAAAGACAATAGGAAACTATTAGTTTCTATAAATATTCTAATTGTCTTTGGTCATATGCAGCTTGCTGTGCAGTACACAAAATCGAGTGGACATATGGGTAGAATAAGTGATTCGGCTCTCAAAATAGATTGTCAAAAAGTCTCAATCATCGAAATAATATTGAGTGATTCTTAGAAGTCATCATAATAATATTATCTAATTGTTTGATTAAATAGCTTTTTCCTAGAACTAAATTAGCTGGCTCTGGTTAAATTGGCTATCTAAGAACTTTCAACTTCTTTCCAATTCATTTTTTCAACTTCTATTAATTTAATGAGTTACTATTCTAAAATTTCAACATTAATTACTCATTATTATATAGGCACAAAATAATATACACTCAGACTACTACAGACTAACTACAATAGGCTTCTTTATTATTAATATTCTTAATATTTGCGAATTACAGTTTCTGAGTGAATTTCAAGTGCAAATAGAATTATTAAAATCATGTCTATATTTAGATGCCCCTAATTAAAACAATAGTGTAACTACTATTGAAATAATCTTATTAATCACAGTAAAATTTGAAATTGGTATAGCAGGACTCATTTAATTTGGCGAAAACCAGCTGATTAGGCGACCAGTGTCACAATACGGTACTCAACCTACAATATAATGCTGAATCTCGCAGATTATTGAAAAGGTCTTTTAAAAAGGTCTTCTTTAAAAAGGTCTTTTAATGACTTTAAGGGCCGGTTCATGAGCTCAGGATTTACCTAAGTCCTAGACTAAAACGGGTGGCTACCGTAGCATCGACAAACGTTTGTCTCGACTGGTTGGTGGGTTAGCAGCATAGAGAGCCTTCAGTACATAGTGTCGAGGCTAACGTTTGTCGATACTACGGTGGCCACCCGTTTTAGTCTAGGACTTGGCTAAATCCCTAGCTTATGAACCGGCCCTAAGTCTTCGGATTATTGTGTGAACGCTGCCTTAAATCATCAGTTTACTGATTGCTAAATCAGCTGATTTTCGCCAAATTAAATGAGTCCTGCTGTATGTGGTCTATCGAAATGAATAATAAAAAAATAATAATAGTTTGACCAACTAACCTTTGCCACTGGCTGATGCTGAAAAAGAATGTCCATCGCCCTGCTTAGCAATCCTTTCCATGATCTGCTTCTTGGTGATGAATCCTGCCAACGTTGAGCCAACCAGTGACGTCATGACAGCCTTGGCATCATATCGGATGCTACCATCCCGTCCGGTCTCACCATACCAGGCATCCGCCACACCTTTGTGCACTCGCCCTGTCAAACAAATTCAAGGATTATTATTCTTGTCAAAAATACTCCTTTATAATAATTGTGTCTTCCATAATTTTTCTGTAATACGGATCCAAACCTGATAACCAAATAATTATAATAATAATTTCTCTGGTCGTGGGTCTCAACAATATACATCAAATACATAAATACAAAGTCTTCTAAATCATCATTTTATAAGAAGTATTACATCTGAATTTAAAAAATATGTGTCGGGATGCCACTATTCTTCTTTTATTCAAGTTTCAAATCATGCTAAATTCATTAGTTACAAATATAATGCTACTACTAAATTGTATAAGTGTATTAAATGTAACTGAATGTCCCACTGCAAATTCGAGTTATAAATTTCAGGGGTTTCTCTTTACTAATCCTGTGAATATATAGAATTTTCCTTCTTGTTCCTCAATTTATTTTATGCCGTGCCTAAGATTTTGAAATAGGCCTGAAAAGCAGAATGGTCTGCTTCATGTTTTGGATGCATTATGATATGAAACGTAGGCCTACCTATGTATCATTAGTTTCTCTAGTTATAACTTGATTTTTTTACTAACTACGCTAATTTATGATCTATGATGGACTTTATCTACGATTTAATTTTGAAATTCGTATATTATTTTCTTCATAGATATAGACATAGTTATTACATGTACATTCAATTGCAGCTTATGTTACTATAATGGTTTTTCATGTTTTTTTTTTTCAGGTAAAAACAGAGGGAATAAAATTCTACTTTGTTTTCAACTGTGTGGAAATTTTATTTCTGAAATTGGTTGCTGACTTGCAAACAAAAATCTCCAATTCTCCGTCAGCAATACGAACATGGCACACTATGCAATATGGTTATCAATTGAATTGTTTTCAAGGTTAGTAAAAGCCTTAAGCCCGGTCTAGACGCTACGACTTGTTGGTCCAACTAAGTCGTTCCAACTAGTTGGATGAGTTGCATCGCGTCTACACGTTACAACTTATTCCAAGTTTCCATAAGCTGATACATCTTTTGTGGTACGACTTGAGTTGGACCAACTCTTAATTTTGCCATCTACACGCTACGACTTGGTTTCCAACTTAAGAGGGGGCAGTAGTAGGCCAAATGAGATTATATCTTATAAGAACAATGTTATTTTTTGTAATATTTTGAAACCGTCTACGGTAATATAGCACCGTCATTTTTGTACATAAAATACGTTTGATGTGTCAATTGAAAGAGAATATTATTCTTTAGGGGGTGGTCTTTTTCGAATTTTAAATATTCTTCTTTGAAAAAAAAACAATAAAATTTTAAAATTTCCCTAATTCATATACGGCAGACTACTACTGCCCCCTCTTAAGTCATAGGACTCAAGTCGTACAACAAGTCGTAGCGTCTAGACCGGGCTTTAGATTCAATCAGCTTTTCACCTTTAATATATTTCCAGTCTCCGCGTCTCAAAGCAGCATACACATCTCCAATGTCGTCGATATTGTGAAGGAGCTCGGTTCTTGGTGAGGGCACGTCCTCTGATATCATGGGCCACATGTTGATTCCGTCGATTTCTCCCAAATCTTGGACATCTCCACCTGTGAATCACATGGAATGATTATTAGTCTGATTAATGATTATTAATTATTTATATTATGATTAATGATAGATCATGATTGTTGATTAGTCACCGATAGCGAAGTTTCCATCACATGAGAAACATGCTTATAAATGGTCAAGGGCAGATGGAAGGAACCTGACTGGCAATCGCGGGGTGCTGGGTTCAATTCCCACCTGGACAAAATATTTTTGTTCAATAGTGTTCATAGAATCTTCTCAAGCTATTCATTCTATTGTTTACATTCGCAGTTACAGAAGTCTTCAGAGCTCTTTATATAAATATTTGGATTCGTTGTTAAATCAAGTATTGGTTCCCCAAGAAGTTCCTTGTCACATATGTAGGCTGTAGAATCTATGAGATGAAACGTTATTTAGAAGATTCTCAGATTCATTAGATTGATGTCAAATTATGTATTCTATAGCAGTGGAATAATTGTAATTTATAATAATTCCTTCCAAACTTTTATATAAAAAAGAAATAGTTTCTCTATTATTCGAGTACATTTCAATTCAGGGCTTAAGTCAAGCCTATTTAAACTTGAAAATTTTTAATTTTTATGGTTGGGCAGTTAGCCTGTTCCTTCATCTTCATCACATAGTGATAAATTTTGGAGTCCTATATTATAAGTAGATAAATACATTACTATATTCCTTGACAACTAAAGTATCAATTTGAATTCAATATAGCAATCATTGATGAGCACCTCCAAAATTACTCATGGAAATCAATATATTAAATTTACATAGAAACACATTTCAATTTATGTTTAAGTGACTTGAATGATATTTTACTCACCAGTCATTGCATAGAAAGTTGGCAACCAATCAACAATGTGCATCAATTGATTGCTAACTCTTTGTGTGTTCTTCATAAGTGGACTCCAAACCGCCGCAACGCCACGTACTGCTCCTTCCCATGGAGTTTCCTTGATCTAAAAAAATAATATATTTAATTCCTCAATAATACTGTATTATGTATAATAGAACTCCCATATGATCAAACGTGGTATATAATTATCAAAACATATGAGTAGCAATTGTATACATTGTTGTGTAAAGTATCTAGGTACATAAATACAATTTTACTAAAGAATTAATTGACTTGTGATTTGTGAAATGAATTCATCAATTTTCATTTCATTCATTGACACACCATGTAATAATACAAAAACATAGATCAAATAAAAATCCAAACGATAAAAAAATAGATCAAATACAATGGAAAACAGTAGTTAGGTTTCTACGAATTCAAATAGCTCAAGAGTTACCGGTACTGGAAAAAAATTCCAGCACAAACAACAACTGAATAATAGGATATTAATTTCATCAAATATACAGTACTACAGAAATGTTTTTAGCCTATATTTTTTAATTTGTTCATTTCAGTCAGTAGGGTGTGTATCTACTTGATAAAATTAATTGAACAAAATGAACCTTTTAAAAATAGTTCTGCTTTTGGATTAATCAGATAAGGGACCAGAAATTGGTAGTTGAACTTGGATTAGTAGTTAAACGCTTGTAAAGCAAGTAAACACATGGAGGTCATTGCTTTATTTCAATAAACACCTTGTCTATAAAGTGAAAGTAATTACATCTATGACCTAAATCGACAATATAAATGTAACGTTGTATGTTTATAATGTTTTCATGGTTGGATGAACTTTCAGGCCAGTATGTTACCGTGAGGTACTAATTGTTGGCTCAAGTCCAGAATGACATAGAACTACACCTAACATCTGTTGAGTTTTTATTTATTTATTAGCAGGTCAACGGTCACTGCTTTTATTGCTGCTTGTTCCTTTTACCAATTCTATGAAATCTATTCTCTTGAAGGTTAAAACATAATTTGATCACCAATCTGATAAGAAATCGCTGTAAAGTTTAAACTTCTCAGTGGGTTTATAAATTATTTCTGTTGAATTATAACATAGTTTATGTAACTGAAGAAGCTATGTTATATTGTTGGCGAAAAAATTATTATTAAAGAGATATTGATATTTAAAGAAATATTCATTAAAGTATAATCATAGGAAATTTTCATGTAGTAGGACTAGTTGTAAATTGTGGACACCTAACACCAGATTAATATGGATAGTTAACAGATAATCCATGAAAAATGGCGGAATCAGGAATACACAAACTTTTCTGATCTAATATAGGCTACAATCTTTCAGAGTGTAGAGCATTT
This sequence comes from Laodelphax striatellus, assembly GCA_017141395.1. NCBI lineage: Eukaryota > Metazoa > Arthropoda > Insecta > Hemiptera > Delphacidae > Laodelphax > Laodelphax striatellus. The sequence continues at coordinate 49,175,679 of CM029531.1, forward strand.
CAAAAGTTAAAGTCATTGAAACTAAATCCCTGATCTCCTGTTTCATCTTGTGTAGTGTAGGTTGATCAGAAGAAAGTAAAAATGAAAATAAATTTATGTTATGTAGTGTAGTGTAGCCTGATCAGAAAAAATGAAATAATTATTTAACTCACCCCTCTCAATGGATAGTTCGATCCTCGGTTTGAGTGAATTCCAAATGTGGGTGCTCCATTATCAGACATGAAGAGAATCACTGAATTATCCAGCATTCCTTTCGCTCTGAGCGCAGCCACTATTTTTCCCACACTCTCGTCTAGTTTGGATACCATTGCTGTAAATAAGCATTACAATAATTTCAATGCGTTACAAAATAAGCATAAAACTTCTATCTTTTTCAAAGTTGTTCACTTTTCAAAACTAGAATTTTTACCAACTTGCAAATAAATAAAAAAATGAAACAATCTCTGTTATGTGAATATCCAAGATATTAGTGAACATTGACATTAATTAGTGGTTATTCAAATAGTACTCATTATAGTACAAATATTACTCAGCTACTCATCTTCAAAACATCTTTTTTTAAATTGGATCTTAATAATTTATCATTCTGCTATAATCTACCATTTTTAGTCTCAATTGAAAATTACTGTTGTCAAACAGTAGAGAAAAGAGAAAACTAGATAGGCCTGGTGAAGTTTACTATTCTCATCTTGAATTTTTATGGCAGTGGATCATAAAATTCTTTTCTGAACCAAAGTGTGATCTCCAACCTGGTCAAGGTGGATTGCTTTGGTATTTTATTATTCCGAGTTGAATTCAATTCTGGATTGAAGTAGACAAAGTTATCACTTTTTCTGTATTGAGATTATGCTATCCACGTGTTTGCCTTTAGTTTAAAACAATGATCAATGTCGAATGGTTAAGTGGCATTCACTGGATGGGAATCCTGAATTAATTTAGTCAGTCATCGTCAATATTCAGATCATTCGATAGCACTATTTCATTAAATTTATATTATTAAAAAATACTTGTTACGTGCTGAATCAATGCTATATCTCCCTCAAATGTCTCTATTATTAACGTTGCCATCTGTTTATGTTCTCTTACCAGCATAAACCCGGCGCTCTGGGTCCTGAATATGTGCGAACTTGGCGATTTCTTCATCGGGAGCCTGGAACGGATCGCGCCTGTTGCCGGTGTGGGGGGCCAGATGCGCGACGTACATGAACAGCGACGACTGGTCGCTCTGATGGTTGTCGATGATCCTGACAGCCTCCTCGGTGAACAGGTCGGTCGAGTACTTGCCTTGCGCTGACCAGTCCACTGTGTTGTTCCGTCGCATATCGTATCCATCGTAGGGCGCGAACTGGACAATGCAAGAAGTTCAGGTAAAATTTCATCAAATTCATTGAGGGCCTGGTCACATACGATTGTGGTTTGCTTTACTTTACTTCACTTCACTAGAAGAGCTACTTTGATTGTGGTTTGCTTCACTCCACTTCACTTACAGTGATTGTGGTTTGCTTCACTGCACTTCACTTACTATAAACCATACGATTTATATAGATTTACTATGCGAGTAAGTGAAGTGAAGTAAACCAAGTAGCTTTGTTAGTGAAGTGAAGCAAACCACAATCGTATGTGACCAGGCCCTGAATAATTGGATAAAATTGAATAAAAAATTGGATGGATGATTTTTTTTAATCTTCAATCGATCTTGATTCACTGCCACGGTACACTGTGGTTTATTATAAATAAAATTTTGATTGAAATTAATTATTAATATGGACAATGGTTCAAGAATATTATTATTTTTTATTGGTCTACTTTGCTCTTACTGTATATTGTATTGTGTTTTTTAGGGAGTGAATTTCAATTTAATATTATTATTGATATTTAATGCTACATATTAATTGTCATATTACTACTTGTGCAATACGATATCTTTATTTCTTCAGAATAGAATTCCAGTCCTGGTAAATAAGAAATTCTATCCAAAACTACTCTGTAATAATAATTATTCAATCAGATCAAACAAGTAGGCTACAAATCCATAAAAACATCAATTCTGATGTAATTTGTTCGTCGGCTATGAAAATATTGGGTAAAGTAGAGATAGAGAAATGTAGATATAGATGACAATAAATATTTTTGCCATTTAAATTAATTTCTTCACTTATACAATTATTAGGATTATGTTGAATACCTAGCTCTGTTTCAAGTTCTTCTCCAACTCCTTCGAGATCTACCTTGCAATCTATTAGAAGAGGCCCATCATCTTTAAATAATAAAAATAAGTGAAAGTTGATCAAATAATTAAAGGTCCAAGTTTTTATATAGATCACTCACAGTTGCCTTGACAGAATGATCGTAGTAGTCTTGAAATCCTTGGTAGTAGCCAAAGTGTGAATCGAATCCCCGATAAGTCGGGGTGTACTCTTTGCGGAAGAAACCCAGATGCCATTTTCCTAGAGCATGGGTGCTGTAACCCTGCTTCTTCAGGTACTGTGGCATCAGCTGTTCCTGCAGAGAAAGACCCCACGGCTCTGCCTCAAGAATAACTAGATGCTGCATTCCTGCAAATCAGGAGAAAACAATAAATCCAAATGGGAATCTATAATAACATTAGTTTGCAATAAAGTATTTTATGTATTTATTGATTTGAATCTCCTAAATTATTGATAATTCACATCTTTCCGTCGTGGTAGCGGAAAATTTACAAACAATGTTACTTGAAACTAATTTTGTTGAAACTATTTGAAGTTACAAGTGTAAAGTATAAGCAGGTAGGCTCTTTCTGTATTGAAATCACCATAGAGCATTAGCTCTACTTCTCTCTAATTTCCACAAAAAATCGTTTACGGTCACAAAAATTATGTTCGGTATTTTATTTATGAGCAGTTTCTGTACTTTCATAGGAAAACTGATGTATTGTATGCAGCCTTTAATTAGTTTCCATTGAAATCCAAATATAATGAATAAAAACCATGAATAATAAAAACATTAGGCTATGTTATGACGAAAACAACCATATTACGAATGGATTTATTTGCATTCTTAATTTGTGAAGGTGAAGGTATTTTAATAATGTGAATTTCTTCAGCATCCTTGATGTGCTGCATCATACTGCAGTGCTTTTTGTACGCTTATCTCGATGTGTTATCATACGTGTACAGTCGAGTCGAAGGATCACTGTGGTATGCATTACTCTTCTCTTAAAATAGTCTCGTGTGATGGTAAAAAACTTCATAAGTAGTTGAGCAGGCAGTCACTGTCAGTTTCAATGCGAAGGTCGTGTGAACTACTGCAGTGGACCGGTACACTTTCTCTGACGGTTTTCAGGGTCATATCATTTGTATTCTGTGGAAGTAACGTAATCGTCTCCTTTCCAACTCGTGTGAATTGATTATTCCCTGCTGTGCTTTTGGAAAGAGTTGGATTTTTTCATTTCTTCTATACGAATTAAGTACCCACAACTCATACTTCAAACAATTTACTTGTCTTATTACAACAGTTTTACAATCTCCAGATAAAAAACTATTGAGCACATCCGCTGTCACAAGTTTTCCATCCATCATTCTTCCAGAAGACTACTCCAACTTTTTTCCATTTTTTTGTGAGGGATTGCCCACATGAGTTCTAGGCTTGTGCGTAGGGAATGAGAGGGTAATGATGCGATAACGACGAGTACTTTTCAGGCACATAAAACGTTTTGTAAATTGATTGTAACAGTTCAATTCAAATCAAATACTGTAATTTGGGAGATTGAAATGGTTAATCCAATTTGAAAGTTCTAGTTTAATCCTTATCTAATAAGCTTGCTATAAATGTCTCTTCAAAGCCAAGAAAAATCCAATTGTTATTTTTTTCAAAATATAAGTGACTTAATGTTTGTCATTTATATGCTTGCAGAACTCATGTGCTTATACTTTTTTCTCAAACGACCTTGTCAATCCAATATAATATACGCTTGCATTAACTAGCTGTATCTACATACAACTTAGTAGTTTTATTATCACTCATAAATTATTGTCTTGAGCATTGGGGAAAATGGCTTGCTCTCATACAGGTTCCGTAATATGTGTCTCAACTAATATAATAATCTAGTCTAGAGTCTAGTGTAGCGGAACAAATTCATAATAGTATACAGTCCAGTGTAAAGCATAGTGAAACAAATTTATAATGCTCTCCATGTTTCATTACCGTAGAGGCGTTCTCAACTTGAAACGTTTTCACAGTGAAATTAATCAGAGCTACTTGTGAAACATGGGATTGTAGAAGCGTCAACTACAAGTTCTTAACTAGCTGCTGTTCTTGATAGATACCTGTATGTATGGGGTATTTTCCGGTCATTAGCGAAGCCCGCGAAGGAGTGCAGAGAGCTGGTACATAATGACTATTCAGAATGACTCCATTGTATGCAAGCGCGTCTATATTTGGAGTGGGAATCTGGTCCGAACCGTGGAAACTGACATCGTTCCAACCCTGAAAAAAGTACACGTCAGTCAATTAATTGTTAATTATTTTTGCTCTTGAAAATACCCTACACAAACTTGAACATCAATCAATTCTCTTGAAATTTACACTTATTAATAATCTTTTTTTACAGTTGTAGGTTATGCTCTTAAAATGTTTAAATGTATACTTATTTTTTTCACAGTTGTAGGAGGGCTGGGTTGCCATTAAGTTAGTATAAAACAGGGTGTGGTCAACCTAATAGTAGCCTAACAGAAGTGTAATCCAATCAAAATTACATGTATCATTAGGGTAAATTTATCAATAAATTCATTATCGTTAGTTCCATAACCGTTGAATATTTTTACTGTAGTCTTGATGTGCAATTTTGAATGCCTCTATAAACCCATTAATATTACTCAAATCTTATGAAACCGTTTTTGTATTTTATAATTAATGAATTTATACGCCCCACGAAATGAATTATCTTGTGCTTTAAACTTCCTCGAGGCTGGCTTCATTCAATGTTGAAATATCCAGTCAACAATTTTTGACTTGTCCATTAATTGTTTATTGTTTGAATTGATTGGAAAGTTTTCATTTGTTCACTCTTCCTAAAAGTTTGAATAATCATAATTTACATAAATCATGGAATTTAATTAAATTGAAATTTACATAGTTATGGAACAATAAAAAATAATTTCAAAACGCTTTTGGATTGTTAATTCCATAAGCTATGAACTTGAATAAATTATTTGAGGCTCATTCATGCCCTTTCATATTTGAACAATCAATCAGCGTTTGTTTTTATTTGAATTCTAATACGATTATTATGCTTATAGACATCAGTTTGTCTCAAAACGAAAATCATCCATTAATACTTAGGATCAGTTGATCGTGAACTCAATTATATTATTGTTGTAATATTTTTATTCTATTAATGTTGTATTTTGATACGGTTGTTACTAAAATTGATCAGTTGATGTTGAAAATAGTGATATACTTTCAAATATTATTATTATCACTAATGCATATATCAAAAGAACTCGTAAATTTTTATTAGGTCAAGGAATAATCCAAGACTGTAATGTTCTATTGTTGAATTATAATGAGTTTCGTGAGGGAATATGTGAAGGTCAATGGAGTGCTTAGGTGCATTATGCTCTGTCAAAGCTCCATAATGTATTCTTTAAAATTTACCGGTCTGGTAATAATTTTGTTTGAAAAATTACAACCGAATCCTGTTATGTTTATGTCATAATAATCCCACAAAGATTTGAGTGCTATTGAAGAATGCCATAGTTAGTATTTCAATTTCATGGTTGGCGACTATTAATGAAAAGAACATTGTAAATAGAAGGTTCTATTGGAATAATTTCAATTTTTGTACTTACCAAATCATCAGCCAATATGACAACGATGTGTGGCTTTGTGCTTGCAGGTTGGTGATGAGAATTTCCTTCCACCTTGAGCATTGCACTCATCAGGACAAAGATTAGAACGGCTCTGTTTATCATGACTCCAGTTCAATGATCCTATTCCCTGCAACACAAACATTGAGCATTGTAAGTAACATTAATTCATTAAGTAATCTTTTAGTAGATTTTAGATAAGCTAATTATTATTCATTCATCGTATGGCCAAATGAAATCTTTGCTATCGCTTATGCCCGAGATAAACTAATGAATGTTAGTGGGAATTGTAGCTGATTTTTAGTGTTTTTTTTTTCAATTTATACAAGAGGATTGAGAATGATATTTTCTTGTGAATTGAAATCAGTTTTACCAAATTTCAAATGAATTACTTTGTTGAAAACGATTTCAACTGGTTTTCTCCTTTATAGAAGAATTTGAGCAATAGCCTATCTATCATCAATAGGTACATGATTCATCATGAGGTTAAGACAAGAACATTTAGTATTGCATTTAGATTGGTGACCGGTGAAAAATAAAAAGGAAATTACGTTTATTTTCTCTATTATAACTTCACTGATGTACTAATGGTATAGGTGGTAATATATTCAATTATTATTAACTTGTATTTTTTATAATAGGCTACTGTATAAGGAGATAAATTCCAATTGAAAAAGATGAATAATATCTTCTATTGTCTCCATTGTAAAGTGAATTGTATAGTGATGACAAAGTAACTCTGCAAAATTATATTTGAAGAGACTACTAGGAAATCAATCTTGAATAACTAACTCGGCTACAAGAAAATATAGAAAGTGGAGGAATTAATATTTGCTTCCTGTTTATCGCATTGGTGCTGCTGCATTATTTTTAACACTGCTACGGCTACCGTAGAACACAAAGATTTAATCACTTTTCCAACTAAAAGGAGCGCTCTCGATAAGCTATTATTTTCCCATTTGTCATCAGCTAGCTCTTATGATGTATCCAACAGTAATCCTCTCTAACTCAAAACAATAATATCCAATCTGTTATGATAGTCTGTTGGGCCTTGAGAGGTGATCATCCGGTATCGAATAATGTAAATAAACAATAAATTGTTTAGATCCTCAACAGTTTAAGTTATAGCTTAAGATCATGAACATCCTTTGTAGCTTGAAGTTTTAAGATGTGACGTAACGCGCTGTAACTTTCTTGAATATTATGGGACTTGTTTTCAACAAAATCGACGTCAAACGTTCAACGCGAACTCAGAATGTATTGAATAACATATTTTTCGGGCTGAAATGAGCAATCTCAACAAAAAATAAAAAGTGTAATATTATTTTCCAATCAACTTTATTGTAGCTTATCCAAGGCATTCGTCATATAGCGAGCTTGGGCAATATTTTTGATTTTTATATTGACAGTGTGAATGGAGAAAATTGGGGAGTAATAGTGGTGATTATTATAATTAATGTGGGTTTGAAAAAGTTTTCTTCAACTTCTTTGTGGTATATCCGTTCACGATATTTTCCAAATCCGTCTTTCCCGAATAAATAATAATCATTATAAGTTTGTTTGTCTTGGCTACCCTCTTAATTGAATATCTTGAAACCCCTGATTAAAGAGCGTAAATCATTGAAGGTCTTGCTTTCCAACAAACAGGCAAATTAAAGTTATCAATTATTTTTTATTTTGATACGGCTTTTGTCTATGGTGAAATAAATCTAAAGTAAGTCATAATGCATGACAAATAAGGCATTTCTTTCATTCCAAGTATGGATTGAATAATTAATTCAAATAAATTTTAATCTTGGATATCACTGATTTCGCACGTTCCCAAAATGCAAAAGATTTTGTGTTGCCAATCAAGGTGAAGATTGACGTGTCAGTTGAAAGGCCATGCGAGCGATTAATTTAAAGGCTGTACAATTACAGTGGATTTCGTGTGCCCGAGCAGACAGAAAAACCAGGAATGGGAATGCTTTTAAGTTGTACTCGGATTGAAAACCCATTTACGTTTCTAGAGGCTTCGTTCGAGTTGAATAGCCTTGTCATCCAAACCAGCTAGTTAAACACATGATTTTAATCGGAATTTAGATAAATGATTGTTATATTGGGAGTTCATTTATTTAGCGAAAAGTAGTTATTTTTTATAGTGATAATTAATATTTGTCAGTTCTAATTATTTTTTTTTCAAAAATTTATTAATCTTAACATTAGTAGCAGTCGTAGTTATCATTCTTTAGGTTGATGTTTCATCTTGCTAATGAGAAATTCAATTTGGCTTTCAATCTTTTCTGATTTGTTCAGCGCTGATCAGTTTGTAAACCCCCTTTCAAAAATTTTATTAAGATTTTTAGTATTCTCATTGTGTTCTGTAAATTTATTAGAATATGATAGAAAATGTCTAAATTTTGCTCCTGTTAGTTGTTAGTCTGTCTAATAAATTGAGTAACTTTTCTTTGACCACTTTCCAAATAATACTTGTTGGTCACCTTCTGGCCGATTACAGTATCGTAACAAAGGTGGAGAAATTTGCTCACTATCTATTGAAGTTGATGGAGCTCTTTATTATGCTGGCTGTCTTTGTTATTACCATGATTGAACATGCTCACAAAAGAGCAAAGAAACTAGATAGAAACTTTAATTTGCATTTCAAGATACTGAGGATAGCTTATTGGACAAGAGCGTTTCTACTTTACTCTTTCTACCGCTGATAAGAAAGTGTCAATGCAGTCAATAGAAGTGAAGGAAAATAGTAGAAAAAAGTAGAAGTGAGGAAAATGACCAATGAAAATCTATGTTATTAATTTGACTCAGTTTGAACATATACGAATCATAGCTTCAATAATTTGAAAGAGAATCATTTTTAAAATCAGTCCAACATCATGGAAAATAAATGGTTTGCAGTACAGTTTCATCGGGTCTTGATTCGAGTTAATTTGGAAAGTAACTAAAGAATCTAATGAGATAATATTGATGTCCATCATTGAGTAAACTTTGAATTTTCAAATTTAATCTTAACTTCAATCCAATCTTGGGGTCTCATACATTGAATACTTGAACCAGCTCTTCAATGAAAATTCGTTGAAAATCAGGAATTTTAATAATTTTCAATTTTGAAATTATCATTTAAATTGAATTTCAAAAAGATTATGGGATTTCGCTTGTAAAACAGTTCACAGTCTGATTGAAATTTGAGATAAGGAATTGAAAATTACTCCTTAAACTATAAAAATATATTACCATCTTTATCTTCATTATAGAGGTTTTCATCCTCTATTAAAGAACACAAATGCGAGTAATACTATACTACAAAGAAAAAAAAAACTAAACCGTAATTAAGAGACTAAAAATCAGCGCCCGAAAGTATTGTTGTGAAATGAAATATCGAAGAAGGCATTTTTTAAGGCAGAAAGCTATCTTATTGACTTTTGAAAACACATGAGATGTGTATAAATGTGTTGGAAACTGAACTATAATAAAGAAATTGAAAACAGCCCCTAAAACTGGGAGTAGTTTAATAAAAAGATTGTGAACAAATAATGTTCGAAAGTATGCTCGAAAGGTACTAAAAGAATGCACAAAACTAAAATAGTTGCCGATTACACATGAGGAATGTGCATAAATGGGGTTGAAAACTGAAAATAATTTTGAAATATTGACTATAAAAATTGAAGCTTTGTATGATGAAAAGCACAGGAAACATTCGCCAAAAATAGTGGTAAAACCAAGTTATCAAAGACACAAACTATCATTATTTTCATATAAACACTTGAAAACATTGACATAGTACACTTATAAACACTTTGAACTTGAAATCACTGTAACATTATTCCTTCATCTGCAATCTCAACGTGGATAAATATTGGTTAAAATGAAAATGAAAACAAACACAACACTCACTGTCGCAATAAAGGTGGTAGCTGGACAGCAGTCACACACTGACTCGAGGAGCCGGCTCTTGAGCGCCGGTTATATAGCTGGAGGACCGCGCGCCACAGCTGGCCTGCCTGGCCTTCCTGTTCACTGAGGAAGGACCGCGCCCACCCAACACAAATTTCCCAAACAAATCCGCGACGAAAATAGAATGGAAAAACGGCGCTCAGTGACCATACTCTGATCAGTTATTACTTTTTATATTCTATTATATCTTTATATAATAATATTAATACTCTTGCTGAGACTGAGGATGGATTAGATTAGATTTGATTATTTAATTTATTCAAATTCAAAAGCTTCTTTATTCATCAATGTACACAAAACAACACACAATGTCTTCATTCACAGGCGGTGAAATATCAAATAATACACATTGAATGATATTTTACAATTACAGAATGATTAATTCGAATGTTAACCAATATTCAAGTTTCACTCTAACAATGATACCAATAGTAAAATGTATAACAAAATTCATACGGAAATAAAATGAATAAATATACACCCCACTATAAATGATATGTGTTGGGGTATAAGTTATTAGTTGCTTGTTAATGACAATACAGTGTTATAGTTACTATTTACAAACTTCATTCAGTGATACAGGATTAAAGTTTTTTCTTTTATATTGAATTAGTAAAAATTTATATACAAACAAGTTGATGAAATTAGTAATAATAATTCATCTAGATAACAAATACGTCGGCTTAAGTTCTAGATTATAATTGTAAGTGAAATATACAACTAATTATTTGACAAATGCACGTATAAACTTATAAATTATTCAGTGAGAAGATGTTGAGCTAAATGTTAATGATGATGATGGTGATTTACATGGAACTGCAAAGTTTCCATTCTTGGAAAAGGAGGTGCAAAGTTAATTATACTTTTCATTAAACTTGACCTTGATAAAATTAAAGATAGAATCTCACATATCATGACTAAAATAAAAAATAATGGAACCTTAAGACTGAAAAACTACTAATAAAATAATAAAAATGATTACATGAAATAAGTAAAGCCCAGCTTCCGAAATATATCCAACAAGCAATGTGAGTTCTCTCGCAATTCAATTTTATAAAAAGTGTTTTTTTTCTGTATTCATTCATCATTAAAATTTAATGATATGAATTAAAGATATGAATTTAATTCATGTTTTTGCTGTTGGTGATGTCCACAGCTCTAGGCTTGTGCGTGGATAATGAAATCTATATCAATATTCTTACATCTATTAAATAATTTTTGCAAAAAATGTCAGCCTCTGTCACCGTTTATTTGGGCCAATTTAGATGTTGGGCCCCAAAAGAAATGTTAGTGTTACTAGATGTGCAGGTTTCATTTGTAATTTGGCAAAAATATGTTGAAGAAGTAAAAAATGTAGAGTTAACTCAGTGCCATCTCTCGGCGTTTGTAGGAACTTTGGCCGCAGTACTGAACTATACAGATTATAGTTGGTTAGTCTAGTTTATATAATAATATAAATACTCTTGCTGAGACTGAGGAAGGATGCCCGGTCACCGAAATATATCCAACAAGCTATGTGAGTTTTCCTTATTTTTTCCTAGTATAAAATTGTGGTTTTTTGTATTCATTTATTATTATATTATTATCATCAAATCTATATCCACGTCTATATTTATACCTATCACTACAAAAGTCAGTTTCTAAATTAATATTGTACTAAGTATTCAGAAAAACAGTGGTTACTGTAGAAAATTATTTTAAAACTTACATTACTGGTAGGAAATATTCTGGACGCTCTTCCTCCTCCCTCAGTCCTTACCAGTAATGTATGTTTTCCTACTATAAACTGATTCAATCTTCACTTAGTATTTTTATATCCATATTTGTTTTCATATTCGTATTTTGCTAAGGGTGAAGCCCAGAATCTCTTGGTTTGTTTTTTGGGAAGGTTGATGATGATGAGGAGATAGTAATGCACGGATGCTCCTACAGCTTTAGGTGAGTTCCGAACTGGCGGGAAATAGTTTTGTAGCTCACAAATTTTAATATTCAGAAATATTTATTCAGTTCCAGTATTTATATAAACTTGTTTTCTATAGATTGATCACTCACCACTTACTACTTGTCTCGAAAAGGCTCCAAGTTAAGGAATGGTGATATTTCACCTTGTGAAGGACCTGGACCTTCCATAACATGTCTCTTCATTATTCACGATTTTGTTTTCTCCTCTCCCATTTTCTGATACCTATTATTCTCAAGTCGCTTTCTACGTCATCACGGCATTCTATAGCTTGATAAAAATTTAGATAAAACCAAAATCTACGTTCATTATGTTTATAAGCTATATTTTTGAATGTTATCAACCTGAACATCCATTCATATTAATTGAAAAAATAATAAAACCAGTGCATATATGGTATCCGATTATCAGTAAACAGAGTTCTGGAAGTGTGAAGGAATATAGCATATTTTATATGTCAATATCAATATTTTAGTTTGAGGATACAGATGTACTTCAAAAAAGCACACAATCACCGAAGAATAAGCATAATAATAAGCAATTAGAAGTTAATGGATAAGTAATTAATGCAATAATTTGATTTAGGATTGAGGATGTACCATAGTTTGAATGTAGTCTTGAAGTTTGAAAATTCTTTGTAGGATTATCCTATTCCAGATGTAGGAATAAATCTCTAGTTACATAATTTTAATATAATATAGATAGATGTTTTATGTCATTTGAAAACATGAGGTTCACCAAAATAAAAGAATCATAAGAGCAGAATCACAAGTTGTTAGGGAAGTTTGTGCTTTAAAATAAGTTTTTCTGTGAATCCCCCGAGATGAGTGGGTCAATATGAACAAGTTTTGTCGGCTGGTAGGCTAGTGAACTTTCCAAGAGAAAGAAGCTATTTTCTGAAAACCCATACACGCACTGTGAGTCAACAGCAGGAAAGTGTGTATAGTGAGCAGAGTAGATCAGTTGTGAGTTGTGGACGCAGAGTGCAGAGCAACCGGTTTTCAAACTGCCAGGGAATTCCCTCAGCGCGTTTCGGACTTGGAACTAACATCGAACAAGTAATAATATATTCACATTTCTAAGCGCCGTAAATCGCCTGGTAAAGTCCATATGTATCAATCGCCAAAATACTCGCTTAGCAAAGACGTCACTGAACCTATCATTATATTTCTACTTGAGGAAAACTGTGGATAAATATCGCAAACATGCGTTAAACGTATCTAATTGAAAATTGAACGTTATGTACCAGAACCTACGTTGAACCTACTCTGAGGCGATTGCTATTTTTGTATATTTACTTCGATAGCATACATTCCAAATCGCAAATTTCAATAATAAAAATATTACTTCCCATGAAATTTTGCATCAAATAATAATTGTGCTAGATAATCAACAAATTTCATGTCTGTAGAATATTTGAGTTTGCTTGAAATGTTCTTGCGTAATTTATTTATACACTCACTCACCCTTATTTATTAATTAGCAATAAGCTTAACTTGACAAAAACGTTTATTATCATGTATTCACTTCACCGATCGAGTGAAGTTTATTATTATTACTGGTAGTTTATATTCATAAGCCATAATAATGCAAATTTTTGAAATATTAGTAATTATCATAATTTGAATTTTTATATTGCATCAATAAGTCGTACTATGAAGTAAAACATATAATCATCTAATTATAAGTAAATAAGTTGACTATTGGAATCTACTGTTATCAAAACAACATATTCTATGAGTGATTTGAACCTATGTAAAAGGTTTTAACAGTTGAAACTACATGATTTCTACATAGTTTGTCGATGCTACACTCACTGTGAAACAATAATAATCATTGCAATGTATCCAAAATATTTATACCATCTTTAAAGTCGGCTATTTGTAGCAGTGTTTGAAAAGTTGAGTGCCCATTGTGCAACAATATTTTGCGGAAAATTATGCAGAACTCACTTTCAATCCATTCGATTCCCAATATTGCAGTCATTCTTTGAGCTGAAGATATTTTTCTCGGTCCCAGCTGCTCAAAAAGCAGTTTGCCATCATCACCCCTCGAGTTCATGTGGGGGATTGTCTTCAATGGTGGGCTCATCAAGGAGCTATCAATTAGGTTGTCATCGAACTCGTCACGATGGGCTCATCATCTCCATCTCATCGCCCTTGAAAGAAAATCAGTCATAGTCGAATAAAATTCTATTCAGTCTGTTTTTTAAACGAATTTGACTAATATAAATAGTTGATGACTGTTTTATAACATTATTTATATCAAATTTCTATTATAAACCAACCAAATATACTTGTTGATGAAATTGAATTATTGTTAATGGAATCAATGTTGAAAGTATGCAATAGTATTTAGCAGTTGAGATGCAGAGTTGACCATGAACCATTAACACCGAGCTGAGAACACACATTCAGGTTGCCTTTGCCTTCTATATCAGATGATGGACTCACGACATTCGGAGTCACGGCTATCTCGATCGCCTGTCTGGTCAGCAAGAACTGTATTTATCGGCTGTGTGTCCTTGCCAGCTTGATAAGCTGAAACTCAGCCGCAGCTATAACTCACGAGCTCGTGCAGAGGGGTAAGGTGTGTTCTAGCCCTAAGGAGGTCTACCAGGTTCCATTGTCCTTCCCTTTTCCTACTTCCCTGGTAGAAGGAGGAAGTAGGTACTGAGATTTGAAAAGTTCAAAAAGAAGAGGTATGCTCAACAAGTACTTGTTTTTCAATGTTGCAAAAATTCAAATCTTGCCAATATTGTTAGTTATTATTTAATTAGGGAACGTGCAGGTTTTTGTTTTAATGTGCAGGTGGAAAGGGGACAAACCAATTATTATTCTGTGTTGGACGTTATTTTTAGCAATCTCATTTATTAACACGTAAATCCCAACAAATGAAACTAAATGTAGATATAGGTAATACACAATGGGAAGATTTGATTAGATATCATAAGCTGAGAAATTTGATGAAACGTGTACCGGTAAAACATTTGTAGCTATAGTTTGAATAAAACGAGTTGTCACTTGGCCTGGTGCTCAAGAACCACTCACTAGAACTGTTTTTGTCAGAAAACGACCGATCATCTGAAATGCCAACATTGAATCAAATGGTCAGCTGTTCGGACATCGGACTTTCTGACAAAAACGTTTCTAGTGAGTGGTTCTTGAGCACCAGGCCAAGTGACATCTAGTTTTATTCGAACTATAAGATAGCTATTGGCAAAGTTAAAAGAAGAATGTGAAATTTAAGCCCTAGAAGTATTGGTATCTCTGCGTAACACTCTGTGCAATCTGTATACCCTAACTCTGCCTAATAAAGGATATTTTCATTCCATTTCATTCTGTATATCCTTGAATTTAAATTTTCTTACATCATGCCTGCCACTTCCAGTACCCTAGGCCAGTTTGAAAATTAATTCTCTTTAATTGGTGTTAGCTTAACAATCTATTTCAATACTGAACCTTTATCTAGTCCACTTGGTCAGTCATTTACAAATCGTGTAAAGAAAATTCAAATACAACAACCCGTTAATCAGGTCTTGAAATATAATTTCTTAATCACCTTAAACCTATCACTAATACATTCCAATACAAAAGTCCCGTAACCAGACTTGGAATATCACTACTCAATGTATTCAAACTGATCAGTGGACCAGCTTTTAATCCCTCACATTCCTATTTTATCTATAAATGACTGGACAGTCGTCACCTTGTTATGAAAGAGTTGAAGTGGCAAACTATTTTTGGTTACAAATCACCACTAATGTCTACCGGTGTCAACTTTTTAAAGTTTTAAAACTTGAGAAAGTTGTCTTTTATACTGCAAGTTTTGATAACTCATTCCGTTACTATGATTGTAGGTAGGCCTAACAATGTCTAGTGATATAAGTAGGAACTTGAAACTGGCAGAAAATCTGTCAGGCTTTATCGCCAAATAGTTTTAAACCCACCTTTTAGGGAATCTTAATATTGATTTCTTTTGATGAAAAATACATTAGCATTACAGAAACTTGGTCTCATTCTGTCATTCCTGAAAAATTAACAACTGTTATTTGGTAGATTCAAACATTAAAAACTACATTCTAGTGAGTGTTATTAAATTCTTGATCGGTTTTAATGATCGACCGTTTCTTAATAGCTACTAAAAGCTGACAAGGCAACTCATATTAAAGCGAAATGAAGGTATATTGGGCATAAATAATCTTATTGCCCATTAAAAGCCATTTTAGTTCATATTTCAAATTACTGGTATGTTTTATGATCCACGCAAAATATTTTAATTTCTCAACAAGTGCTCCATCCTGAATGAATAATAATAGCCAAATAATTATTTATCCCTTGAAAAACTCAACACTTCACAAATACACAATTACCATCCAACAAAATATGCTACTGCTAAAACAACAATTTAAACTTCGTCAAGTTGATGAGCATACCTAACTTTGATTTCCACTAATTATAATTTCAATTTGTAAAAAATAATTAGTTTGAAATTGAATGAGGAAAGTGAAGAGTAAGAATTCCTGATGACTTATTTTAAGAAATACGTAATGCTTGGAAAAGTTGAGACGGCAATTGTATCTTAATTTTGATTCGATCGATGCACACATGATTTGTTTTATTTATTAATTTAAGGCTCAAATAAATCAATTATACCCGATCAGGCTTTATGAGATACTGTAATTGATAAAACTGGTTTTTAATCCAACAAAGTTTTTATAAGCTTTCTTGTGAATTTGCATAGACTTGCGTAGATCTTTACATTGGTCGAAAGCTGAGGTAGGCCAAGTGCAGCGGAGAAGGAAAAGTTCTGACATTTCTGTTAGTTACACAATCACAGACTGCCTTGCAGAGTGAGAGAGACCTTTGCACTTGCACAGTAAGCCTGCTGGTGACATGATCTGTTTATGAGTGTTATGGTGCGAGCAGGATATCCATGATAGTTTCAATGGATCTTGATGATATATTATTTTCTTCATGTTTTGTATATTATTATAAAATATTTATATATTTAATGTATCATATTCTTATTTTATCTTGTCTTTTTGTCCGATTTATATTGACATTTTTGTACATACAATGGACCATCAATTAACTATCAATTGTACATTGCTGAATAAATAAATAAATAACCATTTATCTTGAAGAATATTTTCTTAAGCTTTCGTAGTTGGAAGAAGTTTTCTGTTATGGGAGCCTGATTTCTATTGAAACTCGAAATAAACGTCTTGTACCATTCGTACCTTAGCTGTCATGAAGTGTCATTCCTTCGACTTACTGGAATAATTTTAGTCAATTTATCTATTTGCTGCTCTGTATATGTTATAATAGAATACTTGTAGTCTATTAATTGTTTAATTAGCAATATCTGATCATCTGGTTAGTAATTTATCTTGGTTAAAAATTTATCTTGTTTTCATTCTTACGTTTACAATACTAGAGAATAGATTTTTCAAGTTTGTAAATCCCCATCTCTCTAATCAGTTGATATCGTTTATAGAGCCTTGGGGTGGTATATAATGGTGTAATTTCAATCGAATTATAGTGGGAGTTATACAGATAAGAGATTAGTTTTCTAAAAAAATGCATTATAAAAAATAATAGAGATTTCCACTTTTCACTGTTTTTGCCGAATTCAGACCAAGATTTTAATTAAAAAAGGAATACTTCTTTTTTTGAAGCGTTGAACATTATTATATTTGTAGGCTTATATTGTTTCCTCTCAA
The DNA here is from genome assembly GCA_017141395.1 of Laodelphax striatellus. Lineage (NCBI taxonomy): Eukaryota > Metazoa > Arthropoda > Insecta > Hemiptera > Delphacidae > Laodelphax > Laodelphax striatellus. The sequence goes on from CM029531.1 coordinate 49,193,161, forward strand.
GTGTTCCTTACATCAAGCAGGTTTGATAGTACCATAATCAAACACTAATAATCATAATTATTTTACCGATTTTTTCAATGAAGTGTTCTTTAATAATTTTGTTTGCTCTCAATTTTTGACAAAAATACTCGCCATGCTGTTTTATCCTTGTAAATTGAATTTCCAAGAAATACTTTGAGATTTCTTATTAGTATAATTGAGAGAAAGTCAAACTAGAATGTGGATGCTAAACGTTCAAGTTTTTTTCTAGTGTGGTTATTAGAAATGACAAGCTACACATGTAGGAATGGCGTTCAATATGTTTTCAATCACATTACTCAACAGGTTAAGCAATGTCGAAATAGGAATAATATTACTGTAGCCTATTAATACTCATATAGGGGTCCTGCGAAATCGCCAGGTCAAGCTTTTTAGGTGGCTTGAATCCTTTGACGTCACGATTTATTGGGATCGGTGATTCGCGCTTTCTCTTTTTACATAATTGTTTTTTTTTCAATCTGGCTGATTTGAAATATTATGGTTGCAGAGGATTTTCTTACCATGGGTTTTGCTAAAAAGCCATTGAATTTTTGTGATTTATTAATACTGTATTCATTTTAGTACGCCACTAATGAGTATTACAAAACTTGAAGTCTTTGGCCTGTATGAAGCGTGCTATGTGACCTGTGTAAGCTACAAGGTCTATGGAATAAATAGCTATTTGAAATTGCGTTTGTGGGTTCAGTTCACATCAAAGCCTATGAATGGCGGCGGCATCCTTCCAACAAGGAAAATGGCGAATTCGCGTGAAATGTGCTGAAGATATTTCTGGGTCAAGTTGATACTTCTAGTGGATTAAATTGAAGAATATATTCATGTGTTGTGTGTGAATACTGTACGATTCTTCTCATGACGAAACGTAGAAACACGAAGGTGAAACTATTTTTCTGTACGAAATTTCTATCTAGTTTAGCGGATTACTACTATGAAAATCTATTCTATTTCATAATTATTCATTGAAAAATGAATGACTAGTTTATAGCTACACCGTAGGGCTACAAATTTGATTTATTTCATGGTGGAAGCTATAGAGATTATTTATTCATTTATTTATTCTTATGATACGATCATAAGATGTTTATTCCCCTCTTTCCTTGGTATGGGAATGTTTAAGTAATAGACTATTAAAATGTCAATTAATACAGATCTCCCCATCTCATCCCACCCTCTCTGATCAATGATAGGAGTGGTGCTTTATCAAATTCCACAGAAGTAATTTAGCTGTATTTTGAATGATACAGTAGCTACAACTGAACAAATTAATGTCTAGCCAATAAATTATTTTATTGCAACATTACCTCTTACTTTATTACTTACTACAATAACATTAAACATAAATATAGCTCGAAAGAAAATATATCAATTCCTCAAGTTCAAATTTTTTACAGTTCACCTTTTTATTAGATTTATAACATTCTAACAAAGTGTTCCATTCTAAGATCTTTGTGACTATTCTGTATTCTAGCTATGCTATTTGCACTAGTAGTTCTATTATTGTAATAATATACTATTTATTTTTATTGCGTGGTAAGTAGCCTACAGTAGATGACCACAGTTGATTAAATTGTTGTTAACTCTATTTTTAACAGAAATGTTTTATTCGCTCGTAAAACCAAAAAATAACGTCACGATCTCATGATCACGATACAATAAAACATAATTCACTTCATGTGGCAAATGCCCAAGGCCATCCGGAGCTGGAACTAGTAAAAACCTACTTCCTTCATAAGTGATCCTATTTTCAACTTGAATTAGTTTCAAGAAACATCATTACCGGTAATTAAAAATAGTGGAAAAGTGATCTAAATCACATTATTTTTAGGCTTAGAGTAGTAAAATTTCGACTAGTTCAAAAATGACTCCCATTAATCTCACCATTATAATGACTATATGAAGTTGTCGCTTTTTGATCAGCATGCGATAGCTACCGTACTTAGCCTGCATTTTGGATGCTAATTTTGTAAAGCTTCATTCATTTTCAAAAAAGAAGTCATCCATAATTATTTATAAATTAATAATTACTCATTGTATCAAACATTCTGTATACTGTCAAATTCTTGTGCTCTCATATTTTGTGCATGCTTACTTCTTGAAATTTTAATCTGCTACCTACATAGTTTTATTCTATTCTATTTCATTCTTCTTTGAAAGTTTATGGAATAGCTAAATGTCACGTTTGCTAAACGTGTTTGAAGAAATAGAAAATCATAACATTATGGTCAGCCTTGGTAGGTGGTGTTTGAAAATAAGCGATAAAAGAAGGAAACTAGTAAACTTCAGCTTAGCAAACTCGTAAGCAAATCAAACCAATCATGATTTTTCTAAATGCCTGTGTCAGTGTGTGAACGATTTACACGTGACTAATTCTTGTGGTTGTTATGATTTGTTTTTTTTTCTTTAAATAATTTATTCCAAGGCATCCATCTCTTCTGGCTTATTCCTGTCAATAGTTCCATTATTTTTCATTTTTCAAATAATGATACCCATCAGAGTCTTGTTTCTCATGTTTTTTAGGGTGATCCTGATTTATCGCAATTCATTCTCAATTTTATTACTTTGGTATGTTCCCTGTGATGATAACGTTGATTTGGGCTCCTGTTTTGAAAATATGTGTACGCAACGACTGAATGTCGGAGACTGCGGGTTTTCCTTGTTATTAATGCGACTGCCAGTGGCTTGCAATATTTTATTGTCAACTTTTTATGGTGCCATGAAAAAGCACAGACGGTCGGTCATCGTCTACGCATTGGTCAGTCAAGTTTGCACGTCATTTGTTGCTAATATATGGTATTTGTTGTCTTACAAGCTCCTGCTGAATCCCATTTTGTGCATAGTAAGTAGCAAAGACATTATAATATAATTCATTCTTTATATTATATATAAATTATGTATTAGGCTATGCATTTTAAGTATTGTAATTTGATACGTATGTATTAAATGTATAATATGTAATATTATATGAATAATATGAATTTTATGTATTTAATTGAGTATTACAATTGAAGTGCACACTGCTATTTTACTACATAACTAGAACCTATTTAAAAACATAAGACTCTATTTTATCAGAAATACATTGTAATATTAGTTTATATGAATTTCAAATACACTATCCTTGTCATCTTGATAATAAAAAAGTATTTGATCCTAACAAATGTGAAGTTCTTCTGCAAAATACACCTAATCTCTCTGAATTTTAAAAAACTGGAAAGTTTTCAAGCGAAACCTTAAATCAAATGAGATAATGCCTGTTGTGTTAGCTAGTCGATTAATTTATCGTGCAATTTATTGTAGACAAGCACCTTGCTAGACTCCGTCACATCAGCGAAATTCCAGAGTAGTCAAACGTAACAATTTAAAAAAGCTTCCAGTTTCGCTGTTTTTGGAGGCAAATCTGTTATTTTGAGCCGTGATTACTACCTTCCGGAGTAATAACATGTTTACCAACTACTTGTTTCTCTGGTTGCTGTTCCATCACATGTACAAATCCACTCTATTAAGATCAAGGCGCAGTTTCATTTGTTTGTTGCTGATAATTCTCACGACTGATGAGTAACAAGTTGCTTTTACAGAGACAGTATTATTAAATGTTGACTGTATTCATTGAATGTATTGTATGTACTTGTATTGTATGTATTGTATGTACTGTATTCATCATTCATACTGTATCATTGAATATAGTTTATTATAGTAGTTGCTTCCATTGAGGTACTCAGCTATTATTTGAAATTTGGCTCTAGTGTAAAATGTTCATTTATTCAATAATTAAGTTATCTTAGAACGCTTGCTTCTTCCTAACATATTTATTCACATTTTAGCTTTACAGACACTTAATTAAAATGCTCTTCCTATTGAAATCTATACATACATTATGAATTTGAATTTGTTCAGAAAAAGAACACTTTACAAAATCCATTTTTGTAAAAAGAAACATCATACATAACATAAACAAGTAATCACTTAAACAAAACATAATGGTCAATGATTGTATGAGAAAAATAGGATGAACAAAAATGTTTATCAATTTATTATTATTGTATTTCTTTTGTATTTTCTTTGTATTATTTGCCCTTGTATCTTGTGCCCTTTCTTTATATTATTGTATGAATATTCTTCTTTGTATATTTTATGAATAATTTAATTTATAAACAATACTATGATGTCTAAAATGTTACAATTACTGTCACATAATTGTTACATCAAAATCTGATCATGATTGAATATCAGATGAATGAAGAAATTAAACAATAATATCCCTGCTATTTCTATTGCCTAGAGAAATTGTCACAATATTCTAATTATTTAGTTATTAGTTATTACTAGTTATTTCAGTTATTAGTTATCAACTTTAGAAAATCGACTAATATTTATTTCAACTTCTTGTTACAGGCATGATTTTCAATGGCAACAAATGAATGGAAATTCGAGTCCATAACGAATTAAAGCTGTATAAAACGAGATGATCCAGACTGTTTCTCAGGAACAGGAAGTTTTTTTGGAGGTTGGACAGTGGTGAGTAGTATTAGGTTCTGCACAAAGTGTCAACAAACGTCTTAAAATGACTTCGTGCTTGTATTTATGAAAAATTCAGCCAATTTTAACGTATGTTTTTTGTAAATAAGTATATACGTTCATGAAAATATAGCAATAACTAATAAAAAATACTGAAAAAAATGCATTAATTCACACCTTTTTGATGTGCGCGACTCAATGAACGCACTGTATATTGTTTTAAATTTCTTTCAATTGATAAAAATAAACTTGTTTACCATTTTACAATAAAACCAGAACAGTAACGATAGCTCACACCTGCATTATAGTGTTTCGATCAGAAGCACAATATTCATTACAGATCAGAGACCGGAAAGTAAAGTATTAGTTGTAGCATGCTGAAAGATTTTATCGAACGTTATCGAATTATAGGTCCAGCGCAATGAGTTATTGGTGCACAGCATTGTTTTTCCTCATCACGACATGTCTCTCTGTCCTTAGTCACGGTCTTGCACTGCCACTTTTAGATCAACATAATCATTTCCCTTGTAATACATACTGTAATTCACTTGTCGGTATTATGAATTGTTTCTAATACAGTGTTAACAAATTGTGTACGGAAATTAGAGTTTGTCTTCAATCTATCTTATACCGTTTATTTCTGCATGGAGATTGGTTTGATATTGACTGTGCAAAACAATGGTTCTCGGCTTATTAGTTCGTGTTCCGACATACATCAACATTTTGATTGTATCTTTATTGTAGGACAGGTCAGGTACAACTTGTAAAAGTTGTTTGGATTAAGCTACGCTGTAAAGTTTATTGCAATTGAAATTTAGCTTGAAGCTATACATCATTGAGGAAGTATTCACTCAGTGAAAGATATCCGTGATTTAGAAATTGATATAACTTGTCTTTTGCTCTCCTGTTTCCCGATTTGCTCTCTTTCACAATAGTTTCTTTCTCTCTCTTTCTCTCTTTGTTGTTCCTATACCACTCAAACTCTTTAGAGTGATGTGAAGTTGGACGTATTCAAATTTATAAGAAATAGAATAAATAATAGAAATAAATAATCATTTTTCATTTCGGAAAACTAATTTAATTTCCATTGGCTTTAAAATTACCGTTTTCTATAATATCTCAATAGTTATTCCCCTTCAGAGAAGTATTTTTATGTTATCTGAACCTTTTCCTTACCTTGAATCTCTCAATAATTTTTTATTCCCATTCATGTTATTTAGATTTTCCTTCAATTTCACCTCTAGGGATTAGGTCTTCCGGTTTATATTATTTTGACAAGAATAAATCTCTTATAAACATAAGCTCTGAAATGTCTTCATTCCTTATTTTACATTTACAGAATAAATCTTATACAAATTACGCCAATTTGTAATATTCCGTGCTTCACAATGGAAACTATTATTCATGGTGTTATAGTTCATTACCTGCTAGAGAATAAGTCCATAAACATTTTAAACATGTAACATGTAATAATCATAAAATATAGCCTAACCAAACTCATCCTAATTTATCTTCAAATTATTTATTGGCTTTCCTTCTTTGGTTGAGCTATTTTCATTTAACTCATTTGATAAAGTGACCATTGATCAACTCTTTTCTGCGTTGACTATCCAAAACCTGAAAATAAGTTCTCATGTGTTTTTTTTATGAAAATGGATTATAAGAATGACACATTCTAATGAAATTAACTAAGAAAAGCTGTCTTCTCAACGAATTCAAAGAAATGTCTATTCAGTTTTCCTGGTTGTTGGGGAATTCACATTCATGTGGTACTTCTATTTTGTATACAATATTATTCCAACTACTGGATTATCCTCGTCATTTCTCTCGGGTTTCCTGACATTCTCCTACTTTGAATAAAATATTCCAACTTTATGAGTCTAATAATTGTAACTCTTAATAATTTTAGGTATTGAAATTTCATTTAGATCTTCCAGTTAGACTACGCTTGTCGTGAGAATAATGTAGGCTGACCTGTGCTTGCAAGTAACAATTCTAGTTCTACAATTCAAATAAAATAATACGAAGTCTGCTTTTGTATTTTCTTAATGCCGTACTATAAAGCTGACGTCATTTTTTTAATAGACACGTCAGAGACTGCACAAACCAATGCGCCTTGATGTTTCATAACTGGTGAGGCTCATTATTGTAAAAAAATATTACGTAAATCGTCATCAAATATTCTCACCCTTTATGGTCTTCGCCGCTGTCTTTCTTTATACTGCTCAACACAAAGAAATTGTAACAATTTAATGTAATGAACTCCAACGACCTTCAGACGCATTTGTACTACTACAACCGAAATCGGCTTCATTCATTAGTTATAACATGTTGAACTTCGCCTATGAGTCCCGCTTATGTAATGCTCAATCAAGACCCAAGCATTGGTTATCTGTAAGTTCATTGAGCGCGAGATGATTCAACAGGATATTCAGTTGGACATGTTTGCACTTTAAAGTTCATTCCAAGAACCAGAACCCAAAATAAACATCTTTAGAGTTTGTAGTTCGAACTGATTCATGTTGATGGAAATAATGCTGTCCATGTTATTGCTTGTGAAAACCTCGAGGTGTCAGACTAACAAAGGTGTTTCTCTTTTTTCGCTCTGAATCATCCAGCATAACATTGAAATTTCCTTCTCTGTGATCGTGTTTGCCTATCTCCTGTTCAACTTACCAAAGAACTCAGATTTGACAAATCTGCAACATATGCTGTATCAATAATCTGCAACATTATAGAATTAAAATAAATACCATCATAGAAAGAAATAAACATGAAAGAAACAGCTCAACAAACAGCAAATCCCAGTAAGAATTTCTGCAAAGTACTGGGACATTGAAAAGCTGCTTATCTTTCTAAATCGATTATTACTGGAGAGAGGCTTGTTAGAGAGTCTTTTATTTTCAGAAAGAATGACGGATTTTTTTCTAATGCGATGGAAAGTTAGTTAGTAGATTAGAAAAGTCCAGCTTTTTTGGCTTGGTGTTAGAAGAAACGATTTCTTTGTCAGCTTTTGACTCAAACAGATATAGAGGACTGGGATCTATAAATTCTTATCTACATTTTTAGATTATCAATTTATAAGTATAATTGGATCCTGTTCAAGTTTTTCAAAAGTGTAAATAGCCTATAACTAAATCAATATTCTGTTTCATCCATTTAGTAACCTATGGTTTTCGGCTGCATGAGACACGATAATTAAAAAAGTGGTTTCAAACTTTTTATCAATTAACTGTAGGCTATTTATGATACATTAATAGCCTCTCATTCGTATAAACACTTGATTGTGATCGTGAGTAGTATTGAAACTTCAAATTCATCATCAAAGTTACATCTACCCATAGATTAATTTATTCACCTGGATAGGTTCAAGATTATTAGCAATATAGTCAACATAATTTCACTGAGAAAATAATTTTCAACGTCACATGTGCGTTAACATAGTAGAGTGCGGCTCACATCCTTATTGCAGTTATGGAATGCATGCACAGCTTTGATCCATTGAAGGACTGGTTCAAACTCCCATTTAAATACAGTTTTTCTTGATTGACATTTGAATAATTATGACTCCGATTATTGTGAAGAAAAGTTGCTGAAATAATTATTACTTTTAGAACACACCCACTATACTTATACTAACAATTACTATTTTTTTCACTGGATTCCTGCAAGGCTATCACGTTTAAAATAGCCTAAGTAATTCTAACTCTGAGATAATTGATGAAACGTCGATAGTACTGGACATATGATAGATTGCCGTGTTATGCCTATTCATTAAATTGGTTTAGGCCTAATATAATGAAAAAAAACAGTCCCTCATTTAAGACTACACCTTAGAAGAAACCCGTAATTTATTTGAGACTACACCTAAACATTAAAAACGATTTCCTCTGTATTGTTTGTTAGGTATGAGGAACAAGATTTCTTTCTTCTGGAGAGTGTGTGCTTCAGAAGAGTTTTCTGCCATATCATTCGCAGCAGTTTTTCACAACTGAGGCTTCTTGAGTAAATACAGTGCTCGATTCAAGGTGCCATTGTCATTCTCAGGACTGATATTTTATATTTTTACAGAAAAAGTCCTGGAACACCATTCTGCCTCAAATCGAACCCAGAGTAGATAAACTATTTTTGACACCTTGTAGACATTTTTAATATAATATTATCACGTTAAGCCTAGTGAGCAGGGGCGGCACTCCGGGTAGGCAACTACTTTTGGTTTATAATTTTGGTTTTGGTATAAGTTGAAAGGGCGTTCAATCTGAACTGCAGATGTACATACTCCTTTGTTGTTGTTATTATTCCTAAAGTCGCCCCTGCTGTTGTAACCCACCTCCAAACATTTAGAGGCATTAATACTCAGAATACCAATACCACAATAAGTAGGCTGATTCTGCTTGAAGTTTATTAAAAAAACTGAAAGTATTCCGTGAATAAACTTTGTAGAGTTTATGCTTATATTGTGAAACCTCTCCATAATTAAAAATAAATAAATTCCTTGAATATTTATAATATATTTTCCCTTAAAATCTTCTAGCTTGAATTACCCCTAATGTCTTATTGTATTTCCATATTCATGAATACTGTTATTGAAGTACAGGACAATTAACTATAATTATTAATTTCGAGTTACAAGCTATACATTACCGCATTTCTTTGAGGTGTTACAGATGAAACAATGAGTTCATTTTCCCTCGTAAAATAGCTGCATTGTTATGCAGCCATTCAAGATGATAATGGATCCAGTTTGATTTACGATATCACTTGAAAAAATTCAGCTAACAATCCACTTAGCTAGTGCAACAAGCAAATTGTACCGTTCTTCTCAAGGTCATTTTTGTTTCACTTGGAACTATACAAAGTTGCATTAAAGAATGCACTGAAATGTATCAATTTTCCAGTTATATCACAGCTATAACTTCTAAGTGTTCAATAAAATGGTGATGAAGTGATGATTTAATTCATTGAGAACAATGAAAAGAGTACCTAGTTGGGAAGACTTGAAAAAAGTTCTGTATAATCTAGTTATGAGTAGAATATTCAAAATTAATAAACGATCAGATTTCCCCAATAAAAAAATCATGAGAAAACTGTAAGGTAAGGCTAGGCGTACACCGGTTAGTCAAGACAAGACGACATTAGTCACGTTTAGTCACAGTAATTCACATAGCTGCTTATGAAGCAGCACACACCGATGCAATGACTAATCGGTGTGTGTTGCTTCATAAGCACTTATGTGAAGTACTGTGACTAAACGTGACTAATCTCGTCTTGTCTTGTCTTGACTAACCGGTGTTCGCCTAGCCTAAGGTTTAAACTTCAATATATGTGGCAATCTTTTGATCAAATATGATATTTGCAATAGATCATTAATAATAATTCAACTATGTTGAATTTTCTACTTCGTTTAACCACCTAGATAATAATTTTCTATATTGCAGATAATATATTTATTATTTAATTATTTCTGTAAATTCAGAATTCTGAAAATTTTTGTGCGATCTTAATAACCAGTTTTCAACAACCAAAACAGGGAATTAGGATTTAATAGACAGTTTACAAATGGTTGGACTAAGTACTTCACTCTTTGATTAATGCTCATGAAAACTCCATCATGAAATGAGGCCTACTTCTATTAGTGTGGGCTCACCTTTGCTGATTAGACATTGTTCAGTCCGTTTTTGTTCCAACTTATCATTCTGAATGGTCATGCATGAAAATAATCTCATCTATAGGTCCGTTAGTCAATGGAATCGGCTTGTTAAAGTATAGCAATTACACGAAAATTATGGTACGATGGTAGAATATTTGTATCAGCAAGGTCAAAAAACATAGCAAGTTGAAGAATACTGCCAATTATTATTGGGGGCTATTATTTTGAGGTACTCTAATCGTTACAAGTCGTTGCGCTTTTAGTTCTGATCCAAAATTAGATTCAATCATCAATGACCGTTTAATAGTATTCCTTCTCACGAAAGCCTGAGTACTTGCTCACGAACAGCAATTAGTCAATTTTTATCGGATATGACCAGTGAGACCTGTAGTAGTTGTTGCAGAATTTGGACGAAGACCACTGTATATTATAGCTGTATATATTTATGCCTTTGTATATCCATTACTGTATGTCCAAGCCTATTGAGCTGTGAGTTATGTCCAAGTTTTTCATTGAAACTGAAGCTAGCTACTTGGTTGTTAAGTGATCGATTAAACTTGAAATTGAACACGTGATTCCTTCGAAAACTTTTGCAAGTGGAATAGTATAAAGCTGCAAACTTCTTATACTAATTATTATTACAGTCCTGTAGAATTTATAGAGATACAAATTCATAACTTATGGTGTAGTATAAAGCTGCAAACTTGTGATACTAATGATTATATGTAGAATTTATAGAAATACAAATTCATAACTTATGGTTCTATCATGGCATAATGAAGACATCAAGGAATGAAAAGTTGGGCTAGAGCCGCTAGAGGAAAACATTAAGAAAACGAAAAATTATGTTCCAAATTGAAACTATGAGTATATACCTACTCTTCAACAATAATCAATCCATAAACTCTTGGCTTTCCTTACAAATCATTATTTAGTACCTACTGACTTCTTGGAAAAATGTCACAAAATGAAAATCACAGAAGTCACTTTCTTAGAAAATAAGATTATAAATGGAAAGTAATAAATTCTCCTTGCTCTTCAATTCCTTAAAATGATAGAAACTCAGAAGAAACTATATTTCACAATATTTTTTCCTCTTCATAAATCTTGATGTACTGAAAGGAATGGGAAAACAATGCTAAGTAAATGCTATTATTTCTTCATTTGCATGAAAAATATTTCAAATAAATAGAAATTTCAAACTGCTGTAATATACTGATAGTGAGGATTCACCTTGTGGTAAGAAGAAAATGATTTATTGATTATAATAATTCAAATAAAATTGATTTGGATGAATTAAATTTTTGAAAAAGTAATAAAATACCATACCAAATGTCATTCATTCGTACATTACGATTGTAATTTTTTTCAGAAATGATTGGATGGTTGGGAAACCTGCACTAGAAGAATGATGGAGAAATGAGACAATGGACTAACCGTCTGCAACAAAATGAATTATTGATGAGACCAAGATTCTTCAAGGACGTGGCCGTGGCTCTGACCGTACGTATGCGATAATTGCATTCTTTTTGCCAAAAATAATTTCATACTTGGTATTTTAATGTAAATACATCGATAAGCATAATTATTTCAATATATTCAAAATTTAAAAATAATATCAAGACAGACCTTTAGTTTTTTCAAGATACATTAATCAGGAATTAAGCAGGCATAAATGTCTGCTAGCTAATTCTGGCACTGATGAAAAAGTAGAAGTACGGTAACGCTTGTAGAAGTAAGCCTTTGGTGTAGATTAGAAGAGTAAAAGTTAGTGTAAACGTAGAAGTAAAGCCTGTAAGAGTAGAGCATAATTTCAAAACATTCATGATACAAAAACAAATCAGGCTCCAGTAAGCCTGTTAGTAAGTCTCTAGTGTAGACTAGAAGTAGATGTGTAAAAGTATTAATAAATAGCCTTTAGAAGTAGTGTAGATTAGTTGTAGTGTAATTTGTGAGAGCTTGCAATCTTGGTCTATAAACTATCTCTGCTGCGGTCATAAGTTCCATTTCCATTTCCCTAGCATTTTTTATGTATTATCCTCATCCACCACACAGAAATTATTTATTTATTACTATAAATTCATTACCCTAACAGAAATCTTATTCTTTATTTTTTGTGCTTTACTGAATAAATAAATACTTTCTTGGGAATTATAACAAAGAAAGGTTAATGATGCATCGCTGATAACAGTGATAACAGTATGTTAGGGTATCGGTGTATTTTATTTAAGGAGATCACGGAACATTTAGGGCCGGTTCATGAGCTCGGGATTTAGCCAAGTCCAAGACTAAAACGGGTGGCCACATCGACAAACGTTAGCCTCGATACTATGTACTAAGGGCTCTCTATAGTCTCTATGCTGCTAACCCACTAACCAGTCGAGACAAACGTTTGTCGATGCTACGGTAGCTACCCGTTTTAGTCTAGGACTTGGCTAAATCCCGAGCTCATGAACCGGCCCTTAGTGCTTGATTCTATACGTGTAGAACACTGCTTGGGAGAAATAATTTCTACTGAAGCATTTACATTAATGTCATATTTCAAATTTATGATCGGAATGTGGATGTTTAATCGGATGGAAGTACACGATGCTGTTGTACTGATCAGAATTTCCATGTGTTTAATCTCGTTCGCTCAAAGATAGTTACGGAAGTCGAAGTAATAAACCGTTTTGAAATATGTGAACAATAATGGCTGGGAAGTCCGCTGCATATCCGCGCCGCTGTAGCCTATCTCTCGAGCAATAACAATAATTAATTATTTATAAGTAAGGCGTGTCTCTACTCTCTTTGGCGAGCATTCACTGGCCACGCTTTTTGACCAATGCATAAATATCAACTCACATACCTGTAAGTTTCTCCAACATTGTCAGAAGCCCAACATGGAACCAACTTGAGGCAGGCTTTCAAAATGAGAATGAATTTAGATAACTCCTTGAAAAAGTTGAAAATTGAAATTTACTTCGCTGGTGCTCAGATCAGAAAAATTTCAATCTATACCAATTGGAGACTAATGATAATAATAATTCCGTGTAACCTGGCTGGCTCAGGTCTGGTGTCAGAGTTTTCAGGTCACTCCTGATCAGTTCAGGGTCTCTGACGTGACTTAACGACTGTTTTTTAGGCAGCCGGGACCGAAAAATTGGAGACTAAAATTTATTAATAGAAAAATGACGTGACAAAGTTAATGAAATGAGGTCAAATTTACCTACCTACCTTGACGATTGAGCACTTCCGACGGCTCCTTGCCCAAATATAAATTGTATTCCAATTAATTGAGACATTATGAAAATTTGATTTTAGGAACCTCCAAATAACGTGAATAAATAAATAGAATTTTATTGCCATTCAACAGTAACAGTTATAGACAACGTCAAATAGATCATCTTAGATACAGTCAGAATTACAGTCATAAAACATACAATATATTAATAATATATAATCGTGGTAATCACATTCACGAACTCGTCAAGTCTTTACCTACATCAGGTGCACAAACTGCACCTGCATATTTCTTTTTTATTAATGTCTGTATTGGAAACATTTTCTCATGGAATGATGGAAAGTACGATTTTATCATAAATGGAATAACACTGTATTTCAGATCAAAATTTTGCTGTTGAAATACTCGATTGTACGAGGGCTATTCAGAAACTAGGGAACGTTTTGTAATAAAACAAAAACTAGGTACAGGAAAAATATTTTATTATATACATCTGAAAGAGTGACTAAAATGCTACTTTTCTACATAGTCACCAAACAAATTAAGGCACTTGCCGTATCGGTGGACAAGCTTCGAAATAAAACAATATATCTCGTAATTAAACAATACAAGACTCAATATTTCGAAAATAACAATGAGTAATAGAATCTTCAAACAATTATGTAAATACAGTTTATTTTAGCTCCAGAGTGAATTATTTTTCCAACAAGAAGATTGTGATTATTCTTTAATAATAATAAGCCTGGCCATTCTTGAATGTCAGTCTGAAATATTAATTTATTACACGTCGTAGAAATCGTGAAAATCTTTATTGATTACCACTATTAAGTCATTATTCTATTGGCTGTCAAAACATACTCCACATGTTTGAAAGATAGGCTTCTAGTGATCGCCAACCAGTAGAGTAGTGTCCAGTAGAGATGAATAAATTTTTGAAATGTGTTACAAATCTACATATAATTATACTAGATCGTGATAAACCAACATATTAGGTGTAATTTGAATGCTGCATGGTCTATGGGGATTTCCTTTCTCACAAGGAGCAAGCAATTATATGAAGCTTGTGTGCGCATTATTGTAGTTCAAGTTCAATATCGCTGTCATTGTAACACTTGGAAACATAGATTTGGCACGGGTTAGATCTTTGATTAGACCTTGCAGGAACAGAATAGAGATTAATACATTGAAATCGGAGATTGTTTGTCTTTTATTTACTAGTTTCAACTTACTGTTGTTCAATCAATGTGTATTATAACTACTGGTACAGTATTTAGAATTTATTTACAGAATGTGTGTTTTATGTACAGATAAAGCATTAGTTCAATCTATTGTTATATTTCTGACCTGCATCTTCAGAATTTTTCAAATATCCGATCAACTGATTTGAATCATTGCCAAGAACAGTAAAATTCAATCTGAATTTTTTTATTTTTTGAATCTGTTTCATCATTTAATACTGTACCTCAATTTCCCAGAATATAAAATTTGCAGTAAGAATTTATTATTTCAACCAGCATTTAAGATTTGATACTTTTTCAGTCAATTGAATTCTCTCACATTGGAAACATTTCTTATTTTGGGAAGTCACAATAATCATAGCCAAACGAGTAAAAATGATGGCTATTAATCAAGAGTACTGCAGCATCAAGAAAAGAATATAATTTATGATACACAATTCAGACAGTTTGAAAAAAATCAGGGTGAACCACTTACTGTCTTCTTATTGTGTTCTCTAATGAGTCAAATGTAGGTATTTGATATTCGGAAAGAATAGAGAGCTCCTTAGTTTGAATAATTTATTCCACACAGATTAATTTATTCGCAAAACCTCTTTTTCTAATCTTTACACTCTTACTAATTTCTTTTTGTTACCGAGGAAAGGTTACTCGGTTAAAAACTATACAATACGTGCTGAGCTTTTTGTGGGTGTTCGATTGACCTCGGAAAATTTTCAATTCGAAATGAATTTTTGTTAGGACGTTTTATGTCTGACAATTTATAGTATTCCGTGACTTCAAGATCAATCAAGGTGGTGTTGTTAAATTCGAGCGATTTTCTCTTTTCTCGACCGGTTTGATACATTTCCCCATTTATGAAACCAATTCAATAAACAAAAAATTGCGACTGTGAGCTTTGCCTGATTCCTATTCACTGACACAACTATGGTACTGCATCTACAAGTAACTTCTACCTCACAAGTTCATTCTTGGATGTCCTCGGAACTAATTGACATGTCTTTCTTGGTAAATTTGAAATTTTCAGTTTGAAATGAATAAATATTTAATTGTTAACAGAGATTGCATAGTTTCAAATCATTTTTATTTCTTGAACAAATCTTAACCATATAAATACCAATCTTATAATTTAGTTTACAAAACAATTAGTCCCTCTCTTAATACAGTACTATGGCCTCTTCAAAGTTGATAGCTTCTGTTAAAGTTAATTTGGCCTCAATTGGGCTTTCAGTGGTGATGATATCTTTAGTAGGTCCAACATGCCGTCAATTATTCTATTTATGATTAATCTAATTCGCATGATAGCCTTAAACATTTTCTTGTAGGCTATATGGATAGCACTTTACATTATGAGCAATCTTATCATATTTTGAGAAATCCAATGGAATAAAATATCTAAAAAAATATGAAAGATTCAATAACTTACCGTCTCTTAAATAATCAGGTAGGAATTCCATTTCTCTGATCAGTACTCATTCTCAATTAATTTCAATTTTAATTATCATAAAGGTTGGATGAGATAAAATTCTCAGATTTTTATGTATTAGAGTAGATCATCTCTTTCTCAATACTCTTCCCATATCAATTTAAATTCTAAATATGAATTACACAGTTGAAAATTATTCAGATCAGAAAGCTGAAAAAATGAGGTTTTTCAAGTGATAATTACGTAATAATAGGCCTATTTGTTGATTCATTTCATACAAACATACAAATAAACATAAATATTAGCTAGAGAAAATATGTAAACTAGAATAGAATATCTAAACTATAGTATGAAGAGAACAATATATTCTAAAATTATTCTTGAATGGAATATTTTCAAGTTGAGACTGGAGGATAGAAAAACTACATTTTATTACTTACAAAATAATGTATTAGATTCGTTGGTCACGAAGTCCGAGTCACGAAGCATGGGTTGATTTTCCATTGGGGGAGGCTCACTTCTATTTAAAGATTCGATTGTTTATTATTCATTGTTTATTATTATTCTTGGATTACTTGTGTAGTGAACAACTTGTGCGATAAAGTATATTATTTAGATACAGATCTAAAAAAAAAACCAGGATCAGGATCGTCGTCTATTAATATCATTGAATGAATTATAATGGTATATTTTTCAGTTGTACAAAAAATTAATGATTATATAATCATTTATGAACTTGAAAATAACTTTTTATCGTATAATCGTTGTAAGGGAATCATTCTAGGTCATTTGAACTAAAATAACAATTTCTAATTGAAATAAATAAATAAAACGTTCAACAAATTATCAATTCCTTATTGAATTTACAAGATAATCATAATTTTTATTTTTAACAAGCAAACCTTGAAAGATGTAATAATGAAGGAAGAAAGAATTCACCAGTTGAGAATTTAAATATTCGTATATATTTTTATATTTATATAATTATGCTCAGGAGAATTATCTTCTAAAAAATGTTGTGTATAAATTCAATTTTTTCTATTTTTTAGGGGTTTTCCTTTTTTATGAACCACTGAAGTTGTGACTTTAGTTGTCTAGTTAGAGAAACTACACACCCCTCCACAAACCCCTCTTCCATAATAATGTTTCTGTCTTCTATATTCCTCGACATTTCAATATCTTTATGTGGTGATCATTCTACGAAACTTGAGGTAATATTTGTAGTATATGAAATTATTCTCATCAAATATGCTCTTTTCCTCTCCCTTCTGCACTCTATATGTACTCTCTGACTCTCCTAATTACTCAATTTAATGTGAAGTCTATTTCACTCTAAACATTTCATTTCAATTAGTTTCATTATCTACATTCCTATTGAATAAATCTAAAAAAAGTTTATTCTCAATCCTGAAAACATATTTGTTTTTAATAAGGTCTTTAGGAATGTTAAGAAGTCTGCGAAGTATCCTTTCAATGTCAAACTTATAGAAATATCAAGAAATAGTTGAAGTTGCATCTATATGTTCAAAGAGCAATACATCAATCTTGAGTTAATCACTTTCCGGGAATTAGAATAAATACTAAGTGACAGTGAGTTCTATGAATGTCATTCAGTGACATTTTAAATATATTTTTCCAACTTTTTCAAAATTCTTGTATTGGTCACGTTTATCTCCACCCCTTGAAAGAACTATTGATAAATTCTCCTGAATCTAAGTGATTATGAGCTTTAGATTTCAATCATAGTAAATTTTCCAAATCTGGAGATCATTGGCGCTGCTGACAGTGCGCAGCATCTCTCAGTTGGAGAAATGCTGACAATAATAATAATTAACGAGACAGAGTTAAACATGGAACTGGTTTGCCGACAAAAAAGTAGTTTGCTACTATAAACGACCGAAAATTTGCCCTTGATTGAAAGGTGTATGAGATTTTTATTATTTACACGTTTGTACTTGCTTTTTCCTGCAAACCAGTTGGCTTGAGTTATCTGATGGATGCTCGGCCGATCATTATCTGTACCTCTGTAGGTAGTTTTCCAGTTGCAAACAATAATTCTAATTATAAGAAAGAAGCTTGATTTCTTTTACTGAGAAAAATAGGCTGGTAGGAAAATTTTTCAAATAATTGTATTCGATGAAAACTGATACGGTAGGTAGGTAGTGTATTAGACTTGGTGAGGGGAATTTTTATGAAAATTTTGAAAAGTTGACGGAATACTTGCGGAAATAAATTTATTGTGCCTTCTTTTTCCAAAATGTTTCTCTTAAAATCCCTCAATTACTCCAAAATAGGGTAGGAGATAATAGAAAAGAAGATATAAGTGTTCTGGAAGAAAAATTGTTTCAAGAAGAAAGCAAAGTTAGATCCCAGTCCCGATTATCCTGTAGCCCTACGTTGTTGATTGGTGGTAGCCTATATTCTTTTATAGCAGGATCCTTTTAAATTGTCAGAAAACACCTGATTGATGTACGCTCGTTTACTAACGTTAAATCAGCTGTTTTCTGACAAGTTAAAAGAATCCTGCCATACACAGATACACTGAATGATGAATACTGAGCACTTTCAAGATGCTTGTTTTAAAGCATCACTAAATTTTGGTTCATGATTCAATTACTGTATCTCAATCCAAACTTACTTCTCATTTTTTCTTACCCCACCAACTTCGGACTATTCATCATCCATAGAAAGAAATGCAGTAATTCCAGTTTGAAGGGATTTTCTGATGTAGATGAATACACAAATTCATACAATATAAATGTCTACAAATATAAAATACATTATACATTTAGGGCCGGTTCATGAGCTCGGGATTTAGCTAAGTCCTAGACTAAAACGGGTGGCCACCGTTGCATCGACAAACGTTAGCCTCGATACTATGTACTAAGGGCTCTCTTTGCTGCTAACCCACTAACCTGTCGAGACAAACGTTTTTCGATGCTACGGTAGCCACCCTTTTTAGTCTAGGACTTGGCTAAATCCCGAGCTCAAGAACAGGCCCTTAATGTAAGTCGTGGTCCTTTGTTTAGTTGCTGAAATCATCCGTTTCATTTCAACTTCAGTGTCAATTCATTCTTATGGTTGATTATTATGATTAAAAAATTGTATACGTTACAAAGGAGATTGAAGTTTCATTATTTAAAGATCAATTTGTTTTCTTCTTCAAGCTAAACATCTAAGTCCTGAAGACTCCATTAATTCTTCAGGGATCCAATACTCTATAAGCTAAATCCCGCTGCCTCATACCCTGATACAAACCCCTCTCGAGCGATAAAATAGTATGAAATACTAACTGAGCTTAATCAGCTTCTATTCATGGTCTATTTTTGCAGAATGGGATGTCAAAGGAAAGACAGAATCACGCGAAACATGTTGATCATAACATAAGACTTTGTTGCTTCCTATTTATTGACCAACAATCACGAAGGTTTTGATAGTTCGAGTAGTGGTCATTAAATTGTCTAGATCGTGATCAGCGCTGATATTATATTGTGGAAAAATCACCATTCGTCTTCTTTGTTTTTCGCTTCTGCTCGTATTAGAGTTGTAGTCTTGCTTCTTGTTTTGTATCTTGCACCATCCTTGTCGTAGAGGTATTAGTATGCCAATCATATCTAGTGACATGAACCTACCTCAAATATGGATGATTTAATTAATTGAGTTGTCTCAAACAATAAACTAAGTTGTCAGTCGAGAAAACCCGTCTAGGGAAATGCTCCAATTGAACAAGTCCTGAGGAAACAAATTGTCACTTATTTCTTTGAGATGTCAGTGCAGGTAGCAGTATAAGGAGTAGAAGGAAGAGAAGTATTGGCGTTGATTCAAATCTTGCTCAATTGTGATTGAGTGAAGTCATTCGATTCCCAATACATTGTAAGTTTTTCATGTACGAGCTACTATTTAACATTCAAGTTACATTGTTGTTCAATCTAGTTGTTGCATCATACTCTAAGATTGATACTTTATTGGCCTACTGTAATTTATTATTTATTTCTCAATGGGCCTGAGAAGTTTATAACTTACATACTCACTATATTGTAAGACCTGCGAGTTGAGCAATAATTTATACCGTATCATGATACAGTTTGAGAGCAGAAATTATTGAATTGTAATCTGGTAATGAAGATGCTAGAATTTTATTGGTTTAAGTTGTTTCATATTAGTTGTATCATCTACCATAAGCCAATGGGGGATTTCTGAAAGATATAGAAATAATATTGAAAAACTAAACTAAATGTCTTCGAACATTTTAGTAATATCAATTTGTTCACCTCTTCGCATATATCGCTATTCGTGTAGGCCTATCCTTTTATAAACTGTTTCAACTTCATTGTTATTCTTACAATGTAAATTTAATAATTCAATTGTATTTACTGTAATAATAATATTGATGTTATTTGTGTGTCATCAGGGTCCTTGAACTGACTCACATTCATTAAAATGAATTAGTGTAGTGAAACAATCTCTTCATTGAGCAACATCTTTTGCACATGATAAGCTTATTTCTAATTTCAAAACAGTTTTAAAAATACCATAATTATTCCAGATCCAGTTCGGCTTTTTCAGCTGCACTGATTGAGTTCCACCACACCCACACTCTGTCTATCTGACCCTTGACTGCCTTGTCCATTGCCAAACTATTGCAGTTTCGTCAAAATGGCTTTTAATCTAGTCTACTAGATGGGTCCCAAATGATTGCACTCTATTGAAATGTAGTCATTTATAATTTGTTCCAATCATAAATCTACTACTAGGAAAATCAGTTAGAAATACATTTACAATTACAAAACAATTAAATCCTCGAAACGAAATACATTAGGCTTTTTATTCCACACTAATAAGGGCCGGGCCCGGATCGGACAGAATGGAATGATTATTACTGAATCATAAGGGTGTAATCAGATGATTTAGGATGGAATTACTCATTATCCATAACAGATGGATACATCAGTTATCCCTTCCGATCCGGGCTCGGCCCACACTAGTGTGAAAGAAGCCTTTCATTGCACACTGATTTTAACAGTTTCAATTGAAAACATAGGGCCGGTTCATGAGCTCGGGATTTAGCTAAGTCCTAGACTAAAATGGGTGGCCACCGTAGCATCGACAAACGTTAGCCTCGACACTATGTACTAAGGGCTCTCCAGCATGCTGCTAACCCACTAACCTATCGAGACAAACGTTTGTCGATGCTACGGTAGCCACCCGTTTTAGTCTAGGACTTGGCTAAATCCCGAGCTCATGAACCGGCCCATACTCTTTCTGAGTGAGTCTGATGGTGTCCAACAACAGGACAAACAGTCGTCACAATAATGTAAGTTCGATGTTTTGCTATATGAAAAGATTAGAATCAGTGTAATAGCCCATTCACATTGTATTTGTTAATTATTCGTATAGGTTTTAGCATCTGTAACAATATTTGGTTGAGATGTCAATGTGCTAACCACACGTTTCATCTACAAACAAACAAACAATATTTGCTAGACGTACTACGTAAATGAGTCCGCAAACGGAAATTCTTGCGGCTATAAATATCGTTCTTGGTAGATCCTGCTCGCGGTCTTGTTGGTCATTAGTGTGCGACAGCTGGTAAAGGTTAAAGAGTTTGGAATTTGTGCGGGCGTAACTCGATTACGTGAACGCAACGCGGTGCGGACAAATACAGTTGATACAATTATTGCAGTTCACGCATGCGCAAGATCCTGTTAGCGACAAGAAGCTGGTGAACTTGATGAAGGTCCGACAGGACAGGTAGCCATCGACCTTGGCCATGGTCAACGTCGACCTTTGTTGTCTACTGAACTGATGCTGTCAGCTGCATGTGTGTCAACAACTCCTCTTTACTTCCCAACAATAAAACTTTTAATTGATAAACAAGTTCGGCCGACTTGGCAGTCCCCTATATCCGACCTCTCACCCTACATCGTTATTAAGCTGTTAATTATCCAGGTTGCATTGACCTGTCAAACATCTTAACGTAGATTGCTGACAATATAAACAGTAGATTACCTCATACCACCTAGTAATAGCGGTGTGAATTCATTATTTTATAGAATAGTGGTCAGATGCATTAAATAGTTGTTCAGGTCATGCACCCCAAGCCCTGACCGAAATACCTAACTAAAAACTACTTTCGATCTGTTGTTTCTTGATAATGAGATTTGACAACAGTAAGACGCAGTTGTAGGCTATGCAGATAAGAGGGTGTTATTGGTTTGATCAACTATACAGAGATGTAATTGGCATAGAAATTTGGCACAGGAATTGAAATTTGGCATAGCAGAGAGAGGAACATCTGGTTCAACAAAGAGTGTATTAAAAATTTCATTATACAGAGATGTATTAGTGCAGGAAATACTCTCTGGTGCGGTGCAGGATCCAGGATCCTCTGGTGCAGGAAATACGGATAATTCGAGGTGGGAATAGGGGGAATAGAAATATATTTTCTAAACACATTTTTATGAATATCGATGTCATTTATTGGAAGGGTTTATTCCTTATTAATTGTTATTTCATTCAAATATTTTTCAGCTGGTATTTCACCCTCAATGAAAAATACAGTGCGCTCATTAAGTCGCGCACATCCAAATATACGAGTCTTGAATAAGTTAGGATGGTTTATAAAAATAGTCCTCACACACTGGATGAACATTACAACAAATATTACCAATTTCGGCGTAGACGTACTCCACAGTGTCTACAAACGTGGTAAAACGAATTCGTAACTGTATTAATGAACAAGAAAGCCATTTTAAATTTATTTTATAAGAATAAAATTTTGGAAACAAATATATATTGGTATATAAGTATAAATGCTCATAAGAGTTACAGCAATAACAAATGAATAACACAAAATGAAATGAATTAATTCAAAAATTTTTGATTTGCGCGACTTTATGAACGTATTTGTGTTTGTAAATATGTTGAATAATAATCTTATAAATGTTGAATTTTCCAAGTTGAATAGTTTTTAGATCTCTAAAAAAGTTTTTAAAACTATCATTGAGTTGTAAGTTCTGTTGTCCTGCTCTTGTAACTTTCAACTCAACAAGCAACCAAAATGTGTGGGCAAGGAGAATGATGATTCAGTGAAATCTGTCCAAGGAAGTTTGTAAATTTTACATTGAACTTGATCCATATTCTTGTCTTTCCTCCAGCCGAAGATGATGTTGAGCTGAATGGATCGACGAGAGGCTGTCTGCAGCTCCATTCTGTGACCGCCTTCAACAACTTTTCATGTTGATGATGCGCTGAGAGAGACAGCATTCTATCAGCCGGCAAGACCAGGAGCTGAGTGAAAACGCAAAGAAGTTTTAAACACCAGGTGGAAAACTCAACTGTAACAGGTAAGACCAGTTTTACTCTAAAAGTTACGCCCCCCTCCTCCAGGAAGCCCGCAAGGGCTTCACCCTTAAAACGTATTGTGAGATTCATTTTGATATAATGACGGAGTATTTAACTGCATTGAACTGATCTCGAAATGAAAACACAAATTATAGAAGAGATGAATGCCGATGGAAGTATACTCGTGTTCATCTATATTCGAGAAAAGTAGGCCTACCCTTAAAAAGACCTAATAAGTACTAATAAAGACGATTTTAATAAGAGGTTTTTCAAGTTTTGTCAAGTAACCGTAAATGATTACCATATTTACTTATGTTATAATAATTATTACAATATTGATGTCCGTACAATCCAATATATCCGTTTCAAAAGTATGTAGAGTTTAAATCAACTTTTCAGATATTAGATTTCAAGACTTCACTGTATCTTTCTGCCCATATTAGGTTCCATGACGGAAGAAATGATCTTGAATTCTCTGCAACTGGTCATTGGAACTATTATTTTGCCACACCTATTCTTGTATGTGAGTGTTATTTTCCACAATAGACATATTGACATCTGTCAAAAAAAAGAAATGCCGGATACGTTATTCGATAGTGTGAACTGATATTTGGTAGCTGGAGTATTATAAAAAATGTGTTCTCAAATCTAGGAAGCAAATAATTATTGTTCCTTCTGGCTATAACTGTCCTTTCAATGTAACAAACAATAGGTATTGATAATAATCCATCAGATGTTATCAGGTTATCAAGCTAAACTACAAGATTACATTCAAATAAAATAACAAGTTGTTGATGAAAATGGAAAGATAAATGTTTGTTTCAAAAACTCTGATGATAAATTGAGTTATTTTGAAGGATTTAGCAAAATATATGATGCCACTCTACTATGTCCTGTAAAGTGTTATGTAGGGAGATCAGTGACTCAGGAATATGATACGTCATAAACAGGATACAGGCTTTTTGTATAAATTGAAGAAAGAACTGTTTTGACATAAGCCTGCACTCCACTTTGTGAATAGATTAAGTCCACACTTGGTCGATTTTTGTGTGCTGCAAGCATATGCTGAAGCATTACTAGCAGCACAAAAAATCGACAAAGTGTGGACATTGGGATTGAGTGATTGAATAATTGATTCAACTTACAACAAATAACAGCCCTCATTCTTGATATTAAACCTTCATCTAGAGAATGTTCTGTCACTTACAATGTTTCATATTCGTGGTATTTGGCTGTATTTAAATTCCTATAATTTATTCAAGATCAATTGTTTTATCTGCTAGAATTTAATGAGCACTACTTGCTATGTTTCTCCAATTGCAATAAAGGTGAGAGTATTTTGATGTACTTTGGAGGGAAAAAGGAGGTCCTTGTGTGTAAGTACTCGAGCGTAGTAGAAAAGTACAGAAGAAACAACTTGAGGATTGCAGTTAGATGATAAAGAAGAATAACGACTCAGCAGTATATGAGCTGATAAAACTCGAAATGTAGCTGAGAGAGGAATTACTACTCCATAAACACAGAATGTTACTTTCTTAATTTGGCACAGTGCTGATGTGAGCATACAGTATCGGCGCCCTTGACACATCTAACAAGCGAAGCTGAAAATCTTCGAAGGTCGCTGTCAGAATCTTGTTTGCTTTGGTATTGCTAGAAAGATAACTTGAGCCAATCTCCATTACAATTGAGCTCTGTTGAATTCGATGCCGAAAATTGACAATTTTCGCACAATTGAAATTCCAATTGTGAAAGATGATTTCGGAAACATGACTGGAATACCATGTGAATTTTATTCGTAGTTCGAGGATAAGGCAAGGGTAAATATGGGAACAATACTCACCGTTACCATGAAATTTGTTTGTTCGCACGCTTTGAAAACACCACTGGATCTTTACTGTAATAGATGAATGATGTAAAGTTTTAATTTGTGAAACTTCATTTTATCTGCCAAGATATCAATCAGTTATGACAGAATTAGACAGGTATTACATGTGATTAGGTGACAAACATAAAGATAATGTCAATCACAATTATTTAGAAAAGTCAAAACCTGTAACCTCGGCCATTTATTTATTTAGTAATGTACAAATTATACTTAATGGAAGGTCCAACAGGCTCACGCCCAAAACTGTCACTTTTTCAATTTAAGAAACAGTGCAAATCTAGGTTATGTAACATATGTCAGTCTCCAATTTTTATTTATGTATTTATTCATTTATTGGCAAGATACATTAAAATGTGGGAAGAATCAACAGACATTTGTCCAAAACTGCTTTTTTAATTTGGCGGATGGCAAATGATTGTTATTTAATAAACAGCTGATGTAATGCTCAGCCCTGTCAGGATAGTCTGCGATCAATCTGCGAGAGCCGATACCCAGCCGACGAGTGCATTCCATTTGAAAAACATGAATGGGGTGAACACATAAATTTTAAAACATAAATCTTTAAGGTTTTATGTGTTTCAATAATATTATTATATTTCTAATGAGATAATCTCCAATTTATAAAAAACGAAACTGGTTCTATCCAGAATTTTGATAAATAGTGTTGCCCAAAATTATTAAGAAAAAGCAAAAGTATTCAGTGAATTATTATTCAAATTCTATAAGTAAAGATATATTCCACCTTCCATATTCTTCATCCACCTTATATATTCCATCATTAAAACATTTTCATTTTTTATTTCAGGCCTTTGGTCGACTACAAGGGAAACTATTGCAGGAGAATGGAGAAGAAAACTGTTCATATTTTAGTAAATAATTTTGTGTTAAATTTAAAGATATATTCGATTATTTTCATCGGTGAGTTAGTTTTGTTCACCAGTTGATTTAATATTGATAATATTGAGACATCAATATTATAGATTTTGCATTGTTCTTGAATTAACCAAATTGAATTATCACCTCATGTTGTCCAAATTTAGTTTCAATAGACATTGATCATCTCTCCTGATAGCTATTATCGAAGATATTGTACCATTCACAATTCTAGGTGAGCAAGTCTTCAAGTATATTATGAAAGAATAATTTATATGTAAACTACCACTACCTGTACAATCTATTTACGTAAACTACCGTACTTTTACATTTTTCCAGGGCTAAAGGCACCTTTACAGCGCTCTATTGTAATTATTATATGAAATAATAGATGTAAAATACTTTCACTTGGAATTTTGTATATTAACAATTTATATGTGTACTTCAATGTTTGTTTTTTTAATCAATTTATCGATTGCTAATAAAGCGTACAAGAGAAATTGTTGTTTTTTATTATCCTCTCGACGGAAGGCATGGTGGCATTCCTTTGAGTGTCAGTACCTTGCCAAACCTTACCAAATCAAGCTATGTTCAAGTTATAGATGGGCCAAAATTTCTTGGCACTTGGCAGCTGTCTACTACTAACAGCATTAAAAATATTGCCTGCTGCTTTAATTATTTAAATCCCCCCTGACTGTGATCATGCTCTCAGCTGATCGGTGCATGTAGTAGCCCAATATTTTCAGAAAAGTACCCGCACTACCACCCCTCACCGTAGCTCGAACCGGTCGAGCTAAGTGCCAAGAAATTTTGGCCCATCTATACTTTATTGGATGGAATGAATTGAGACAATCAAGAGAAAATTCATTCGAGTTGAAACGTAGACATAACTTTGCTCGGTCAATAATCATGGAAATTTATTAACCGTGAGGAAATGACCCTGATAAGTTTAAATGTAATTTTTATAATTCATATTCTACAATATGGTTTAAGAAACAATATTTTTTAATTTTAATTACTTTGAAATACAAAAATGAGAGTTGAAATGTAAATTGAAACAGTTCCCAGCAGCGGGAAACCATTCACTCATAAGGACAGCCTTCTGCCATCTAGCAGCAAAATAATAAACTACGAAGTCTTCGAATTCGTAATACATCGATAATTTCTCAATCGATGTCTGTCGACTAACAGAATGATCGATAGTCGATGCTTCTTCCTTGCGATATATTTCCTTAAGAATGACAAAATGGAGCAGACTGTACCAGAAAAATTTGCAAGTACGAGATAACGAAATACAAATAACGCAAATGATTCTTCAGAAAAAGTTAGGATAGGAACATCTGATGAACCACGGTCCGCAAATGCACCGTTATCGAGTAAAAAATCGTCAAAGATGCAAAAAACCACATCTTTTTTATTTTTTTCTGAAGTTACTAAATGATAAGAAGACTTAAAATTGGTGTCACTTCATGTAGATTGAGATGAGGAATCGTTTGAGCTGAAATTCAAGAGGATAGCTCTAATAGTTTTTGAGATATCATCAAAAAACCGAAAAACGCATATAGAAAAGCATTATTTTCCGCGAATTTTCATCTAGTGTGCGAAAACTGGCATACTTACATGTTTCGAACCATCTTCATTCGATTCTCCAACTCATTTTCCATATTTCATCACATTTTCAGATCTATAAATGTTTCACATGCTTTTTAATAATCAAAAATCTAAAGTAGTGCATGGTCATTGAGAAATAAATTTTTAATTACCCTGGACTCTGTAGGACAATGTAAGGTTCCAAAAAATACCCATCATATGTAGAATATGTCACGGAATCGAATGAAGCTAGTTTTGAGTCTTTTTATATCAAGGTCATTGAAAAAATTAATAAAAACTAAAAAAAAATTTCAACCTCCATGAATCACAATATCCTTTGGGGAAATTATCAATCATCGAATTCTAGGATAGGAACATCTGATAAACACATACCCGGAAACCCTTCGTTATTGAGTTACAGGCTGTCAAAAATGCAAAAAATGAATCATTTATTATTTTTTTGTAGAGTTATTTGAGGTATTTAACATTAGAAAATAAACTGATATCACGTGAAATTTTCTGAAGAATCGTATAAAAAATGTTTCAAGAATGTAAGTGTAAGATTTTTCAAGTTATCCC
Organism: Laodelphax striatellus; assembly: GCA_017141395.1. Taxonomy (NCBI): domain Eukaryota; kingdom Metazoa; phylum Arthropoda; class Insecta; order Hemiptera; family Delphacidae; genus Laodelphax; species Laodelphax striatellus. The sequence continues at coordinate 49,221,517 of CM029531.1, forward strand.
CAAAAAACCTAAAATTACATCAGTTTTTGGTATTAAAATTGATTTTATCGATAAACTACAGCAAGTAGATACTTGAAACCAGTCTAATTCGATTCCTCAGCTTGATTTCCATGTGAAGTCATCTTTTTCTGACGTTGAAACGTGATGGAAAAGCTGAAAAGTCGAAATTACTAAAAAATTGAGCCGGACGTTTGAAATTGCCTCTACAAGTGGCTAGCGTTGACTTGTTGTTGCTATACTTGCCAAGAGAGAGCACTACTACCGCTCCCGCTGTTTCTCTCGCTGGTTTGAAACCAGAGCGTTGTCTATTTAAAAGAAGATATTTTTCAATATTTGTGTAGTAAATAATAACTGATTGCTTTCTCTCTTTTTAGAATATGATTTATCTCTCGCATATATATATTCATAAGAAATTGGGAGCAACAATAATATTGATAACGGAATCTATTGCGATGCTTGAGTTAAATGATAAAATTTTCATTGAAAAACGTATAATCTTTATGAGATAATTATTAAACTATTTATTATTTTTAAAATGCTGAGTAAAATACTCCAGATTTAACTCTTATTAATCGTCCGTAGTGAGGTCTAAGTTTCTAGAGAAGAAAAATCTCAAATTTCAGATGGTTCTATCACCTGAACGGGAGTGAACTTCGTCAATTCCACGACGTATTCTTGTTCAGCCCTTCACGGGAAACTGAGAGGGTAGTGCATTGAAAACTTTCACTTCAAATGATTTTAAAGGGTCGTCAATCCTGGGATTCATACATAACTCAAATTGTATTTGTGTAAGAATTTATCCACCAATGAAGCAGTGACATTTATATTGTACAATGGATTAATTCCTGTACACTTTGAACACTGTAAAATGTTGTAATGATAATAATTTTCAGTCCAGGTGCAAAATGAGCCACCTAAAACTATTAAAACTTCGGTACACATTGAATATTTTTTATTCTATTATATTAAGGCCCGTGAGCACCATATTTGTTCAAACCAAGTTCAACAAAACAATAGTGTTAACTTGGTATGATTTATTTAAAATGTGGAACATTTGAAATGTGTTCAGTCGCATAAGTTACGGAACTAACTGAGCCCGCAGCAAGGAAAATTCAGTTCTAAGGGAATCTTGTGGTTCTCTTTGCCTATAAAAACGTGAGGATCAACACCTGTGATAAGAGAACCAAAGATGCAGAATAAAAAATGTTTTTGTAATCAGTGTTAAAAAAGCAAGATAACATTTATTTCAATTCAAATACTGTACCTAAAAATAACAATTGTCTATCGTAACACGGTATGTGTTGTATACATGGTATTCTTTCATAGTAGAAAAAAATATAATCCAATTTCAACAATAATAGAATATTAATTTCTCATATCATTGAAGCTTATTTTAAATTAACATTTTTTAGATTACAAGATCTTGTTTATCTAGGGCGTTGTAGCTAGATAACATTAAAGTCAATCATCATACATATTTTTGTGATCTTTTTTACCATGAACTGTTAGTAATTATTGTGTCTATAATGTATTTCGGCTGGCTTTTGCTGAATAATGTTGACAAGTTTTGAGGTTCAAACCTAGTTGTACAATGTACATGAATTGATATTATACCATCAGTATCATACATTATCATAGCTGCTCTGTATAATTTAGAATTATTAGTGTATCACAAAATAATAATTCCTCAAGTACTCTACTCGTTTACTCGATAATTGCTATGAAAGTGTCTCTTATAATCATACTTTCCAAAGTAAGAACCATATTATACGGTATTAGTTGGGGTACTGAGGCTTTTACATGAAATCAAATGAATAATGCAACCTGTTGAATAGCTGGATAAAATTGTTTGAAAAAATTGAAGTAGAAAGAAATAGACAATACGTAAGAATATCTTATTAAGTAATAAGGTAGTGATATTCAATAATTTGTATAATCAAAGCTTGATTTGGGAGTCTCAAGACCAACCCTCGAACTATTTCAGTCTTGAAAAACAATTTCATCTTCAAGAGAATCTTCTTAAAACATAATGAATCAATAATTTATTATTATGATCAATGACACTGATTTATTATTGTTACTTGAACTGGATGGAACCTAAATTGTTCAGTAAAAGTACAGTACAGAAGTTAACTTCAAGTGACCATAATAAATAAATGTGGAGTACAAAATTAATGACTTACTGTTGTTTTATCTAACAATTTTTTATATTTTTGTTCATATGGAATTCCAATTCTGTTAAATGTGGTATTGAATTGACTTACTGTTGAATTTTTTATAATATTGAATTTCCCATAATTGAATTTAAAGTTCAATTCACTTATTGAAAACCATTTCACAAAGAACATATATTATCTGGAAAGGAATCTGTTCTGATATGTATACTACTTGTACCAACTAAATTCATTTTCTGTGAAATAATTGTTTTCATGAAAATTGGTCCATAGGTTCCATTAATATTGAAGAGTTATTGAAATCAAAGAATGCTTGCAATCACATAACAATAATTCTATTGTGATCGGATGCATAACAATTTATTATTATCATTTCAAACGGTTTTTGGTAACAACTTAGAGAGCTCTATGAAAATGAAGATGTTATTGTGTATTCTCTTTTTTATTTCAAAGTACAGTGATGAATAAAATACATAAAAACACATATTGGATAGAAGTAAATAGGACACTATCTTTTCTCAGTTACCGAAAACATAATGGAAGATTCCCAATTAAATAGTAACGTCTATTACAAAAATTAACACTGAATCGGCCATAAAAATCATAAGCTTGTGTATGAGATAAGTACGGTACCATCAAAACTAATATTTTCCTAGAACTTACGTTAAAATTCCGTTATAACGTCCCCAATATTTCAGCTACTCACATAAGCGCTACTAATCCTGACGGGTCTATAATGAAAAAGTTCTGGCTAAAATTGGTGGATCAGCTATTAATAGGTTGAACTAGGGAATCCTGCTTTAGATTTGAGATTACAAGTTTATTTCACATTTCCTACTCTCAGAGACAGTATGTTGTTAGTATCTTGAGCAGACTAGAAAAACTTACAAAAAGTAGGTAGTAGTATAAAGTGTGAGAAGCTTTGTATTTGTTACAGATTTCCTTGAATGAGCACATTTTTACGAATACAGTATAGCATGAAATTAAACAGTGTACATGCTGCAGGAAACTTCTTCATTCATAAACTGCTGACATTCAATATTTTCATTTTGGGAAAAGGATTTCATATCTTCAGGTTCTTTGGTATTTCGTCAGAGGTTTGATAATATTGTAAAAGAAGGATCAACATCAAAAATTTATTCAAGCTCTTATCGATTAAAACATTCAACTTATCCAATTTTAAAACAATAACAGAAATGATGAGCTTGTGGTATTAAGAGATATTGATTATTATCAGCTTTTCTAGTCGTATATCGTATACATTACTTCTATCTCCAGAGAAAATTAAGATACAAAATACTAATCCATTCATCTATTGAAAGAAAAGAGGATTAGTTTCATCTTGAGCATTAAAAATGTGCTCATCAAAAAATACATAACAAACTTATAAATAATTGCTTCTTTTTCAAAACATGCTAAAGAATTTCTAAATACGATAGAAAACAAAATGAAAAATAAAATAAACTGCTTATAGGTTTGCAGGCTTTAGACTAGAAATATAAGATGCATTATGAAATGATGCCTTATTAAAAAAATATACGATAAAAAATAAAATAAACTGCTTATAGGTTTGCAGGCTTTAGACTAGAAATATAAGATAAATAATGCATCATGAAATTATGCCTTATTAAAAAAGACCCTATTCAATTAGCCAATCAAAGTTTCTCGAACACAATAAAAAATAATCTATCATTCACTAAAATAGAATAGAAGAGAAAACAACATGGAATACAAATAAATATTCAAGATCATTCATACCTCACAACCAGTTTTCACAATATTTATACTCAATTACAACCTTAATTATTCATTCTCATACATTGGTTCTTTGAGAGACGTCTAGTAGAAATTCAATATTTCTAAGTAAATAGTCCGAGTTTGCTTAAAACTTACAATCACAATGTCACTGATTTCTCATACGGCGTAGAAGACCCAGTAAACGGAGTTGAAAACTAGGAACGAAACTGGAAATATGATGCGCGAGTACTTATCGATGACATTGACATCTTTGATTTTGGGCATGGAGGCCTTGAGTGCGTTGGCGCCTTTCTTGAGTGCGTGTAGCATTTTGGGCCGGTTGTGCGCTGTGGCGCGGTTGCCGCGGAAGCGCAGGCCCGGTCGGTTCACTGGGAATGTGTAGCCAGGACTGCTGCGGCTCATGCGGAAGCTTGGCGGAAATTTCGCCGGGTCGTCTAGCATGCCTGACGATGTCGAGTATCTGCGATCAGACAAAATCAACAAATCACTATTGGAACTTTGATCAGTTGAGCCTAAAGATGATTATTTCTTGATCCATTACGAAATTACACTAAATTGTTTTTCACTTCACTACCGACATGCAGTAATTTTTTTCAATGTCTCCAATGTCTTAAAAACGAATGTCTCTTACCAGTCAGTAAGTAGACAAATTGCATTTCTTACATCAAAAGAAACATGACTGCATGTCGGTAGTAAAGTGAAAAACAATACTTGAGCCTGTATTTTTAGCTTATGAGTTTTTTGCTGTAGTTTTGGCCAGTTATAACATTAAGAAAAATTTCTCTGCTTCCGCGGCTTTGAAAAATTCCTAATTGGGCGACACAAAGATATGTTGAGATAATATCAATAAATTACTATTGGAACTACGATTAGTTGAGCGTTGACCTTTCATCAGCCCATGCTGTAGACTCACAGCACGTCTACAGCATGGGCTGATGAAAGGGGCTCAGCCTCTGAAATATCTCCATCTAATTGTAAGTTTATTTATGTTTTTCTTCTATCTGTGTGAATACAAGTTTCTCTATCAGTGTTAATATTTCATTATTTTTATATTTATTTCTTTATATGGAATTATATTGAATGGTTTTATTTATTTACCTGGTGCTATTGTGTCTATTCCTAATAGAAGGTATGGGCGAAAGCCGAATATCTTGGAGTTCTAGTATTTCATCAGTTCCCCCCGTATTTCCAGCTCCCGTTGAGTATCCATCAAGACCGCTACTCACTTTGCTGCCTGTTATCAATAAATTCAGGTATCAAGGCAAGCGAATCAACGAACAGAAAATTGATAAGACATTTGATCGAAAAAATAGTTAATCATTGTTATCCAGCACATAGAGAAAGCTCTTACTACCAAAGATCTCAATATTTTCCCAACAAAGACCTTCAACATGAGCAAAAAGCGTTTGCTCCTACGTTGCCAATCTGACAAAATGACATTCGAACGAAATTTAGTTCAAAACAGTGATCACAAAATAACAAAGCATGCGTACTCACTGTTACCATAAAATTCCAAAGAATGAAGAATGACAATTTATTTGACGAGAGAAAAATTCTGTAGGCTAGGTACCTTGAAGGTTTGACTTTTAGGGCCGCTTTCCTTAACGCTGCTCAAGCAATACATCTGGCTTAAGCCTCATTCGGAGAATAGGAAAAGTATAGAAAAAAAATTGAGCGTAAGCTGTTATTACTTCAGCAGCGTTGGGGAAAGCGGCCCTTAAGGAATAAGTCACTTCTGTTTTGAATAATGTGATAGCCAAATAGATAGGCCTATACTAGCTCCGATATCGTACTCAAACGTTTTACAGAAGACTACCAAAAAAGAGAGAAGCAATGGGAAGTACATTATATGTAAAAGTATAGATTTAAAACCAGCAAGATTGTAAACCACTTATTGGCTACCGAGTTAGAGAATGTGTGATAAGATTTCAGACATTATTCACTTGTAGAATAAAACTCATAATTTGTGATACATACTCTCTCATTGTTTCCTTATCATATAATCAAAGCAGAGAAAATATTGTGTTTCTTTGTTCATTCTATTTATAATACATTATGAAAACACTAGGATGTAGTCAAAAAATATAAATTGTCATTCTATTTACTATTAAAATAACGGATCTCATCGACTTTGGTACAATAATCCTGTGCTGCTTCTAACCAGTTTACGTCTTTATAGTTCCAAGCTTTAGAACTTTTGAGAATATAAATAAAGAGAATTTCTTTTCACCAACCTGGAGCAATGGAAGCTTTTCTAGAAGTTTCTTCGGCTTCCTTGGTCTTTTTACTCTTTTTCTTAGCACGCGCACCCCAATAGGTGTAATTTACAGCGGCGTACTCGAGCAGTGCCGCGAAAACGAACACAAAACACATTACAAGGTAAATGTCGATGGCTTTCACGTAGGAGATTCGGGGCAGAGAGCTTCGTACTCCAGTACTGATGGTTGTCATTGTCAGCACCGTCGTGATACCTGCAAAGTACACATTGCTATTAACAGAGAACATACAGTTACATGCTTAAGCAGTTACACCTAATCATCTTCTTCACCAATCAATACGATTGAATCTACTTGGTTCACCATGTTTCCCATAAAGGGTGACACTGCGAAGTGCAACTACCTACGGATAGTGTTTGGTACAGAGAGTGTATAGTCACAGTGTGGACATTACATGTCATACTTTTAATTGGTTAGCTCCGACAAATCCGCCATACTTTTGCCAATTCCCATAAGATTTGCATTGGAATGAAAAGCTGATCATATGACAGAGAGCGGTCAGGCGTTCCGAGTTCCGCGCTCTGAGTTCAGCGTTCTTGGTAATAACTACTAACTAACGTGAAAGCGCACACTAGAAGCGGTCAGACCAGTGTGCGCTGTCACGTTAGTTAGTAGGTATCACCAAGAACGCAGAACTCAGGCTGCAGAACTCGGAACGCCGTACCGCTCTCTGTCTGCACGTACCCTGAGAGTTCAGCTCAAGTTGTGACTTTCTTCAAGTTGTGCTTTGGACAACTTTGAAGGATTCAATATATGATTTCTAGTGCGATTCACGTCGAGAAGTCAGCATTGCTTAGATGGGAGTTTGCTATCCTTGTTCAGCACAAGGCAGATGCTGATGTTTCTATCCTATTCGCACTGTGCAGTGTGCATTGTTGTCGCACACAGTTCCAAGAAACACGTTTGGTGCAGTTTTCTCTTTCTCTCTCAATGGAACTTGGCATCAATGCTCCTCATATAAACAATGCTGACTTGACGTGAATGCGATTCACGTCAAAATCGCACTAGAAATCGTTTCCTCATTTTTGACAAATACTTCCGTGATTACAGTACGCGCAATCAGTCTGGGCACTGGCTCTCTGACGCAACTAGCAGTCGGCTAGCCACCGATACTAGGCCGATGTATTTAGAAATTCTCGATAAACACACCGCTCTCCATCCCACGCCTTACCAAGGCCAAGTGCCCAGACTAATCGTGCGCACTGTACGTAGGTACAGTGTAGTGAAGAAGAAGAAGAAGAAGAACAAGAAGACGAAACTGAAACTCATATTAATCATATTCTCGATAAACACACCGCTCTCCATACCACGCTTTGCCAAGGCCAAGTGCCCAGACTAATCGTGGGCACTGTACGTAGGTACAGTGTAGTGAAGAACAAGAAGAAGAAGAAGAAGAAGAAGAAGAAGAAGAAGAAGAAGAAGAAGAAGAAGAAGAAGAAGAAGAAGAAGAAGAAGAAGAAGAAGAAGAAGAAGAAGAAGAAGAAGAAGAAGAAGAAGAAGAAGAAGAAGAAGAAGAAGTACCTAGAGCGACGCGGGCGCTGGTCGCCTCGTGGTTGATCCAGAAGGAGACCCAGGAGAGCATGACAATGAGACAGGAGGGCAGATAGGTCTGAAAGACGAAGTAGCCGATGTTGCGCTGCAGCTTGAAGGAGAGCGACAGGCGCTGGTAGTCGCCGGTGGCCAGCTCCTCCTTGCGGTCGTTGGTCTCGTAGCCGGTTATCGTGAACTGCGGCAGCTCCGCCTCCTCCACGCCCCGCACCGGCGTGTCCTTCCAGTACATCACCACGTCCGACACCGTGTACCCATCTGTCAACCACATTCAATTCAATCTTTATTGCCCAAAAGCACTGGAAGTAATACACAAACTTGAAATTGCGCGCGTATCGCAGTTCTTAATGGATCACTTTCATAAGAAGAAATTAAAAACTCTTGACATCACCCATCATAGGGAACTCCTGTCCGCTAGGTGAGTGTATAAGTTCTAAATTAACATCAAAGCACACACATCACCCATTAAAACGAACGAGTTTCTAATTCACCACGTCTTGTCTACATCATGTGCATGTGTCGCAGTTCTTAATGTATCAATAAATAACCATCTTGAAATTATGACAATTTTCACAAGAAATAATAAACTCTTGACATCACCCATGACAGGGAACTCTTGTCCACAAGGTCAGTGAATAAGTTCTAAATTAACATCAAAGCACACACATCACCCAATAAAACGAACGAGTTTCTAATTCACCACGTCTTGTCTACATCACCACATCGTCGGCGTACTGGGAAAACACACTAAGTCAAAAATCCTGATTTTTGGTAAATCAGTGTCAAAGTTTTAGTAGAATTTGTCACTCGATTTTAGGTAATAGAATTCAATCAAATACATTGAAATTCCGTTTACTAACTATCAGAGTCCCTATTCACATGATTAAATGCCAAAAAATAGTTTAATTATCATCATTATTAAAATATTGTAATAAATATCTGATTGTGGGTGACTTAGTGTGTTTTGCCTGTTATAACTGACCACCAAGTCCATGATGTGAGTATACTAGCAACATTAGTGGGAAATCATTTTTCAAGAATAATAACAAAATTAATAATATAATCAATGCATTATTTTATTATATAAATAAAAAGAATTAAATATTATTTACAAAAAATTGTATCATAAGAGAAATCTGTACTTCAAAACCAATTAATATTTTTTTATCATTCTGTGGATCGTCTGTAAAAAAATTAGGACTCTTCATCAGAGTCTTCAATTGATGGCTCCGGATTAGTGTTTATGACCTTGTTTGACGAGGGAAGACTCTCATACCACCCATGCAGCTCTGTTGGAATTATGTTTTTTTTGCACATCATCATCAGATCCTTTTTCTTCTCCTGTGAAATAGGCAGCCTACTGTTGTATAGCCGTGGAATTGTTTCAATCACTGTACTAGTTTTCTGACGCTTTTTCAGTTGTGTGTTTATCTTCTTGTACGGACTGCTATGATCATACCTATAGAATATTGTGTTTGCACATGATTTTTGATATTTGAAACATTTCACTTTTAACCAATTTACAGTGTCACCATTTTCATCTATAGATTTATTTTTTATCAAGCTTTTTGATAAAAATTTCAAATCAGAAAAATCCGTATGATGCAATTCTTTCACCATGTAAGGCTTCTTTTTTGAATGGCGTGCTTTTTTCATTACATTAATCCACTCATGTACACTAAATACATCGACGTATTTTTTGCTGCTCTCAATTGAGCTATGCATTGAATCGACTTCCATAAATGTGTGCCCACTCTCGAGAAATTTATGTTCGATTATGTCGAAATGCATAGTTTGCACAGCATGCAAAAGGAGAGCAGATATTTGGACATTTCTATTTTGTCCACCACACGTATCCGAGTACAACGAAATCTCGGTAATTTCAGGACCAAGTTGCTGTAAATATTGAAGTAAGCAGGAACCAATCTCACAACTGCCCCTTTTTCCATTTATTTCTGTCCACACATAGCAGAATGCCTCATTAGGCAGCGCAGATTCATAAATTGTTAAGTTGAACATGTTCAGTTTCCTTAAATAATACATGAGGCTTACTTCAGAAGATGGAATTTGTAAAACCTTTTGCAGATCGAATGTAACTGATTTGTATGATTTATCAATACTAGATCTCTGTTTATCGGCATCTTTTGCAGCCATTGATTCTTTTTTACGCAATTGATGCTGCTGATAATTTTGTTCTAGTGTTAGCTTTACTTCAGGGGGTGCATTCTTGTATATCGTACATGTCTCACACTGGTCCTTTTTTGGCTTGAAGAAAGACAAATTGTAATGCTTGCCAAAAATTCTTTTATAAGTAATTAGACTCACCGGATTAACTTCCTCTGCAATACAAATTTCTTTGTATAATCTATACATAATGTTTATATTTAATTTTGAGTCCAAGTATTTTCTTGTTGAACTTCTTCGAGTGTAATGACTCTCTACGGTTGGGAAACTTTCAATATGATTCTTGATTCTAGTGACATCCACTTCTGGAGTTTTATTGATCGGTTCCTTTTGGCCTCTTTTATCTGGCTGTGAAAAATTTCCATACTGATCTTTCCCAGCAAATGCTGTTAAAATTGGAATATTTGAAATGCACAAAGTACTGCAGAAAAACTTTTGACAAACCCTAAACTTCTCATCATTTTTTTTCAAAAAAGTAAGATTTTGCATTCTTTCTAAGCTTTGCATTCTCTTGTCTGAGCCTCCTAGTTTTTGGTTCATTACTTTTAACACTAGCAAGAATAAAATCCTTTTGTCGTTCAAAAGTTTCAAGATTCCAATATGCCTTGCAAATATTATTACGATCTTCACTATTGAAATTCAATGAGCAATTGAACTTGCATTTTTTGCAGTCAACAGGCTTTGGAACTTTAGCCTTTTGAAGTACCCCTTTCTGCTTTTATAAGGTAAACCAGATTTGCGTTTCTGTTTTTCAACATTCCTACTCCAGGTTTCTGGTCTGCATTGTTGCCATCTGCTTCTACTCTTTTTAGACTGGTTATTAGTTGGATTGATGTTTGTACACTCATCGTTTGGACTATCTGTAGGCGTGTTAGTTTCATTCGAATGAGATAACTCACCATTTTCCAGTTTATGCCTTTTTTTATCCAATTGAATCACTTCCTCATCAGAAGAAGAGTCATTATCATCAGTACATTCAGGTCGATAATCTTTGTCAGCATCAGAATCATCATTATTTGAAGAATACGTCATGTCCTCTGCACTAGCATTAAATTCCAATGTCATTGATGTCGCTGCAGGAACTGATGCTACATCCGCCGAATCGGTAATCACTGTTGCAGCATCAAGTATCTCCATATCTGATGTTACATCCGCCGAATCGGTAATCACTGTTGCAGCATCAAGTATCTCCATATCTAAAAAGAGAAGAGATACATTGATTAGGAAGTATAATACAACCATGTATAATAAAACAATAATTGAAACATTATAATATATAAGAAGTACATACTTCTAGTAACATTAATTCTCAATGATATTGCTGATTATGAACGCCAATACTAAACAAAATACGCTATTATAAATACTCTATAGGCCAACACTGATATTCCTAAAAATTATACTAATAATCAATAGGTACCGGTTCCTTCAGGTGGGGTTTCCACAATAAATTGAGTTATTGAATATTCAATAATATTGATTACTAGAGACACCACACATGCAAATCTGTTAAGAATGTCTGTGTACAGAGTATGTTGACATGATTGAGTATTTATATAGCACTGGCCTTTGTAGGGATGTGTTACTATTATTTATCTATCCCTCTGCCTAGTACATGGTTATTATAACTATAATGAAAATGGTAACATAGTTATTGGGCAAAAAGTACTGATAACAGGCAGGGTTATAGCACGCACAGTTAGCCATGCTTTGTTATTTGAATTTTTGTAGAATTACAACTAAAGTATAGAGTTCTTACCATGAAAAGAGTAGTTGTGCTCCAAAGCAATGTAGTCTTCACAAAATGAATCATCTGGTAGTCCTACTTCAATATCATTCACGTTCTTCAGCGAATTGTCAAGCTCCATAATAGTCGATGAAGTTTCTGAAAAAAGTGAATTTGGGTGTAACATACTACCACAATAAAGATAAAACACAGTACATACATTAGCAAGTTTCTAATGTAGGTAGGTACCTATTAACCCAATAAGTTTTTGATTAGGTAGGATACTGTAGCCGCCTACTACTATTATTCTTATTTAGATATTATATCTTTGGTCTAAGCTTACAGCAATGATGACTACTTATCACATAACTTGTAGATATAAATTGGAAAATGCAAGTGACAAAGAAACGAATAAAAATGTAGCCTATAATACCGTATCTGTAAATGTATTGTTGATATAAAAGAAATTCTATGTGTCAATTATCAATTTGTTGAGCTAGTTATACTTGTACAATATTATAATGTCATTTGAGTAGAACGATGATAATTTAATTCAATTTGAGCAGACAAAATTTGTCACATATTTAATATGCAGACCTAGTTATAAATTATTACCAAGTTGAAATTTATATTGATGCTTTGAATAGGTTAACCAAACTTACCTTCATTTTTTGTTTCAACAGAATTATTTGCCATAACTGCCATTTCAAATATTCGTTGAGCTCTACTATTGAAAGACATGATTGTAACATTTATAAATGTGGTCTTTTACAAGAAAGTCCGATCATAAATTAAGAAATTATAAATACACAAGAATCCAATGACGAATCAAGAAATCAAATGCTTTCATACTGGAACTGATACGGAAGTAGTCATGTGAAAGACACTAAGTAGACGTGGTGGAAATCACACAGCTTGATCAGCTGACACTGCAACAGCAAAAACACACTAAGTCACTTGATGTGTTTTACCTGCCAGGCTATTTCTCAATATGACTTAGTGAATTTCGTTTTTCACTTCTATCGTGTTTATTATTGGGATATTGACTTAGTTGACATTGCCAGACTATAAAATACACCTAACAGAGTTAGTTTCTGGCATTAACTCAAAAACGTAAAATTTTGACTTAGTGTGTTTTCCCAGTACGCCGACGACATACTTATATTGCTTCAATTGATTTTCTTCTTTCATTGTTTACTATTTTATTGTGAGAAATAGATTGTATGAATTGTGAATGTTATTTTATGTGAATTTAAGGGTTTCCGTAATTATATTCAGATTCTTCTAGTCACACGCCTTGAATTTCTCTTTAAGTATAAGGATGAACTTTGTACTTTGATTATATTGTTTTGTATCGTATTTACTGAGAAATAAACATTTATTTATTATTATTATTAATCATTCCAAATCCCGTTATTTCAAACTCACAAAAAATTTGTGGTCCTCTGAATTTCAAAATATTGACAATCGACTGTAGCCTGTGAATAAAAAACTTTACCTTTTTTCTTCTGAAATGAAACTGATATTTTGTTTTGTCCCTATAAAAAGGAAATCTCAATCCACATGTCCACACTTTCTAAATTGAAAATTCATTCTGCATTATATCCATTTATTCAATTTTATTTTTCAAGCCAGACATGCAGTGTCGTCTAAAATATCTCCCTTTACAAATATTATACACATAATATTTCTCTGGCTGCACGTTACTAATCTTGGTCTTGTTCTTGGCCGCACCAGTGCGCTTTTACCCTAACAATCACATCAATTTTGTTAACAATCTCACAATTTCAGTAAGATGAATCAACAACATAACCTCTGGACTATTTATCAAAATTTGGGAAAGAAGCAGTTTTGGACAAATGTCTGTTGATTCTTCCCACATTGTAATGTATCTTGCCAGTAAATGAATGAATGAATATAATTATATCCATCGTAATTGAAAGATAATATTTTATTTTTAAAAGACTTATGATATTCACGTCATGATATTCCACATGAAAATAGATTAGTTGGACTTCCAAATTATAATGTTCGTTTTTGTAATGAACAAAATAATAAGAAAATATTTTGATGAGCAAGGGAGGATGAGACTTACAGCTTTCAATTTCGACTGTACAGTTTTGTGAATCTAGAGGATAGTAGTGGAGATCCATCATGCAGGCCAGTGTAGCAGTGAACCTCATGCCGTAGGTTATGCTGCCATCTCCATTCAATCTCACCAGCTTGTTTCTTTCAGTGACGTCGTGAAGAAAACTGCAAACAATAATTTGTTATTGAAAACAGATAAGAAATTTTCAAATGTTACTAGAAATGACAAACGTTTTTCAAGTCACTTTCGGAAAGGAACCTTCAAGGAACGTTCATAAATACGGCCCTTAATGTGTGAAGAGAGGAAAAGGTTTGACAGAAATAGCCTGAACTTCTCTCTAGACTTCGAGATTGGATATCCAAATACACATCATGATGATGACAATTCATGGGTATTTTAATGTTACACTCACTCAAATGAATAATGCAAAAGACTTGTTGAATATTAGAAATCTATGAATGAATGTTTGACAGAAATAGCCTGAATTTCTCTCTAGACTTCGAGATTGGATATCCGAATACACATCATGATGATGACAATTCATGGGTATTTTAATGTTACACTCACTCAAATGAATAATGCAAAAGACTTGTTGAATATTAGAAATCTATTTCTAAATTGTCAAGTGTTCTGAAATTATTAATTAAACCAGAGACGTTGTTTACATTACAAATAAGTGATCACGCTTACCCTCATAAGAACAACTGAAATGAGCAATCAGGATAAACATAGTTTCGAATAAGCTATAATACTCAAGATTGAGTATAAGATTGTCTAAAATTAATTCTTCTTGCCGACATCGGCGAGTTGATTTTTGTTTTAGCAGAAACAGTTTGTTTAAAATTTCACCTGTTCTTGTCATTTGCGAAGAATGTGTCTGGAACCCAAATTTTCTCAGCAAAGTCCCCCGATAACGTGAGCACTTCATCATTGCTACTGAATGATAACCGTTCATCCTTCCAATACTGATTCAAGTACATTGTTATGGTGTAATCCTGTAGAAAAAAAGAAGTTCAATATTAGTTCAATTCACATTAAAACCAGTTGACATTGTAGATGGGTGGATATCATACATACCTTTACACGTCATACAGTTGGATATCGACATGTGCATTGGAATCGTGATAAATTTTTCAGAAATCGGCACCGATTGAATTCAAACCCTCGTTCCAAGTGACCCGGAATAATATGAAATTTCCATATTTGATTTTCAATTGCATACGTAGGAGGAACCAAGCACCGAGTTTTATCAGGCTGGAACATCTATCTACCTATCTACATAATAAAATGTAATGATCATTGCTAGAGATAATAGCAAACTCCAGAATACTTCAGCTCTTGATGCAATTGTATATCGATTGAAGTGAGCACCAGAAACCTCTCGGGGCTTGGGAAGAAGAGCTATCTCTAGCCATTATTATTCTATTATCAAAGCCATCTGAATAATAAAATTCAATTTTTAACCAAAAATCAATAATATTGTTGAGAAATAATCAGTGGTATAGGTTAAGCCATTTCAATTGAATTTTGCAGGTGGATTTTGTTTAGAAATTATAGTGTTTTATCATTTTACATTTTATTTCTGGTTGGATCTGGCACGGTATGTTTCCTGTTACAATGTTACAAATTAAATTCAAATTCTTAAAAATTTTCAACACACTATAACCAAATAGTGGATTATTTCTGCTATAACATTCTCAGCATCAAAAATCTAAACTATGAAGATTTTATCAAAATCATAAGATGAAGATGAGGCAGAAACTTGCCAAGTTTCATGCCTCCATCACAGTTTATCAACGGTTGTTGGTTTAATTAGACAGACGCTGATTAATAAATAGTAGTTCTAGTTGGACAAGGCTGGTATATATGCATTTTATTCACTACAAAGCTAAAAAAATGAATTTGTAGTGAGGATTCCAAACATGCTATTATTCAAATAAGATTTTTTTTTAAATTTTTATAATAGCCTATTAATTGAAAACGAATTATTTTTGAGAATATAACTCACCATATTTACTTCGCTAATCGAGTCGAAACTGGCTATTGTCAAATCCATTCCAACGTAAAGCGGTGGTCCTGGAAATTAGAGAGATTCCATTAGAGAATTGAATGAGGAGACAGCATTCCAAATATTTCTCCAGCCTGATTCATCCATTGATATTTTTATCAACAATAGGTTTTCAAATATTATGATTGGATTGTAAACATAATGTAAATAAAAAATTCACTGAATCATAACCATAGATTGAGTAGTTTTAGGCTAAGCGTACACCAGTTAGTCAAGACAAGACAAGACGACATTAGTCACGTTTAGTCAAAGTAATTCACATAGCTGCTTATGAAGCAGCACACACCGATGCAATGACTTATCAGTGTGTGTTGCTTCATAAGCAACTATGTGAAGTACTGTGACTAAACGTGACTAATGTCGTCTTGTCTTGTCTTGACTAACCGTTGTACGCCTAGCCTTACACTTGAAGTAAACATATTTTATACTTTAAAGCCAAGTGCAATTGCATTCAAAATTGTGATAGTATTATTTTAATTTTTATTCAATTGTATCAGATGGTACTACTTATTTACCTGTGCTAAAACCATCTTCATTTCATACTTCAACTACCTTCAGTTCAAACAATCAAAAAGCCGAACCTTTTCTAGTTCTGTATTCAGAAGTCATTTGTCAATAGAAATCTCTTCGGAATAAATATACCAGAGCGATTTGTGCTCAACAAAGGAGCTGCGGTGATTTGCGGTGTGAATCAGCAGTCTATTGAAGACGTGGCCTGACAGATTTTTGAAGCAATATTAGGTGAATGGCTCGGAGGGAGAGTGCTCCTCGCCGTGAGAGGAGGACAGGAAAGTGAGGCAAGAGTTCCTCTTTGGTGAGGAAGTGAGTGAGTGGTTGATCGGTGAGTGGATGATGGGTTGGAGGGTGGGGGTATTAGAGGTCGCGCCCCAAGTGGGATCGCTTGCCACTTAATGGTTTAAGCTTATCTGAGCAGGGAAACTAGGTCAGACCCCTGCTTGCTGCTTGCCGCTGTTTGAAAAACTGGCAGCACGTTCATCTTATTCTGATCGCGCGCGAGGTCCAATGGTAATGACTAAATCTTCCGCTGTTGCAAAATGCTTTGCTCTTCTTCTTTCTCCGAAGCACATCATTGTATACACTTCTTGGGATTCACCGTTATTTAGTAAAGCTATCACAGGAACAAATTGAGTTATTTATGACACCCGTTATCATTCACATGGAAGGAATTGTATTGGTTTTTGAACTCATGTTTTCCATATATTGCAAATTCATGGAACCCACAAGGAAGGCTCTTAGAGCTAAAGAATACCGTTTGGACAAATTAGTATTGATAAGATTAAGAGTGGTAGTTTCGGCCACCGATGCAATGACTAATCGGTTGTGCTGGTTAAAAGGCAACTATCGGTGAATGTGAAACGTGATATCTTGTCTTGTCTTGTCTTGACTAACCGGTGTACGCCTAGCCTTAGTTTTCAACTCATAATTTTTACCTTGCACTGAAAATATACTTATTTATGAAACCCGTTATCACTCACATGGAATCTCAATGAACGAATCTGACGTCATTTCAAGGTGGTTGAGTTCAATTGGATTTCCGTGCAACTGACCGCAGGTATTTCTTTTTAATCTTTAGAGGACATGACAGGAAAACAATACGATACGTATTTTCCTTCCAAGCAAAGCCCAAGAATGCCTTCCATGGGGTGTTCTTTTCAGTTCGCAATTATAATGAAGCATTAATCTTTTGAATTGCGAGGAAAAAATACAAGTTGTAACATTACTGTGTAACAGCCCCACGTTATGGTGCCATGTGTAACATTACTATGTTGTGGGTCATGTGTGTAACGCTATTATTTTTATGTTGTATGTCCCGTGACGTCAGGATCAAGCAAATATAGTCAAATGTGTCACAAGATAAGGGAGAGCTAAGTGATGGACTATAGTCACGCATCAAAGACAAGATCTCAATCCACTTACGTAACACACTTGGCTAAGCATACTCCTTACGTGACTGGGCATGTCAAAATTTGGCCTTGCAAGGGCTCACCCAGGATACTGATATTTTCGTAAATTAAATAAATCTAATGTATCAATTGGGATTGCCAAGACAGGTGCAAGAACGACTAGAAAACCCAGTAATTAGGTGAAAAACTTGGAGTATATTCTCCTGTTCCTTTAGAACACACAACTTGAACAATTAAACGAATTTTACAAGTTTCGTTAATAATTATTAATAACAATAAATAGCTTGTTACAAAATTTATATCTTCGGTAGAGCGTGGGTGTGGATATTTTGCCTGGCAAATAAGATATTACAAAATCTCTAAAATTATGAAAGTCTTAACTACTAGACCATGAGCTCATGTTTCTATGCTTCACGCAGTATGATAATTTTTCTCCACTATTTCACTTTAAAAGAGGCTTTTCGCGCCTTTGGCCAAAGGATTAAATAAACGGATCACTCACAGTATTGGCGATGCTTCGACGTTGGTTACTGTATCCTGGTTTAGGCAGCCATCTCATGGGTAGATTGGATTCCGTGTGTCATCTCACGATACTGCTTGGCTCTGGACCATGGGTTATAATATTTTCGCGACTTTATATGAATTTAAACAATTATATATTGCCACAGCTCAATATATCACAGTTAGAAAACATTTAAATTGAAATTGAAACTGATTACATTTGAAAATAATTAAACTGCACTCATGTGCTCAAAAGCAACTGCTCTCTAAGGAGTCTCAAACGGAAGAGAATTACCCTTGCTAAAATTCAAGGAAACAGACTTTTCAATAGAACATTCTAGAATTTTTAATGAAATGCTGTGATTGGTCAATTTAATATCGTGTTTTTTGACGTCAGTACAATGCATAAAGTAGTTCCAACATTTAGCAACAATAACCATTTAAATAATATACGATATATTATATATAATACAGAATAACATATAGGACATTAAAATCCTTTCAATTTTTATTTTTATTTTTGGAAGATGCCTTTAAAAATATTCTTTACTTTTCAACTCCACTGCCAAATTCAAAAGGTGAACTGAAAGTTTATTGCTAAATTAATATACATCCAAATATTTTATGCTATAAAATAACTGACTCCTAAAATAGTATAATCTCATATACAACAAATATTTCCAAAATATATTGCTATGTTCGTGAAACCACCGAAGATATGAGACCTGTATATATATCATTTCACCGGCTTGGGATGATACTTTTGGTGAGTACAAATAATAATACGTATTATTTAATAGCAAGTTAACATATGTGGCTTAAGTATTTATACATTTTATAAATAATGGATGAATCATAATTTTTCCAATGATTTTATTGGCATTGACATCTTTCAGTAGATGATCCATATAGACAGTGGTATGTTTTGATATTTTGGATGAAGGTTATGGCTATCTTCAATATTTGGATTTTTCAATTACATAAATTAACATCAAAGAATACAAATAAATATACAATGTGATATGAGTCAGAGACTTTTGGTGGTGAGTCGGAGCTTGCTTCCTTGTTATCATTATTTTATCAATATTGAGTACTGCTAAATTAGGTCAGCTTACCGTTAATTATGCTATCTATTATAATACCAGCATTTAGTGGTCATTGACAATATTTTATTGAGGCTTTATTTGGTTGCCAGAATTTGTATCGTGACAGAAGCCCCCTATAGTTATATAAATGAGCGAATAAATAAGCTTTTAATAAGCTGCAGATAGAGCGAGTTTGTATAACTATACAAAGAGAACGAGGCAAATTTTCTAAGATCTCACATAACGTAAAGAAGGCTCTAAAAATATGTGAACACAACTGTCTCATGTTAGCTTACCTTCCGACTCGAATTCGGTACGGAAATATTCTACGCTACCTACTCATAAGATTTACAGAAGCGTAACATCTAATCATGGCAGTGATTTACACAAAAATCAAGCATTTAGCTGAGAAAAAATAGAGCAAAGATAATACATCTAAAAGAGCAATATGAGAATTCAAAAGTTGGCGGCTAAACAATACTATGATGACGACATGTCAAACCAAAGAGTATGCCAGGTGCCGAAGGAATCTCTACAAGCGCTGATGCACAAAAGGTATGTGAGGTTATCTCAGATGACACTCGAAAATACAATACAATTCAAACTCATAAGTTCTGCTAGACAATAAATGACATAAATAAAGCTCTCAAACAATTTACATAGATAGATGTACAATAACTCTGGTAACTGATCTGAATGAAATAGCAGGTAACTTAAATGGGTGCCGACTTGTTTTATCGATTGACAAAGTTATTAGCCTAGGACTCACCTACGTCATATGTGCTTTCACCACTTGACTCAAAATTCACTGCCATGCAAACACTTATGGTTACAAATAAATAAACATTCAATAATAATATCAAAATATGTGTTAATCTTAGTTTTAACAAAATTTACTTAATAATACTGGCTACATTATAACAATTTGATTATAAACTTTCACAGCTGTGAAGTATGGAATATATACATGCTGTTTGATTTGTGTGGCATTGGCCTATCGTATGTGTACAATATATCGTCTACGCACACAAGTAGACATCATAACATATGTGTTTTTTGGTTATGTGCATAACGTATGACTTCGTAGAAGCTAACAAAAAATTCAGATATTTACTAATACTAACAAATATATGATATAATAACATAGTAAGTCTTGGAAAAGAAGGTAATTTTTCACTAATATTTGAAGTTGGTAATAATTTACCGTTAGGATTCCATTTAGTTTGATTAGAAACTATGGCGATCGTTGGCCATCAATTATTTTATTAACAGAACTGTGTATTTTTCTAAAAAGTTCAATATCACTTATTTTGCGTAATTAATACGGTCAGGCGTCGTAATACATCCTTGGGACGATTTCTGGCTCATGTTAGTTTGAATCCTGTTGTAGAAAATCACTTTTTCGTTTATCTCCAAACCGGAAGCATGTGGTTCTTAGGAATGATATTGTTCATTCTCTATAGTAGGGTTTAATGTTGGCGAGGTTCTCGTACCAAATAGACGAAATATTTCCAGGGTCCTGAAGCTGCTCTTATTAACCTTTCGTATACCAGATGTGGGCGATTTAGGTTATGTTGGCCGGTTGGTTGTGGGTAGTTGATCAACGTCTCAAGAGAGGTTAGGTTTTGGTGTCCAAATTTTACAATCTCCTGACTTTATGGCGGGCTTGAAGCGAGTATGCCGCCGATGAAAACATGCAGAATGCTCGAAAGCTGTCGACTTTTTATATTGAGCATGTTTTTTACAATCTCTTGGCTTTAGGGCGGGCTTGAAGCGAGTGTGCCGCGGATGAAAACATGCAGAATGCTCGAAAGCTGTCGGCTTTTTATATCGAGCATGCTTCCGATGAAAGCCTGAGTTGTGATACACTTTACTGTTTATTTTGCTGGACTGCCGTTTAGCTTTGCTCTGGGCTGCCGGAATTTGAACCGTCAGAGTCTTATACGTTTTCTCCTCCTAGTCTTGCATGATGGTCACCGCTGGAATTTTTCCTGATGGATTGTTTGATTTTCCATTTGTTTTGATGGTATATTAGTAGAAGGTGGTGGATTATTATCTTTATCAGTATTAGAAGCGGTATTCGGTGATGTGTCTGTTAGACTTAGTTGAGTGTTAACTTCCTGTACAGATTTTTCTAGTGGCTGGGTGGAATCTCTAATCAGCTTTTCCAAATTCTGGTAGGTGATGACACACTCTGTCTTCGGTTTCTCTACTGCCTGTTGTATGTCGGTTTTGGTTTGTTTTTCAAGATTTTCAGGTTCCTTCCTCAAATTCATCTGCATATCATCCACTCCTTGGTTGGGGCATACAATAGTGTCATCTAACTGCTTTCTCTTTTCCTTCATTTCTCCCTTGATGTCTCTGGTCTCTCCTCTCGATCCTCCGTCCATTTTTTCTATTTGATTATTCATTTCTTCCATGTCCTCTTTCAATTTCTTATCCCACTTCTCCATTCGACTATCCATCTTCTCCATTTGACTAACCAGTCGATTACCCAGTTTCTCGTAGGAATCTTTGATCAGTTTCTCTTGGGAATCTTTGAGGTCATTACTTATTTTGAGCATGAGGGTGACCAAATCGGTTGGAGTGTCATTCATTAATCTGGAAGTCAGCGGACTCAGTTCATCTGGCGAGAGTTGTGTAGTAGGATTGACAGTGGTAGGTGACGGCGTACGCGGAGGCACTTCTGTCGGGACGACCTCTGGTTCCAGGCGGGTGGAAGACAGCTGACGAAGATTTTCAGGGTCGAAGTTGGCGCTAGTGATACTTCCTGCGTCTCGCTCCCTGGGCGCTGTCTCATCAGTGTTGTTTGTTGCCTCGGGGTTAGGTGTGGTCACTGCAAAGTGTTGTTGTCTCCCAGCTCCATGTAGGACACAGATGAGTTGGCTGAAAGGTTCTCCATGATGGTGAATTAGGATTTGGACAGCTGGGCTAGTGGTGAAATCCAAGGATGTCGCGGTCCGATGGTGTGAACGCGGCGTGAAGGGTGTAGGCGCGGCGTGGAAATAGATGCGCGGCGCGAAGGGTGTATGCGCGGCGTGGAAATGAATGCGCGGCGTGAGTGCGATAGTGACTCAAGTGCAGTGAAATGTTGACCAAAAGGATTAAGTGACAAGTGATATATACAGTGAGACAATAAATTTTCCAAGACTTATTACAAATAAACATGCACAAAATAAACAGGCAATGATAGTTAAATCAATAGATATCTGGTAATTACCAGTAAATAAATTTTTATATATGGTAACTATTAATAAATAGCCCTATATTCAATGCTCATTAATAATCTGGCGATTTTCAAACTATCACATATAAACAATAAATAAACAGTTAATACTCTTAATATCTTGCCTATGAGATCAATTCTGGGATTTTGCTTAAATTAATAGATTAATTAACAAATTAATAAGCCCCAAGACCTTGATGCTCTTGGTAAACTAATAATAGTTTGGTACCTTTAAAGATTTAATTAAAAGGTTAAATAAGCTAGCTTTCTTGTTAAGCTACCTAAAATAATTATTCAAAAGATCACAGAGTGTGATTCATAGAAATAGGTGCGTATATCTCTTTAAATTGTTGGCGATATATCTGAGTATACTCTTCCTCGACGTCTCCTCAGGAATAATTTAATAATGAAGTCAATATTCAAATTAATTAATTACTTTATTAAAGCTTGGCAATTCCATAAGGTATATTTTCAATTTCAAAAGTTTTCAACCATCAACTCTGTGATTTCTGAGTTCAAATTTTTGGCTTTCTTAATAAAGAAATTTTGTATATCTCCTCAGGCCGCCATGTTGGGTGCCATGTGTAACATTACTGTGTAACAGCCCCACGTTATGGTGCCATGTGTAACATTACTATGTTGTGGGTCATGTGTAACACTATTATTTTTATGTTGTATGTCCCGTGACGTCAGGATCAAGCAAATATAGTCAAATGTGTCACAAGATAAGGGAGAGCTAAGTGATGGACTATAGTCACGCATCAAAGACAAGATCTCAATCCACTTACGTAACACACTTGGCTAAGCATACTCCTTACGTGACTGGGCATGTCAAAATTTGCCTTGCAAGGGCTCATCCAGGATACTGATATTTTCGTAAATTAAATAAATTTAATGTATCAATTGGGATTGCCAAGACAGGTGCAAGAACGACTAGAAAACCCAGTAATTAGGTGAAAAACTTGGAGTATATTCTCCTGTTCCTTTAGAACACACAACTTGAACAATTAAACGAATTTTACAAGTTTCGTTAATAATTATTAATAACAATAAATAGCTTGTTACAAAATTTATATCTTCGGTAGAGCGTGGGTGTGGATATTTTGCCTGGCAAATAAGATATTACAAAATCTCTAAAATTATGAAAGTCTTAACTACTAGACCATGAGCTCATGTTTCTATGCTTCACGCAGTATGATAATTTTTCTCCACTATTTCACTTTAAAAGAGGCTTTTCGCGCCTTTGGCCAAAGGATTAAATAAACGGATCACTCACAGTATTGGCGATGCTTCGACGTTGGTTACCGTATCCTGGTTTAGGCAGCCATCTCGAGGGTAGATTGGATTCCGTGTGTCATCTCACGATACTGCTTGGCTCTGGACCATGGGTTATAATATTTTCGCGACTTTATATGAATTTAAACAATTATATATTGCCACAGCTCAATATATCACAGTTAGAAAACATTTAAATTGAAATTGAAACTGATTACATTTGAAAATAATTAAACTGCACTCATGTGCTCAAAAGCAACTGCTCTCTAAGGAGTCTCAAACGGAAGAGAATTACCCTTGCTAAAATTCAAGGAAACAGACTTTTCAATAGAACATTCTAGAATTTTTAATGAAATGCTGGGTTGTGATTGGTCAATTTAATATCGTGTTTTTTGACGTCAGTACAATGCATAAAGTAGTTCCAACATTTAGCAACAATAACCATTTAAATAATATACGATATATTATATATAATACAGAATAACATATAGGACATTAAAATCCTTTCAATTTTTATTTTTATTTTTGGAAGATGCCTTTAAAAATATTCTTTACTTTTCAACTCCACTGCCAAATTCAAAAGGTGAACTGAAAGTTTATTGCTAAATTAATATACATCCAAATATTTTATGCTATAAAATAACTGACTCCTAAAATAGTATAATCTCATATACAACAAATATTTCCAAAATATATTGCTATGTTCGTGAAACCACCGAAGACATGAGACCTGTATATATATCATTTCACCGGCTTGGGATGATACTTTTGGTGAGTACAAATAATAATATGTATTATTTAATAGCAAGTTAACATATGTGGCTTAAGTATTTATACATTTTATAAATAATGGATGAATCATAATTTTTCCAATGATTTTATTGGCATTGACATCTTTCAGTAGATGATTCATATAGGCAGTGGTATGTTTTGATATTTTTGGATGAAGGTTATGGCTATCTTCAATATTTGGATTTTTCAATTACATAAATTAACATCAAAGAATACAAATAAATATACAATGTGATATGAGTCAGGGACTTTTGGTGGTGAGTCGGAGCTTGCTTCCCTGTTATCATTATTTTATCAATATTGAGTACTGCTAAATTAGGTCAGCTTACCGTTAATTATGCTATCTATTATAATACCAGCATTTAGTGGTCATTGACAATATTTTATTGAGGCTTTATTTGGTTGCCAGAATTTGTATCGTGACAAAGTAAAAGCAAGTTCTTCAGTCTTTTATAATTGAATTTACCCACAGAGAAGAAAGGAAAGAACAAAGAAAGAGAAGAAAGCCTTTCTTTATACTCTGTGATTTACCTTACTGAGAAACCGAGTACAAATGAATGATGATTCAATAACTGATAATGAAAAATCAAACGAGGCAGTTGATAGCAAATAACATGAGTGAATAAGCTATTATTAAATTCCTTTCTATTCTTGGCAACCAGTGTGGTAGGGAAAACAGTGTGGAAATTAGCTTGAGAAAACTATTCAGTAAAACTACTTCAATCAAGAAAAGGTAGTAAAAAATTTGCTGCTTGTCAGAGGAGTGAGCAGATTACGAAGTTTCTGAGCGGAGAGAAGAAAAGCAGAGCATGAAACAACTTCTCAATAGATTTTATTGATTCTTCACTTTTCTCCAATCCCAAAATTCTAAAGCTGGTTTTTGCATATATTTTGTTTTTCCTGTGATTAGTCTGTTACATTTTCTTCCATTCTCATTTCTCATATTTCGGATTGAGTCTTGGACTCATCATCCATAG
Organism: Laodelphax striatellus; assembly: GCA_017141395.1. Lineage (NCBI taxonomy): Eukaryota > Metazoa > Arthropoda > Insecta > Hemiptera > Delphacidae > Laodelphax > Laodelphax striatellus. The sequence continues at coordinate 49,247,121 of CM029531.1, forward strand.
CAAATCAACGTCCAAAGTTGATATATTCGCTACTTCCATTCATGTTCTTTGGCAAACAAAAACACATTTATCCTCAAAATATTTTCAGACAAGAGGTGTCTAATATTTCATTGCTGCTATTGAAATTCATCAAATTCTTGTAGCGATTAAGAGGGTATCATATCATAGAATCAATCGTAGAGGGAGTCTTTGATATAGTATCAATGTAAATGAAAATTGGAACTAGCTATTGGTTTCTTCATAATTCAATTGATCTGTTCATCAACTTTAATGCTAATATGTCTGCCATTAATTGTATACTATTAGTCATACTTCAAATGACACCAACAAACTTGTTATATATTTATTTTGTTTGAGGTGTAAATGGTGAGACGCTTTCTTTTTAGATGATAAACCCAAACACACCCCCCCTCCCCCAGAGGTATTTTTCCAAGCTGTTTCCCCACCGGAATATCAGTAGTTCACTCTTGTTTAATATGTTTACTACAATGAGGCAACATGGATGGAAAAATTCACTATCAGAATATTCTATTTCAGAAATAACTGATGCTATGTTTCAGAGGAAAACTCCATAGCAACTGAACCATCTTACGTGGGCAATAAATCTATGTCAACTGCACAGACATTCATTATTATGTGTGCTTACAACCGCTTACATATAGTCGCTTCTAATGATGCTCAATCTCCTGTATTATGAAGTTGTACACGTTACTAATATCAACCTGCTGTTATAAAAATGTTTCTTGGATAAAATCCAGAATTCAAATTTAGAAATTCTCTGACTTCTTAAACCTCTCCTCAGTTTCCGGTGTCTGAACGTTTGCTTTGTTGCGCCATTCCGTTTCTTTTCGCAAATACTGTCTACAGATTTATGTTTCCCCACATCTGGACATTTTGAAAACAAACAATGAAATCCATCTGTCTTTCAGATGTGGTAGAATAACACAAAAGCGAATAGTGCATTGTTCACAGTCCAACTCAACACGTTTGGTGCAGTTTTCTCTTTCTCTCTCAATGAAACTTGGCATCAATGTTCCTTATATAAACAATGCTGACTTCTTGACGTAAATCGCACTATAATGCATAATTTTTTTCGTATTCTACATGAAAAAGAACAAAAATTAGTCGAGAGTAGAGTCTCTCAATAGTCGAGAGAAGAAAACTGAATATCACTATAAAGAAATATAGGCATTTTGTGTGATCTTCATCTAGAATACTACCATATTATTGATATTCCTCTATTGTATCTATCAATTTATCTTCGTTCCTTTGCATTAATACACTTCTTTGAAGGTTAGGCTTCCCTACCTCTCTGTTTCAAAGGAACATTTTTATCATTAATTTAATTGAAAAAATTGTGCGAGTCAAGCTTTCTAGAAAGTTTTTGTTCATTAAAAATACTCCTGGACCACCTACTCGACTATCAACAGCTGCTGACACATCTAAGTTATAGCAGGATTCTTTTAACTTGTCAGAAAACAACTGATTTAACGTTAGTAAACGAGCGTACATCAATCAGCTGTTTCTGACAATTTAAAAGAATCCTGCTATATCTTTCATCAACTTGGAGAATCGAATGCTGACTCTATCTTCTATTTAATTGGCTATACACTAGTCCAGAACGATACTTCTTGTGCTACAAATCACTGATGAGAGAGTTGACAAATTTAACAGGAAATATACAGCGACAGTTGAAAATGGATGAAATTATTCGACTTACCGCCAAAATTAGGTCTTAATCGAATGTCGTAGCCATTCAGCAGTCTTGAAATAGTTCTTGTTACGTTGGAGAGTCTTTCATCAATAGCAATAGTACTCGGCGAAGTCCTTCTGTAAAATAAATTTATAATTATTTGATCAATATAATATTCATTAAACATCAATCTTTCCCTGAATCATCCAATCTTTTTCTTTCACTTGCAGGATTTTCTTCTCAATTACTAAAATATATTTTATTTTAAAACTTCTTATAAACTGGACTTTTTATAATATAAAAAGTCCAATCCAATCAACTTTATATTAGTTGATTGGATGTATTTTCATGAACTTATCTTTATTTATTTCGCTCGGTTTTTATTTTTTTCTCGACTTGGTTGAGAAATTCTGACTATAATTTACTAAATGATTGCCATAGAGGAAATGGAACTCCAGTAACAAAGCAACATGAAGCAAAATAATCAACGACTATAGTTGTTATATATAATTTCGCAAACAGTTAGCGAACGTACAAATACATGTTTTAGACTCTCGAAGTTGACAGCATTGCAGCAGCCGTTATCCTATTCTTTGCCCATTTCTCGGTAAAGGCAATTCTTTTCGCGTGATGACTATAGATGAAATCGAGAATTGAGCACGCAATAACGTTAGCAACAAATTATTTAGCAATGACGTTGTCAAACAACCGTAACACGAATCCAAAAACTAATTCTAAAAGAAAAAAGGTCTAGAATTCACATCCCTTGGATAGAAATATGTAAAAAATACACAAATGCACATCTAGGTACGGTAATAATAATTAGTAATATTTCGAGTTCCAATTCTTTCCATTTTATAAAATAGATATATTTTTATGATCCCTTGAAATTCAATATGATGAATGTTGCACAATTGTTTTCTATTCCAATGTTTAAATCGTTTCTAATTCAACTTTAGAGATTGATAGAGAATGTAATATAATATTGCTAGAGAAACATAATATTAAATCTTGTATGCCTGAAGGTTCCAGAGGGCAAAATCTTAGTTAGGATTGAAATTTCATACAATTCTTCTCTTAGATATTTGTTATTGATAAATCTCAATTCCACTCATTCCTTCTGCTAAATGTCACTGAAAATGCATTCGAGTCACACAAGCACGCTAGAGCTATTTTGAGCCTTAGCTATGTTCTATGTAGGTAGCTAAATAGCTGAGGTTATTTAAAGCTATATTTCAAAATTTCAAATCCAAAAGGTTTGTGTGGGAATAATAGAGATGGAAAAGAATAAAGAAAATGAGTAATGGAGCAACCGTGTGAGGCGAGAACGTTTAGCTTTGATATAATCATAAGCTATTGTTGAACGTTAAAATTAATCTTTCACTCCGGAATCATCCTTTATAATTGGGTGGCTAAATTTATTCGCTCACTAATTCATTGTGATAACTTTCTTTGAGAGCTTAATTGGTCGTAAATTACTAACAAACTAAAAGGAGTGAGTTACTGTTGAGTGATCTTCAAGAGTCTAATTTGCAGAGCTGAGAGAGAGAGCACGCCTTTGGGATAGAATTGAATACTCAACGGGACCGACAAACTGGGCTAACTTCTAATACTAGCGTCGAACTTTAAAACTACTTTGCATTGTAATGAGTTTGAGCACCGAAATTCAATATCATTGGACAACTGTGCTCAATTTTTATTGAATCACGGATAAGCAACCAGTAGAGTATTGCATTGTATCATTATAACTGAATTCATAATAAAGAATGAATATCTTTATTGATTAGGTATGTTCAAATACATGCTCAAATGAACAAGACAATAATATTAATTGTACTTAGTAAAATATTATAGAGGTGTAACATTCCAAATAAACTTTAACTTTCAACAGTTGACAATACATAATCAAATAGGCCTAAACTTGATATCCAGTTTCATTTTTAAACTTCTTTAATACTTTTTGGACTTTTTCAAGAAGCCCCTCTACAAATGGTTCTTTTTCCAGGTGAGATTCTAAAATAGATGTACAAATATAAGAATTTGATACGTTCAAAATTTGTCTACGTTACAAATTCACAGGTGGTATGAACTAGTATGCTGGAGATTTAGTTTATGTTGCAGTAAACTGTTTGATTTCATTTTATACAAGCTAGTTGCGTGCTCACGTTCAAAACATGAGTGAAATTCAAGAGATCTGTTAGAAATTTCAATCAGATATCATATTTCTCCTATATAGCCTTAACTTTATTTCCTCTGGAATGTATTCCTTAGAGGGTTCTTAGAAAATTGATTTAATGTGTTCTTGAGGCAACAATTGTAAAATAGGGGTTCTGATTTGTGTTCTAGATTGGGTTTAAGGAAGCCTATATGGGATCTCCATTATTATCTTGAGAACTATAGAGATCAATATTTGTATTTTCATCTAAACTGTTTTCAAATCAACTAATCGAATAATAATAATACTCTTCACGGGAAAATAATATATTATTCAAATCAAGGGCTGAATTTCAGTGGCAAAGTAGAATATCAATAAGGTCACTAACGATAAGGTTCATCAAATTAAATGAAGGCGCAATATGAAAATGAATGAACCGCATCAACATAGGGCTAATATTGGAACAGTCCAATTGTGACTCCCAAACTCATTTGGGAATCGGGGATTCAAAATCGGAGAGCTGGTTACGCTTTTATTCGGTATGAAATCATTCTGATTCATGCCTATTCATCACGGGAAATTCAGTATGATTGACTCTCAAATAATAGTTTATGAATTGATAATATGAGTTCTAAATAAATTAAACTCATCACATAGAAATGTTGTTCATGTGTGACTCTTTGAAACTCGAGAAACATATTATTTGGATGATTCAAGAAGTATTTTTCAAATAAATTTGTAGGCTATTATTCAAAATGTGTAAGCTTCAAAACCTAAAAATTACATGCATCAAAACCTAATATTTCAAATACCTGAGATCTTAATAAACGAGTCATTTTGACCAAGTAATCGAAATTTACTAGAATTCTATTTGGAGGTTATTTGATTCATAAAAATCTGGGAAAATGGTCAAGTTAAAACTACTGTTAGCTAACGAATATTGTGTCTCGAAGTAACAATGTGAAAAATGAAATAAAATGGTCTCAGAATTTGAGGCATATGAAGCAGGAGTTACCACTCTGTGATTGGTGTAAATGATCGTTCTTTATTGGCTGAAATCAGTTGTACAGACAAAATGGCGGATAAGAAATTAACACGAAATGGAGGATATTTCTCATACTGGAGGCAGAGATAATCCAAATATTTGGTTAGTCTATGACAATCCGTTATAAACCAAATATTTGGATATCTAGAATGAAAATATTCGTGTTAATTTCTTATCCGCCATTTTGTCTGTACAACTGATTTCAGCCAATAAAGACCGATCATTTACACCAATCACAGAGTGAAGAATGAAATAAAATGGTCTCAGAATTTTATGCATTCTTTTTACTTCGAGACACAATATTTGTTAGCTAACACTAGTTTTAACTTGACCTTTTTTAATTTCTTATCCGCCTTATTTCTATGACGGATATGACTAACCAAATATTTAGATTATCTCTGCCTCCAGTATGAGAAATATCCAACATTTCGTTTAAATTCCTATCCGCCATTTTGTCTGTACAACTGATTTCAGCCAATAAAGAGAGGATAGAGAGAAATTCAATTGACTTATAATAGGACTTCTACTAAATAACCTACTTTTGAGCCAAGAAATGAAATTTAATCAGAAAGCTTCTTTGCTTTTAAGAAATGCAACCAATAGAATTTATACCCTCAAGTTTCTTTCTTACGTAAACAGATTAGTCATTCTGAGAAATAAGAGGGAGTTACCATTCAAAACATTATTTTCTATTCTTCTGATTTTATGAAAATGATATCGGATCTATTTGTTTGAAGAACTGCTAAATAACATGATTTATGCTAAGACCTTCATTCCATTTTTGATTGAAATTCCATCAAGTAGAAAAGTTAACAAACTTTACACTACTATTTAAACCAATGAATTTTGAGCCTTGGAGTTACTTAGTGATTTGAACAATGAAATGAACGAATGAATGAATAATTTTTATTAACAGAAAAAATAATAATACAATATTGGTTTTTACAAGCTACAAAAGAATGGGTAAATGGGACATAGAATTTGAGCAGTTGGGCCTACCACTGCCTGATTGGTGGAGAACTAGAAATGCTTGTTCCTGATAGGCTGATAGCATCAGCGGAATAAGTGAAATGGCGGATACGATTTAGCAAAATATGGCCGATATTCCATCAATTTGATAGGTTTTCATGGAGTAGGCTACTGTTATAAAATAAAACTACATGATTTCCAACAAAAAAATATGTTGAAAGAAATACAAACTTGAAAATTACTGTATTTTTTCACTTAAAAGTGTATAAGTTAGTTCTTTCAACTTAATGTACCAGTGAAAAGAAGATGGATCAACAACACAAAAACTATGCTTTATTGCAACTGAAGATAATAAATTCTAGAATTAATTGTATTTGTATTACGAAGAAACTATGTTTTATTATTGATTCGAATTTTGTTTAGGTTGCATTTAAACCACGCTCCACAGTCAAATCGACATGAACAGAACGATTCAATGCAATTTTTTCAGAAAAAGCCAGGAAAAATCAAGTTGTTGAAGCAGTAGCCTACTTTATTTAGAAAAGCATAATACGGTTTCCATATTTTCCGAGGATTTTTGGTTTTTCCTACATTTCTTGAAAACATAAGTTTATGATTGCGGATTTTACATTTTTATCTTCTACAATAGTTAGGCTAGGCGTACACCGGTTAGTCAAGACAAGACAAGACGATATTAGTCACGTTTAGTCACAGTAATTCACATAGTTGCTTATGAAGCAGCACACACTGATGCAATGACTAATCGGTGTGTCTTTCTTCATTAGGCTTGGTGTACACCGGTTAGTCAAGACAAAACAAGACGAGAGTAGTCACGTTTAGTCACAGTACTTCATATAGTTGCTCATGAAGCAACACACACACTGAGTAGTCATTGCATCAGTGTGTGCTGCTTCATAAGCAACTATGTGAATTACTGTGACTGAACGTGACTAACCTTGTCTTGTCTTATCTTGACTAACCGGTGTACGCCTAGCCTTAATCTACATTTACATTATGAATCATTTACTATTTTATCTACGACCGTGTTATAACGCAATCATTGTGCATTGAAAAATACAATTAATATGCACGTCAATTATTACGATTATTATCATCATAATCATCATCATCAACATTTACAGAATTAGGCTAGGCGTACACTGGTTAGTCAAGACAAGACAAGACGAGTTTAGTCATGTTTAGTCACAGTACTTCATATAGATGCTTATGAAGCAACACACACCAATCAGTCATTGCATCGGTGTGTGCTGCTTCATAAGCAAATATGTGAGTTACTGTGATTAAACGTGACTAATCTCGTCTTGTCTTGACTTGACTAACCGGTGTACGCCTAGCCTCAATGTAATGTACTAAATGTAAATGATGATTATCTACGAAAACAAAAGTAAATGTATAAGTAAGAATAAATATTGTACAAGTAAAAAGTAAAAGTAAACTCACTCAATGGCCAGAGTATTTTTGATCGAAGCCAGAAGAAATGTCGCCACAATCCAGAGAAATGTCATGCTGACTGAATGTCACAGCAATGTCACATGTTCACTATGCTCCAGTTCTTTGTAGCGGCTGTTCAAGCGCCAACAAAAGAAGTTGCGCATGTTGGCTGAATGTCTTCCACTCTTATTACAACACTATCATTGATGTTCACATACCGAAATCCATTTTCACGAAACTGATGCTTCCATGTCACTGTCGATCAACTGAATCAGTCAATAACACTTGCATGACTCTTATGTTCGCACTCAATAACCCGCGATAATGTCAGAACAGCACCTGAAAAAAAAATAACCGATGAGGAAGATAATAACAGAAAACATTCAGAGACTATGAATAACATTTTGGAAAGAATGATTATATCTTTGGTTATATTATATTCATTGTATAGATAATATATTATTTCAAGAGTATTGATAGAAAATAAAACAATTTACACTTGAATGGTAGTTTATGCAATGGTTGTATTATGAGAACCTGTAAACCACGAGTGAGATACCGAGGCAAACGAGCGGATACCGAGTGAATACGAGCGGGAACGCCGCGAGTTATTTTAAGGTATCTCACAAGTCGTTTAAAGGCTAAAATACAACTATTGCTTCACCATTTTATCAACTATCAATAATATCAACATTATCAATATAAAATAGCCTTGATTCAAACGATCATGTTTCATATTTTCAATGTTGACCGTATATCGTACAGGTCAGGACTGTTGCAAACGAACATGTTTCATATTTTCAATGTTGACCGTATAGCGTAGCCTACAGGTCAGGACTGTTGCTAGCTAAATACACGCAACTACCACACAGTGCTTTTATCAGCTGCAATTCTGTATCGTTCTGTTACAGTGTTTTAAAACTGTATGAGATTGAACAAGAAACGTTTCATAATGTTCAATCTGTATCGCAATGAGGCTATTACGATACAAGTTTCAAATTCCAATTCGATTTCAATTATGAAACTGTAATGAATGCGTTATAACGCGGTCGTAGATAAATAAAAACATTAAGAATTTAACATTGTTTGTAGGATTAAATTCGAATGCTGTGCCTTCTTCCCCGCGGTATCATATTATATCGAGCTCATATATGTATCCTAAAAACAATTTGAGCTTCTTGATATTTTTAAACTGTATGCAGTGTTTTTTATCTTTGCTCTCTATAATAACTGTAATATGTCTAGTGACTTTTTGTAATGTGATATTATATTATATTTATATGATTTATGATTATATTAATGACAGTAATTCAAGTGATTGAATGATGAAGTAGCAGAATTAGGAAAGGAATATGAAAAAACTATTTGAATGAAGAATTTGAGGACTGATTGAAATCCTTGGCTACATGTTAATGTGTGAGGTCTGAAATTGTATGGAATCGGTGTTTATTGTATGGAATCGGTCGTTTTATAAAAAATCAACACCTCTGATATTGATAGGCTATCTGATAACACGTCTGGAATTGATTAGTTTTCTAAATGGCAAGAAATTGAAAGTGTTCAATTGAAATACTGGTATGACAGCAATTTCAATTATTATTTCGTATTCGTTGATTCCTCTACTTCTACGTGTCTGATTTGATTTTTCGTATTTGTTGATTCCTCTACTTCGACTTCCCTGATTTGATTTTTTTTTTAATTCTCGAAAACGAAGCCATTTTTCAAGACTCTATTACGTAACAAAATTTGTAAGATCAATATTTCAACAACCTAAAATCACGTTAATTCTCTACTGTTCGTCTTCACTGAAATATTCGAGCTACTTTAGGCGACTTTCCAACAGCTTCTTCATCTTGATCGGAACAACGCCAAGCATATTTCAAGACGTCTATTGAATTAAATCATTCTCTAGAGCCCGAGTTCAAGATGTAGTCTGCCATGTACTATCACTACTTTACGATATTGTGAAACATAGAACTGCGAACGAACGGAAGTGAGGATTTTCACAGAGTGGAAACATATTTGGGATCAATATGTTCGTTTCATTAGTTTGTATGACATCCATAGAACATCATAGAGACCAGAAAAACATCGGATCGTTTTCTCAACGACAGTGGTTCTTCTATTGAGTAACACATTCGAAGAATCTGGAGCCAAGAGATATTTGTTCTGTTTGCTCGAATTAAACTCAATTCGCCCGCTAGAGTTGTGATGGATGAATTTCTCCCTCGACTCCTCCCCCCCCCCTTCCACAACACAAAACAGCAGCATCGTAAGCACAGGTCACGCGTGGGAGGATTGTCCTGAAAATTAATTTTCGGCCACAATTCACGACGAAGCGTCTGCTATGATGATAGTTTCTAGTATGATCCTATTTCCATGTTAACAATCATCGTAATCATTTCATTCAGTATTCTCTTGCAACAAAAATAGAACTCCGGAAAATTTGAAGCTCTTCTTTTAATTTCTATTTCACACTTACACCTGCTACTAGCGTGATAATTCGTTTATTATTAGTTTAAAACTGTGATATAATAAGGCACTACACACACTACAAGACTAAGCATTAGTCGAAATAAAGTGATATAAGAACAGGAGTATGCATGAATACGGTAATGTTACAAGTTTCAAGAACAAGAGGGTGGAAGTACGATTATTTCTTGCAAAAGTCGAATCTATTGAGTACACCTAATTTATTCATGATGTTGATGAGAATTTGAATTTCAAACATCAGTATGATAAATTTCTTGAATAACCCAACTTCTTTATTCTTTAAATGCTTTCATCAGTATGATAAATTTCTTGAATAACCCAACTTCTTTATTATTTCAATGCTTTCGCATTATACTAGATCACTTCAGTACATAATGGTTATAATTAACCTAAAATTTGAGTCATCTCTCATTTCTTAGCATTTCTTTGAATCATACAACATCATTTTTAATCGTTTCTATTCATATTCACCATGTAGAGAGAATACAGCTTTCATAGAAAGCTGCATAGAAAGTTTCTGCACAGCTGCATAGAAAGTTTCTGAGCGTTCTGAGGTGGTTTTCACTAGTCAAGTGTATCATTTTCTTTCTGCTCAACAGTTTATTTTATTCTTTTTTGATGTTTAAGGGATTGTTTAAAATGTGAAAGCTAAATGTCTTACCATGAAGTGATTTCTATCTCAACCAAACCTTTCTCATCTCAACTTTGGCAACCCTCTAAATTTTGAGCTTGGATTTTGTGCTGTAGGTAGTATATTTTTAGTAACATTTATAAAGTGCTCAATAGGAAATATGACCTGGGTTAACCTCAGTTCAGTTAATTATCCCAACCACATTTGTTTGAACGACTTAAAATCGCGAGATCAGGGCTCAAGTGAATGAAAAAGGTAGGCTTATCTCAAGTTCAATGATAAAGGGTGTACATGAAAATCATTAATTATTGCAATGGAAAGATTGATGGGAATGTTCAAATTCAACAGATTAATAAAGCGTTGAGGAAAGTTGAGTATCATTAATCTTTATTGCGGTGCCACCACCGGCTTGAGTCGATCAATTGAGTTTCCTGTTGATTGCGTATATCATCCTGTCAGCTTTCATTCGAGCGGGAGAATTGGTCATGCAGAATTGAAACTCATATTATTTATAGCCCCGTGTGAATTTCAACCACATGCTTTTTCCTAGAAATAAACTCCCCTACGCCTTTGTCCTACACCCATCCTCTAGTCCTAGAAGTATGTATGTGTAAATGGCTGTACCCAACCATTTCCTAGAAGTATACTCGGCCTATCTCTGAAATGTGCAAACTATGCATCTCACGTGATTTCTTGCGATTCCACGTGATGTCCGCGGACAGCGAAAAATAGCTTCAGGTGTATTATTAACATAGATGAACTTTGAAGAGCTATATCTCGCAAACTGTTGGGCCTATAACAGTTACTGTAATCCTGGTATCAAATTGTAGTATTGTAGTATAAATTGTTCAATTGTATTTATTCAATTTAATTTTGAAATGATATTAGGTGCTGTTATGAAAAAGTGATGCTTCAAGGTTTAATTGAACTTTTATAGAAAATGGAGTCTTTTCATAAAGGTTTTTGGCGACAATTCGGAAGGTTGCTGAGATCGAATAATTGGATTCAACATTCCACGATTATACAACAGAAAAGAAAGGGGCTACCCCATTTCATGCGAAGTCAACCCTACTTTTAATGTCAATTTTATTGGATTTCATTGCTTATTTCACAAATCAGAATTAATAAGTTTTCGTCGTTGTGTTTGACAGGAGAATCAAATGAAGTTAGAACAGTTTCTGAACAAGAGAGCAAATACGGCATGCAGTCGCAGTTTGCAATGCTCGAGTGTGCCTCCAATCAATACCTCTCAAGCAGTCAAAACCGTCCCTTGATGTTCAGAATTAGAGAACTGAGAACGATTCATAATCTCTCGCTTCTAACGACAGCGTTGGAGTAGTCAACATTTCAATCGGTTTTCCATTCCACGGATCCCTCAGCAAAAGACTGTGTTATAATCGTATTCAAAATCAAACGAATAAATCGGAATCGATCTGTTTAATACATAACCCTCTTAAAGTTTGAATCTGTTTTTGTATCCAATCAGAATAGGTAGCCTACTTCGATGGTTGTTTTTTAAACTATTAATTTTATTTAAAACTTGACGGATGGAGAACGTAGTTGAGAGATTATGATGGAACTCTTCTACGACAATAAATAATCCAGTGAGAAAAAGAAATAGCCTAGTTTATGTCTGTGGAGAAAATGAGAACATGATTACTTTTTCATACATTTGAAGAATGATTGAGTGATTTTCAAGATACTCAAATCAATGATTGAGAAGAAAATAATCGAAGAGTATAGTAACTTGACAAAAGTTTTCCATGAATGTAATTCAAGGGATGATAGTTGTATGCTTTATATCTTCAATATTTTGTTATTTCCAAATAGAGGGATGAATGTGTATCCTCCGCTCTCTGGGAGAATTAAGACAGACATTTCATTCTAGAACTATTTGTTGGAATCAATTATTCAAGCTTATGAGTACTATTCATTAAATTGGGCTACTTATTGAATTCAGAATCAATCGAAATTGTGAGACTCAACAAATTAGGCCTATTCAAAATAATTGGAATCAAGAAAATTGGATTCGGGTCATACATTAGAACATTTATGATTTATACACACAAATAATTCAAGTATTCAAGTATTTTCGTTAAATACAGTATCCTTCCTATCAGTCAACGTATTGGATTCAGAAGCAAATCAATTGAAAATAATTAGTTTGTTCAGAGCATTATCCGGTTAAAGCGAATCAACATCATAGAAATAATTTAAAAATTGAATAAGGTTCATACATTAATTTTTGTTTCATGAAATTGAAACAGGTCTATGAATCTCAAGTCAGTGATTAGCTACATAGATAAATGATAACGAAATATGAATTTTTATCAAATGCTGTATTTATAGAATACCAGACACCTCGAGAATCTAGTTTTTATCATTGAATGCAACTCTATTATTCACAATCTATTAAATTTATCAATTATATCAATACAATCAAACCTATAATCAAATGAAAGAAAAAATGATTGAATCCTACCATTAATGGAACTTGAAATCACGGCTGAAACTTATTATCGAGCTCAATACTTTACCATTGATTGTTATTGATTAAAAAGGATCACTATGTCTTATTTTAGTGATGATGTTAATTCATAATCGACGAAATATACAGTATCCTTTTCATAGATTTGACTAAATTTATACTTGTATATGATTAAGGTAACTAACTTTATTCAAATAGCCGATACATATGAGATTTCAACCCTTATTTCGGCAACAACAACCGGAGTACATGAGATTGGAAATGAGTGCACTTCTCTCAATACCTTCCTGTACCGCATTTCTAACAAATAGTTTGTTATCAAGGAAGAAATATTTCATTTTTGTCAGCAGCAGTGATAGTACAAATTTGAATGGCCGACAAATCCATATTTTCAACAACAAGTACCACATCGACAATATAACTTACTATAAATAAAATCACATCTATGGTATGTGATGAAATTTTGGGCATCTGCCTTTTCCTCTTTCCCATTTGTATTTGCTTGATTGATTCAATAAAAATATAAAGATATTTAACACTAATCAATCAATTTAGACAGCAGTGATGGTATCTATTGTCAGATTCATTTCATTTGGCGGATAACGAATATAGATAGATAGATAGATGGATAAGTATTATTTTTTGCCATTGAACTCCATGGTCATCAGCAACGTCAATAAAACATATCTATCCATCTATTTCCGTTCCGTCAAATTAAATGAATATCACTATATTTAAATGGCCGAAAGATTATCACCTTATTTCGGCTTCAACTAACATCTCCCAATAATATTACTGAATATAAACCACATCTATTTGACGCTGATCAATCAATTTAGATATAAGTGATGGTATCTATTCAAATGGCCGAATAGGATTAGCCCCTTATTTCGGCTTCAACTATAACATCTCCCAATAATATTACTGAGTATAAACCATGTATATTTGGGGCTGATCAATCAATTATTCCATGAATGAACCGACTTTTCAAGGTTATGCTTTGGAGCAGTTTCTGAAAGCCTCAATTAGATGATAATCAAAACGAGTCGTGTGATTGGTGAATGGGATTAAGGCTATGTGGGTCTAATCAAAACAGAGGTGATTAAAGGGGCACAAGGGTGGGAATAGTACACACAAGAGAGCGCAATCGATCAGTTACCAGCTGTGAGAGACGGACGAGAGGCAGGACGCAGTGGTGTTTCTGCTGGAAAAACGAAGCACTGTTCTTGGTGCTAGACACTGATACACACCCGGAAAAGAACGCGCTAAATTCGAGTCACCGAGATGGTTTATTCGGATGATAACAGTAGGCTTGGTAAGCAAGAGCACACCACCAGTCACCAGGCGATCCGACAGCCAAGACGGCCTAGCCGAACGTGTCCTGGGATCTACGCATGCGCGCTACACGACACCTGGCGGGATGCTGCGATACCACTGCTGATTCCTTGTCCCCACCCCCCACCCCTGCTCCTGTCGCCAAATAACCCCCGTGTGCATGTGGATACCGACCGAATTTAATATCGAGACATGGCGCAAAACCGATACCTGCCGCTTCAACAATATCCAAACCGATAGAATCCAAAGAGCAGCATCGTCGTCGCCTCAAAAATCCTCTAAGCGACCAGCGTATTAAGGCCCCCCTCCTCCGCCCCCACACATGTCATTTCTACTGACAGCGCCTTCCCAGCTTCCAAAACAATATCAATATACTCAATTCCCTCAGAGATACGTTCTCATTCTCAATTGCTAGCCAGCTGTCCTATGTAAAATTTAAAAGTTTTCGATGACGCATGAAGATATTTCGAGAAAAAGTGGGAAATTGTGATGATAATAAGGATGGGCTGTGGTACAGTATATGGGCTTCTGTTGATAAAGGTGTTCAGCTGTTTACAATACCAATTTATTGACAGAATCTATGAGGCTAGGCGTACACCGGTTAGTCAAGACAAGACAAGACGTGATTCCAAAACAATATCAATATACTCAATTCCCTCAGAGATACGTTCTCATTCTCAATTGCTAGCCAGCTGTCCTATGTAAAATTAAAAAGTTTTCGATGACGCATGAAGATGTTTCGAGGAGTGGGAAATTGTAATGATAAAAAGGATGGGCTGTGGTACAGTATATGGGCTACTGTTGATAAAGGTGT
This sequence comes from Laodelphax striatellus, assembly GCA_017141395.1. Classification (NCBI taxonomy): domain Eukaryota; kingdom Metazoa; phylum Arthropoda; class Insecta; order Hemiptera; family Delphacidae; genus Laodelphax; species Laodelphax striatellus. The sequence continues at coordinate 49,262,196 of CM029531.1, forward strand.
TCAGCTGTTTAGAATACCAATTTATTGACAGAATCCTAGCCTAAGGCTAGGCGTACACCGGTTAGTCAAGACAAGACAAGACGTGATTCCAAAACAATATCAATATACTCAATTCCCTCAGAGATACGTTCTCATTCTCAATTGCTAGCCAGCTGTCCTATGTAGAATTTAAAAGTTTTCGATGACGCATGAAGATATTTCGAGAAAAAGTGGGAAATTGTGATGATAAAAAGGATGGTACAGTATATGGGCTCTCTGTTGATAGAGGTGTTCAGCTGTTTACAATACCAATTTATTGACAGAATCTATGAGTGCAGTATAATGATAATGAGTGCAGATGCAATGACTAATCGGTGTGTGTTGCTTCATAAGCAACTATGTGAAGTACTGTGACTAAACGTGACTAATCTCGTCTTGTCTTGTCTTGACTAAGGCTAGGCGTACACTGGTTAGTCAAGACAAGACAAGACGAGATTAGTCACAGTACTTCACATAGTTGCTTATGAAGCAACACACACCGATTAGTCATTGCATCGGTGCGTGCTGCTTCATAAGCAGCTATGTGAATTACTGTGACTGAACGTGACTTATCTCGTCTTGTCTTGACTAACCGGTGTACGCCTAGCCTATGGGCTTCTGTGTTGAACAGTTCAGCTGTTTAACAGCTGAAGATTGAAGATTACTCATTTTACGAAGATTACGAATTTATTGACAGAAGCCGATATACTGCACTTTCTCCAAAGGATGATGGGGAATGATAAAAAATGATGGTGATAAAATTTGAATCATTTATGTAATGAGATTATCCATTTGTCAATAATGAAAATGACGGATCAATCCCTAAATAAGAGAAAAAGACATCGAACGTTAGCTATTGCGTAAATGACTAATATCCAGGTATGAAAATAGACATACCCTCCAAAACAAATATGAAGATTCTATTATAAGGATTCTAGGAGTTAATTTTCAAACTGTTGCAGTTCTGTAAGTATATTGAATTCACTTTGGACTATCTGTTACACAGCGAATAATTGTAAACATTTAGATTCTCAGCAATAGTACTTCCATGTCATTTAGTGTTGTATTGCTTCATACAGCACTAAATGACGAACTAAATGCCAGGTGCACGAAGATCCATGTTGAATAAACAACCGTGAAATGATATATATAATAAATCAACACATCGTTCATTGGAAATAACTTTTATTCGGAAATCTTTGAATCAAGAAGTGACAAACAGGACACTAGCTAGCGTCGATCAAGTTTCATTCTCGAATCACAAATAAGAATTGTAATGGTACAATGGCTAAACTAATAAAATATTACAACTATTATTGATGAAGGTTAGAAAAAGTTCGAATGAGATGGAGATTCAGCATTGGGAAACAATAAAACAGGGGAGAGCATGGAAGTGAAGAAGAGAGAGACGCCTGATAAACACACTTAATATTGAAGATCTAGTCTAGGTGTCATCTAGACCTAGACATGTTTTCATCAATTTTCCGACTTTATTTTCAAGCCTTTTATTCTTTCGAATATATCAGTGATATAAAGTTCTAGTTCTAAAGTTTATTCCAGTTATTCGTTTAGATTTCAATGCGTTTTTCTAGGTTTTTAGAGAGTAACTGAACTAAAAAAAGTCGAAAATCTAGAACACGGATTCATATAGGGGCTAGAAAGGGTGTGGTGAGGGGAGTTTCAGAAATATCCCTTAATTGGTGTTTATCCAGTTTCACGTTGCGTTTTTTCAGCTTTTTCATGGAGGTAAGTTTTTCAATAAGTTTATCTTCGATATTAAGTTTAAATTCGATTCGAAGGTTCAGTTGATCAGAAGCTGATCGATAAAAATTATTCTATTCTATTCTATAAAACGTCTCCAATTGAAATGTGAATTTAATTCACAAAATTCAATTCAAATTATCAATATGGATGAATCAAAGACAGTATTTTATGAGAAATCATTCCTCAGTATAAGAGATATGAAGTAGTTGTGAAGAGAGTATAATAATGAAAAATATTGTAGAATTTTACGAAGATGATGAAGAACTGTGAGGAGGAGTGGGAGGAGGAGGAGGTTGGTGAGCTGATGAGAGTGATGATAAAAAGTAGTTTGGCCGAAGCCCAGTGCACTCCAACAGGTGTTGATGACTGATTGCCAATGTGACAACCATTATATATTTATAAACACGCATCCTTGCCTTCCTCCGCTCGCTCTGCACACCAGCAGATAGTTTACACCATCGTTTCAGGTTGGTCGAAAGTAAAAATTAACCACCACTCACCTACACAGCACAGCTAGAAACAGTAACTTATTTGATTTCAGTCATACCTCTCACCGTCACCGTCAGTTCATAAGGGGCGGATTTAGGCTACGCACTCGCATATTTCGCAAGTGTATAAGGTGCCCCGGGATCTTGGGTGCCCCGAAATAATAGTAGAAATATTTTCCCGATTATTTTTCTCCTATATTTCTTCAATTACAGTAGTGAATAGAGTAAAACTTAGTACTACTGAAAAATAAAAACGAAAGTAGTTAACTCATCTGAAAATTCATATTTTCATGATTGAAATACAGGAAATGATAGCTGAAATCATTAGAAACCTAAACAAAATAGAATTGACCTTAGAAAGTAAACACCCATTATGAACTCAGAATTTATTATCTACTAGTAATGTACAGTACTTCAATAAAGTAATTAATAGAGTAAAACCAACTACTGAAAAATAAAAAATAAAAATGAAGTAATTATCTCATCTGACAATTCATGTACCCTATCCATGATTAGAATTCAGGATATTATAATATCATAAAACCTTAGAGAGAATATTATAAACCTTGGAGGTATATTGAGGATCGTATATTGGGGGAAAAAGGTGATGATTGAAAGGCATGCTTCAAAAAAGAAGGATACAAGACATCGAAGTCCTACTGTTTTGAAGTCTACCTAAAAAGGGCTTTACCGTTTCAATATTCTGCTCAGAATTTATTGTGGGAAGATGTTAACAGTATTTGAATTAACTCAAGACTTCAACCAGAATAATTGGTTTATTTGTACAATTCCTGTAATTTCAAATTCCATGCTTATAATAATGTAAATATAATTAATGCAAGTTTCCTATACAGTACATTGGTTGCTCACAGTGAAATATGATACTTCTCATCGACCGACATTTTATTGGTCAAAACCGAGGAGTACCAGTATAATTGTTCGGCTTCCTATTGGCTTGTAATCCACGCCTCGTTTCATTGGCTAGCCTCTCCTTGATTAGAACACCCGGTCGATGAAATGGTTGGCATTTAATTTGTTGGAATTCTAGGTTTCTTGTTAGCTAGAAACTAGAGTATTTCCATAGAGAAAACATAGCGCCAATCTTTGCGCTATAGCTTGGCGCTATACTTTCTCTTGGGTAGTTCTTTATTCAGTTCTGTTCTATGTCTATCACACTCTTGCAGAGATCTGTTTCTGTGCGAGTTCTGCGATCTTTACCAATGTACAAACAATCATAGAAGCTCTCTTCTTCAAACTTAACCCTAAGTCAACGCGCGATGAGAACAAGTTGGCATTACGAAACCATTACAAAATTTGTTCAAGAATTTGTAAAAAAATTTGTTTACAAAATTATAATGTTTCAGAATCGTCGCGACTTCCTATTGATAAAGCTTGACCTTCTTGAGTTACTCATCAAGTCTTTTCCCAATATTTCAAGCTAATCTATAATGTTTTCAATTACCGTGATTCGTCAAGCTTGGTGTCGTGAGGCATGGAGACTGGTTGACTCACGCAGAACTCGATAAATAAAATTAATTGCCTGTATCTCGGCCGAAGAGGAAGTTATAATTCGAAAACGGCTGGCAATTTCCTTGATCACTCGATTTTCATGCTTTGAATATTTTTCTTTCGCAATCAGCTCAAAGAAGGTGGATCAGATGAGAAGTAATGTTTTTCGAAGTGTGGCGACTTTTTTCAAGCAGGTCACGGGGACCCGAAATAGCCGCGGGATGAATGAAACAGAGGCACTCTACTCCACTCTACTCGTCGTCTCTAGCGATGTCTACGAGAGTTGGCATTCACTGAACTATTCTCAGATTCGCATCTGGCTTACTCTTAATTCAAGGCGCATATTAATAAAATTCTTCCTCGGTCTGGTGAATGCGTTTGTTTAGAGTGTTTCATTCCTGGAAAATGTGCGTGCAGCGATATCCTATTGCAGCCACCAACTGTTTCACATGCGACTGGAACTTCTTTCAAATTGGAAATTGAATAGGACTAACAAAGTTAACTTCTTCTGAAAGACCACCTACAAAGGTAGATTTTGGGTTGAGCTGAGTATGGGGCTCTTATTTCTCCCCACAGCAGTAGCGTCGATACATCTGAAAAACGGAAAACGGCGTAATTTGGTGATATTTTCAAAAACCAACACTTACAATATTTCAGCTCAACCTGTGTATGAAGTTTGAACTTTTCTAGCTCAGTTGTTCTTGAAAGAATAAATGGAAAACGCATTGAAAATGGGAAGAAAGCTAGAAAATGATGTTTTTGGCATAGTTTCGAGATAATTTTGAAATCTTCTTAAAACACCTCCTCTAACCCTCACCAGAATCCATGTACCTATCACATTTAGATTTCTTTGTCAATTCGTTTTCGAAAAAGCTGAAAAAACGCATAAAACGCTGATATAACGCAGATTTTGGGCGGATCTTTGAGGTATTTTCTAAATCTGTTCCTAGAGGTCCATGAACATGCCGGCAAAATTTGAAGGTTTGTTTCAGTTCTAGTTCTGTTCTTGAATGGAGCGCCCTGGGGGTGGGGCGACACCTGTGGGGTGTTTTGGCCGGCCGGTCACCCCAGGTGGCCCTGGTACGCCGGGGTAATAGAATACACCCTCAGTGGTTCCCTGCTTGTCGTAAGAGGCGACTGAAGGGGAAGCCGGTAACCCTGGCAAGGTGAGCGACCGCCCCGCCACGTCCCAGGAAGTAGCTGTTAACCAAGTCAGTGAAAGATCCGGCGGGGTTTTGGGGCAATCCCGGCGGGGTCTTGCTTTCCGAAACGCCTGGTCACCTTGTACGTGCCCATGGGCCTGAGGGCCTGTGGACATTATGAGGAGATACGAGCTTTTCCATTGCTCCTGGAAGTTGAGGGATACGTCCGAGCCTCGGCTCACGTACCGCCGGAACTGATGCCCCTGGTGAGTGGATCAGGGCCTGGGGGTAGTGGCTTGCAGGCTCTCACTCACCGGGCACAGGCCAAACTCCCTGTACAGCTGCAACCAGGTACCTTGACAGTGGTGCTAGATCAGTGCCCTCCCCACTAATCGAGATAATAGCTTAGATGCCAGGTGCACGAGGGGGGGGACACTTTGGGGTGATAGACCCAAAACATCTGTCCTTGAATGGATGAATAAGTGTTTTCGATTTCATATATGTTTAGATAGATGACCCCCCCGTACCAACTGAGTATCCTCCACCTAGTCTACCATAATTATTTACTCTTTTAGCCCTTGCCTCCCCCCCACAAATCTTTCTTGTCTGAAACCGCCATCATGTAAAACTTGATTTGTGTCAACTCCGTAAATTATCGAATACATTCGATATATTGATTTTCACAGTTCATGTTAATTGGTACTATAGAGAATCCTCTGTGACAAAATTGAGAAATAAAACGCAACAATGCACGATTTGTTACTCTGTTACCAAGCAATTTCTTCTCATCATATCATTTAACAAATTCATAAAGTATAAAGTTTGTAATTTAAGAAAATAGATTTTGAATTGATGGATGAATAAGCTGAAAATTGTATAATATTAAAAAAGGGTTAATATTGGAGGACAGTGGTGGCCCTAGAAATTGCGGGGCCCAAGGCAAAGTTCAATAGCGGGGCTCTCTTAAGACCTGAAATAAACCTAAACTGGCATTATTTCATTTTCCAAGCCATGGTTCACGACTGTGATTTAGAATTTTAGATGATGGTTAATCGAGAGAAAAGAACTTTGCATGGGAGAAAAACAAAATTCAAGTTGCCAAGGAACTCGCAGTTATCACTATCAGAGAAGTTGAAAACTCTCAAAAAATCAAAGGACAAAGCTCTACTTCGATAGCATCCATTCAACAGTTCTACAACTGAATTGTAATATTTTTAAGCAACTTTCATCTACAGATTTCCTATCTTGTTCATTGATTGAACTCGATCAAAAATGTAATTGAACAATACTTTCTTCAATGGTTCTTGTAAATCATTCAGAAGACTTTTCCAATAATTCAATACTTGAGATATAGATCCAATTTCTCACCAACCACGGCAATTACTTCTCATTAATTAGTTTCCTTGAAAAATTGCCCATGCCCCCCGTGTAATTGAAAAGAAAGCATGTTGAGCATGAACAGAGCTACCCTCTTCATCATTCCAATTAAATTTATAAAGATGGACCTGTTTAGTTCAAGTGGATGGATGGATGGGTCAGGTTATTTCACTGCGAGAAATCTGAACACCGACTTCTCATTTTCCCTCTCCCTCACATTGTGTGATTTCACGAGTGGCGTGAGGCATGAGCGTGATGAAGAGCTTCATCGAGTCAGATGGGACGTCACTTACACACAGCACACTCTATATGCCAACCCGCGAAGCTATAACCGCGCGGCTTATTCGCTCTCTAAACTGCACTGCACACAGTACCAACCACTCGCCGTAAGTTCCACAACTTTCCTACTAATATCTAGATTTAGCACTATTCATCTACACATAATTTCCCTACGGGGATACCATTTTTGTAACACTAATCAAAATTTATCCAGTCCGTAGTCGTTAGAAGAGATTTCATTGAAATGAATAGCCTACCACATGTATGAAAGTTTTTAAGGTTAAATTAACTCTTAATGCATTACGTCATAGTCGAGGAACGCTAAATAACTTCTAATTCTTCAGTACAGTGATTCAAATACAGTCTTTATGATTATGCGGTTTATTTTGTGCAGAAAATAATAGAAGTAATATTTTTTATTCAGTTATCCAATTTTGTGTTCTATAAATGTTTAATTCATGAACATTTCTCTGAAATCAATAATTCTGTTATTTAGGCTTCTACTAAGGATTCTATAATTAGTTCATGACATAAATACTTACGAAAAATCCTTCTTAATTAAGGCTCTATAAAGACGTGTTTATAGTGTCCTAATTTTAATGATTACGAATTAACGATGTTGTGACTGGATACCTGAGGTGTACAGATGATTCGTTTTTATTAAATTGGAAAGCAATGATAAATTACAGACTCATATTTTTTGTAATAAATCTCCATGTAAAATAACTTCAATATGCCTAAAATCAAGAATACATTGTATATATTGTTCATTGTTCATATATTGTGTTTTGGCAAAATGAATGAACTATTTTATTCTAATATGCGTAAAATTCAACTGTCCAGGAATTGGAGTTCTTGATACCTCCATATCAAATTAAATTCAATATGCCTAACTTCAAGAATACTTTAAATATGCCTGAAATTCAACTGTTCAGGAATTTGAGTTCTTGAGATTCTTTTAAAGCTTTTTAATTTCAACTGTTAGCATATTAGTTGTCACAATGAAAAACGAGATATTAACTTTTCGATTTATTGGAAGTGAACCTTATTGAACTGGAACGAAATAACTTACATAAGTGATGTACATTCAAACTATTAAATACATTCAACTACCAAATTCATAGCTATCAACAGCAAAGTTGAATAATTATTAACTGTTTTTTCACTGTGAGAGGTGATTGCAAAACATTAAATTGCTATGAAACTTTTTAAAAAGGTTTTCAGTTATTGATTGAATGTTATGCTCAGTTAAACAAGGTATACGCAAGATATAGGTGATATCCTGCCTACCTACCTAATCATGGTACCGGTAATTGATAGGTTGACAACTTCATAGACGTGTGATTTATCGTCTTCTCCTAGATAGTACACTATGAAGTACAGTCATGTCTTCAAAGACATGATGAGATCATGATATGAATAATATTTCATCATGGATAATAGATTGAGGTGAGGATAGGGATGCCTAATTAAGATAGGGGTGACTAAAAAGGTATGGGGATATTTTTCTTCTAAATATTATTTTCTGTTAATGTTATTAAGAAGTCAATATTAAATTACAAAACAACACAATTTCTAATATCGCAATATTGCGATATTATCGGCGAGGTGATAATATTGATCGCAATATTGATTTTATTTGTTTTACTGTAGCCTGAACAAAAAGCTACTCAATATACAATCTAAATCATAAGCACAGGTGAATCTAAAATGAGGGAATAATTAATAACAATGAAAAAATATTCACCTTTATGAAGAATGTGCGAATATTACATAATTGGTCATCCATGTACAGTATCAGAGATTAAAATACAATTCGAAAAATATGTTCAACTAAATTATGGAAGAGTTATGAACTGAATTTATCGAGAGGACACTTGAACACTTTTTGAAGTAGAAATGAGATCAATTAATTGATGGACAAGAGATTAAGAACCATTCAAATGCGATGTTTTCATTATGTCGACAGGAGAGGTACAACTGTAGGCTTTGTACTCTTCAGAATAATTGAGACAAAATGAAAATTAATTAAAATTCCAAGTGATCCAATTAGGAAACGCTTCATTATCGTTTGACGCTGGTTTTTATTTATGCTTGTAACAGCTGGATTCGAGAGTGTTGTGCCGATAATTCAATGAAGTATTCATTAATTTCTGAAAAAGCGAGAAACATATTTTGGGAAACTGGGATATTGAGTTCAGAATACAATGTGGGATGGAGAGCGAAGGAGATGAAGAACATAACACTGAATTACCCACCAACCTAAATTCACAGGATTTTTTTCAATTCACACCAATTCACATCTCAGAACTCACAATTCACAACTCACATCAATTCACACCCCCTTACTACTGCTTGTTAGTTAATGACAATGGCTTGTTAATAACAATGATTTCAGTATTGTTAATCTTTCCAGTCCTTCAAATAATGAATACTTTCTATAATAACTTGCTTAATAATAATATTGTATTACTTGAAGCCTGACGGATGATTTTCAAACTCAATTCTTCACTTATAATGCAGTATTTTGGCAATAAACTTCGAAATCTCCAATTTCCAATGCATCAACCACGACCATAACAACTGTCGCTCCAGGCATTTTCTTAGAATTCCATATTCTTGGCAATCATGCAAAGCGAAGATTTCGATCTTAAGTTTTGTTTACATTCGATTTACCACTTTCGAGCATGAGTTACAATCACTAAAAACCATCTGAACTGTACATCAACCGCGATGGAAGACGAGTTTCGTATAAATTTCATGACATAAATTAGTTAATAAAATGGAAGGCCCTAGTAGGCCTATTGAAGAAGAAAGATAAAACTTCAAACCCAGTTGATTGTTGAATTTACAGATGGTTATTATCTTATCCACCTACAATTATAATCTTTTTTGAACCACAACTCAGAGAAATATTGAAAACTTCTTCATCTGAATAACTAATTGAATATAGTGTATTGTGGTTTGGCAGCTCTATTCTTGCACAAATTAATTTTGCAATTGATTTTCAAAAACAAGTGTACATCAACATCAATTAATACAGATATTGAACTTCAACAATCTACATCCGAAAGGCATCACAAAAGAGTGAGGAAATGGAAGATATCTATCAATTTATTGTTATTGGAAAACATTTTCCAATTGACATTGAGTTGTTACTGGCAGCTGTGATGTTCATATTAAATCCATATCAGTTCAGTATCAAATTGATCTCATGAATAACTATAAATTATACGGTCCGTAACACGAGAATTCAGATCAATTTAACCACTGTAAAATGACAACATTGTATTGACGTCCGATTTCGTTCTCGTTACATTGGTTTCGTAACATGACATCATATTTAACGGCGGTTGAATACAATTAAAATTCTGTGCAACTGGCCGATAATTTGAATAATATTCGAACCTCTATGTGTAAAAAACTTTTCTCATTGTGATCAGTTTTATTAATTTTTTTAACGCGCGTGAAGAAGTCAAACCTTTATGAAGATTTGATTCAAAATAGTTTCAATAGATGAGATCAGACTATTTCATATGAAATTAGTGAATGATGAATTTTCAGAAAGATTGAAAAACCGGGAATTTACACTCAGAATGCCTTCACTATGATGTACCTAAATGTAATATTCAACTTCAATCGAAGTGATTATATTATTATAATTATATATTCGGTGATTATGTAGAACACAAAGAACAATTAGTGATATGCATTTATATGTAATAACAGAACAGTTCAAATACTACATGATACATTCTATATTTTTGCGATCGAATGTTTTAGGCTAGTATGCAAGTATCCTAAATAAGTGTAAGAATTTAGGGTGATGAACAATATATTACTACTGTAATATAACGTGGACCTATCTGAATTTTGTGAAAAATGTTGAATTCTCTTTCCCGAAATGAAACCAATCCAAACGTAGGAAGTGAGCACTGAGAAGTCAAACTGGCTTCTGAATTTGGAATGAAAGACCGACAACAATTCACATGAATCCGAAATGGACGATTTTTCTACTCTGTTGTAGCCTAAATAGAAAGCTACATCCAATCAGGATAATAAGCAAAGGTAATACAGCATATATTGGGATGGGAATACCAAGCTGCGAGAGGGAATACAACCGAAAATTCCTCCATTCGTTATCAGAAAAGCCGCGTAATTTCGGTTGCTAACATTCACTCTCCATTTCAGTTTGGTAAGAAATTTAAGATTGTACTCTTTTTCACAATGGCTACCTCATTTTCATCCCGATTGGAGGTGGAATTCATCTCTTTGTGTGATAACAATGGTGGGTAGTTCTGGTTTCAAGGCATTGTTTGGGAGATATAGGCCTACAAGAGATTATAGGGATTTGGGATTATAGGCTTTGATTCAACAATCATACACGAGTATTAAAGCTTGATTAAACAAACATTTTTGAGGTACAGTATAAATGGAAGACGGTTGCTGAAATGCGGGGTCCCGTGAGAACTGTCGGGGAGCAGTAATCCGGAAAGTACTCTTTTGATCAAGTGATCAATCTGGTCCAAAATAGCTCATCCAAAGAGAATGAAGGCAAGAGGAGTAAAGACCGTGGTATGACTAAGTGCTGAATATTGTTGAGAGTTGATTCTATCATATACATCATATTATCATGTATAACTGATAACGATGTAACTAATAACGATATAACTGATAACGATGTGTAACTGATTTCGACAGAGTTCTGAGAAACATAAGCAATTGTGCCACAAAATCAGAAGAAATGCTGGGATGGACACTGGTTCTCATTTTAGTTCACTGTTTTGAAGAATCAGTTTACCAACTGTTTTCAATCATATTTCACGTGTTTTGAGTAGAATGTATAATAGCACGCTGATTTAAACGATAATGAATACGAATAAATAGTTTTACCATAGAATAATAACACGTACATTGGTGTAAACAAAGGCTCAAGGCAAATTCGTGTCACGATTCGTATTTGGCAACCATGAATTTCTCACAAATCAATCTCCTGGTATGAGTGATTCCCATTCCATATTCATAGAGTACATGCATAATTTCAAATCACCATCAAGATTCCAATCAATTATAATACGATACAGCCCCAGAGCTCCTCAGGACATTCCAATTGCATTAATTTTCAGTTGTATAATAATTGAATCATTCTCTCACCATGGGGTGAGATGAGAGTGAACGAATGATAATTGACGAATGGGACGGATAATAAAGTAATAATGAAAACGGAATTTCAGAGCTTGAGGCATTGGTGCTATCTACAATGTAGTGTAGCATGTTACATGTACATGTATGATTAGGACTGATTAAATATGATTAGCTGTTTCAATAATTGATTACTGTGATTCAGTTTATTATTGAAAATACTGTAGTTTCACTTTAAATAAATTGTAAGGGTTAAGAGACTACCGAATAGCCTTTCGCAAAATTCTACAACTTGGTGTACAATAAAAAACATTAAAAAATCAGAATGTGTTCAATCTATCAACAACGTAACATGATATTAATTATTATTATGCAATTTGGCATCAAAAAGAATATTATTATTAGAATAATATTATTATTACATGATTACATTATTATTAGAATAATATTATTATTACATGATTTGGAATTGTCTACTGGAACCGTTTTCATACGAAAACGTCCGAAATGCTAACATTGAATCAAATGGCCAGCAGTTCGGACGTCGGAATTTTTGGACAAAACCAGTTCAAGTGGAAGACGAGGCTTATACTTCATATTTGTTTTGTAAATATGCTTTCTGGGTATATTTTTAATTGAATTATATAATTTTAAACTGGATAAACAATATTAATAAAGCAGAAAATGCAATTGAAATCCGTAATTTAATCTCACGTTCAGGATATTTATATTTTTGAGGTTTCCTAAATTTCTTCAAATAATGGAAATACTACAAATTTTTAGTTGTGAATGTCAAAAAATACTTGGATATCCATAGATTGTAGTGCAATTTAAAAATAAGAAAACTCACTTGAATGAAGAAGAGTATACTTGACCAGAAACTTTCAAAGTTTATTTCTAATGAAAGTAGCCTACTGTATTTCTCCAAAAAAATTCATCAACTTCAGATCTATTACACATCATTGAGTGAGCCCATACTACATAGCTTCAAAAAAGAACATAGCCTCGAGCTATGATAAGCAAGAGAAATGTTCAGCTTTCAAATTTCATCGATTCAATTTTTCTGAGCTCGCAAAAGACCGTTCTCTAATGTAGGAGCTGTCGCCGACGGCGAAACGATGACAACAACGAAACAGAGCAAGACTTGTGTGAAAATCAATGCATCGGAGTTTTCAATATGTTGACAACACTCGAGAGTTGTCACAGTTGCAAACTTATCTGCACCAGAAGAATGAGTCTTGTGTCAATATTTACGCAAGCATTTACTCATTGACTCACAGTGAATGGCAAGATTTAGAAGAACAGCGTTTGGGTGTTTTTATTAGCATTCCTCATACCTTGAAGACTGGATTTTGCCAAGTGTAGTTGTATTTTTTGCATTAGATGTCTAAAAGAAATCATATCAGATAGTGATGGCAGATGCAAAATGGTCATGAAAAAGAACAAGAACATAATATTTGGTGGTCTCTAGGTCAGACAATTTCTGATGCTTTCATTGTAGTGGTGTAAGTGATATTGTAGCAGATGATATTCATTCTGAATAGTGGTAGTTTTAACAATCACATATTTATTAAACGAGATACCGGTTTCAGTTGTTACATCATTATCGATCACCAGAGACTGAAAACAAATATCCTTTGTAAAAAATCTAGAAAATGTTTGTTTTAATATATAGATTGAGTTTCCGATTCCCATATGTTTAGGCAGCTAGGCTACATTAAGGCATTAGATGTCTAAAAGAAATCATATCAGATAGTGATAGCAGATGCAAAGTGGTCATGAGAAAGAACATGAATATATATTTGGTGGTAACCAAATGCAACAAAACAGCTAAAAGAACTGCTTTCATTGTAATTGGAAGAGTTTTGATGCCGTTGGACTCATTTCGAACCCATCGTTCCGTCTTATGTGTGATAGGTTTTTGAATCGATGTGGCACCAAGTTCATAATATTTTGTCAATTGTGATTTCATTGATGAAGTGTCTGACGTTGTAATATCAAAACAGTAATTTATGAGTCCGTGGATCAAAGCATAAATAGAAGAAGTAGGTAGTGAACCAGAAAAAAGTTACCCAAAGTTACAATTAGGGTTTTAAACCCATGTAGCACAAATTGCACAATAATTTATTCATTGTGATTTCATTGATGGAATTTATGACGATAAGATATTAAAACAGCAATTTATGGGTCAGTGGATCAAAACATGTGAATAGAAGGAGAAGTGAACCAGAACAAAGTTGTAACTTACTGTGTTTGCAGGTAGACTTGTTTCATTTAGATTTTTTCAGTTCAGATGTTTTATGGGTGTATAAAAATGGGTTTCGGGCCCCGTAAACAAATGGGGAAATGGATGTGAAGGGTAGTTTGTGACAAAGTTTTCTTGTTTCGTTCGGCCGCAGGTGCTTCAGTGCTTTGCGCTACGGCTTCAAAGAGAGCTGAGAAAAACGACAACGACAGAGAGGAAAGAAAAAGAAGAAGGAAGAAAGACAACAGCGGCGGCATCAGCGTACAAGAATGATTCTGCTGACTGTGCTACTTCTGGTGTAAGTACCCGACTGTCAATAGGGGACCGAGGGGGTAAGAACGCCGGGGGACGGGGGGTTTGAGCACCCTACTGCTCTTGGAACTAGCTCCAATCGTCTCGAGTGCTCAGCAGCCCCATCGACAATGGACCTTTTAAACGCATAAAAAATTGGCAAACTTTGACAATAATTTCAGGCCGAGAAAAAGAGTTTCAGCCATCATCCAATCAATATCCGACCCTCACGTCAATTACGCTTAAAACCTTTATCCGCTATATTCTACATTCTAAGCCTGATTGGTTTTATCCGCTATGTTCTTTCTCCATTATGAGCCTGATTGCTTTCTAATTTGCAAGGGACTTTTCTCAATTTACAAAATACTTTCTGCCATCGGTAGTCAATACTATTGGGTACATGATCCTATGATGAATTGGGGTGATGATGCGAAGATGATGAATTGAGATTGATAGTCAATCAATTAAGCACAAATACTATTGTGTACGTTCATGACGTGCCAAAGTAATTTTTCCATCAATTTTTTTTAAATTTCAATTTAAAATGCAGTTCTATTTTTTCAGCTACGGCCTTCCTTTACAGATTCCCATCATGCATGCAATATAATCTTGTCCTGATTCTCGCTCATGCATTATAAAATAATCCAGTACATCGTAACCTATCAATATCAATTCATTACACTCGAACTAACAAAATACTCAATCCTCTGTGCTAGCACGATAACCTACTAATTCATATTAAAACTTCAACAAGAATATTCTGAATGTAAGGGGCTGTTCATTTATTCAACGATAGAAAATTTGTCGTTGAAACTGGAGATGGAGCATTTGTTAACTCATGTTCTGATAATGTGATTTCATAATCGTCTCATTAGGTTACAATTGTCATTATAATTATAAATCGTCTCATTATAATATCCTCAAAGTTTCACATTTCTCCAGGAACATCAAAATAAGCAAATTTAAGGAATCCACACAGGAAAGCATGCTCCTTGAATTAATGAACAATGCTTCACGTACATTCAGTTAATTTTTTTCAATTTATTGTGAATATACCGGTAACGATTATGAATAAATGACTAACATATGAATAATATCCAGCTAAGGCTGAGTTAAAAACTCATCCCCAACTAACATTTGATTAGCATGTTTTTTCAAACTCAAATTAGGAAGTGAGATAAGAAATGTATATCTCTGACCCAGGTGTTGTTATCAAAGTGCCAGTTCTCGAGATCTACGCTCTGTCAACGATGCCGTGAGTAAGAACATAACGTTGGTTCTGGAAAATCTCCTCAAGAACTATGAAAGAACACAGCTACCAACTCATAATACAGGTAAGAGAATTTTTAAAATTTCTGGAACAATCGCGAAGTATTTAAAAGAATCATTCAAGAATAAAGATGTTTTATTGAGTTCATAGAATTGAGGAAGTATACCCTGTTCATCAGGCCTGGGATTTCCCACTAGGCACTTGTTTTCGTTTTATCCAAGTATTAAGAAAATTTTCAAACTACTGGAGCATTAGTAGTGATGAGCTTATTTAGGTAGTTTTGTACTTATTTGATAGTTTGTTTTGTTATTTTGATAGTTTTTTGGACCTCTGCATTTGCATACTAATAGAATATATTTTCACATATTCTAATAATAAAAATGAATTATTTCAAAATATTGATCAAGATTCCTCTTGTGTTCGATTTTCATGTTTCAATTATAGTGGGCCTAAGTTAATTTTGTTCTAACAACTGAAATATTCCATATATATCTTTTGTGATTGATGAGTTTGTTTATGAGTTTCATTTTCATTGTCAGTTATTACTTTGAATGAGCATATATGTTTCAAATAAAATCTAAAAGTACCGGTAACCGATTGTTGTATTAAAACCATCACTATTGACTGGTAAATTTGGTTTTATTATCACAATAACAATATATATAATATCTAATATGGGCAACCGGAATAGTGCCTAGGCTGTTCATCGAGAGTTGACAGAAGGCTCTCCTAAAACTAACGGGACAGAGCGCTCGGCCAATATACAGAGCAAGGTCATCGTCCGAAGAGTGACAGTTTTCAGGTCACAGTCATCCCTTACACAAACATTCCTATCCTAGTATAGCAGTATAGAATAGCGCTAGGACCGCTTGTGAATTGGCCTGACCGTGCCGATAGGAGGAGCCTTTCTGTCAACTCTCGATGAACAGGGTATAGATAGAGTGGATTTATAATTGAGTAAACTGCTGGAATCTTCTCAAAGAGACATGGAATTATTGTTAAAATAAGACTTGAAACTAATTCTGGGGAATTCTCTTAAAAAGGCTTTAAAAATAATTTATAATTGTCAGTAATTTATTGTTTCTGCATTTTGAAACATATTTTTACATTTTAAGAATCAACTGATATGAGTATTATTACTCAAACTTTCTGACAAGACTTGAAACGATGTCACATTAATAGGGTCTAGATTTCATTGTTTTTCTGTAACAATCAATAAAGGATGTTCCTACTAAAGTTAAATTTTTTATGACATTTTGATCAATATTACTTTATTATTCCAATTACTCATTTGTTCATGTTTTTTTATCGTCTTGAGTAATCTACGTATTCTGTTTGAATTATTCAGTATGGTTTTATTATTATTTCAATTTTCTAGACGAACAATAAATTTAATATTCACTTCAAATTCAATTTTAAACGACATGGCAGTCAATGTAAATATATGAAATAAATCCATATAAAATTGGATGACAATTCACAACAACTGCTCCATAAAATTTTGAAAACTTGAAAGATTTAAGTCCTCAACAAAAATATCCATCCATGAAGCTAGTTCGCCATCGTGAAATTTTAGCACCCTCATCATCCCCATACTGATCGAACTCGAAGAATCGAAGACTCGTCTACACAATGAAAGATTGAGCTCGTAGTGCGCATCATCTATTCTGAATCAGTGGTCCATAATATTGGCGGATTCGATGCCGTTATTACCAATGCAATGGCTGGTAGACAGGTGAAGTGTGTGGTGGTGAGGGGGGGGAAGGTAACATCAGTCTGGCAAAATCAAAATCAATCAGTCGTGTAACGGATGTGACAGAGAGAATGATGATGATGATGATGATGACGACGACGAAATGGGAGAAAGAGACGTTCACAGATTATGCCCGCTTGAAATGATCAAGACTCCTGTATCCCGTTCCCATCACATTACCTCAGGAAATAATTTGTTTCTAAGTGACTTCGAAAAATCCTCCACTCGCTGAGAATCACAATTTGGATTTGTTTCATTGATTCATCACAAACTCTGATTATCATCATTTTTCTATTATTGTTCATTTCATTTTTGTGATGAATTGATGGATGAACTGAAGTTTTATAGTTTTTTGTTAAGGAGTGAACTGAAAATCAATGTTTAGTCTCTGATTTTTATCATTTATATTCTTTGATTATCGCTCATTTCATTTTTCTCAAGTACTACTTCAGTCATTAATGGCTGATCTGAAGTTTTATAATTTTTTTTTAATATATTCAAGAAGTAAACTGAAAATCAATGAATGAAAAAATCTTGATTCATATTCTCTAATTATATCATTCTTCTACTACCGTTAATTTTAATTTTTGCTTTCAGAACTATTTGAGTCATTAACGGATGAACTGAGTAGTTTTATAGTTTTTGCAGTTTGAGAAGTGAACAGGAAATTATAGATTAGTCTCTGAGACTCATCTTAATGACATTCATAAAAAAATATTTTTCTTATTTGTGACCTTTATCTTCGAATAGATATTTAAAAAATATATAATAATAATAGTGAAATAATCATAAATTATTTTCCAGGATGACCAACTGTAATCACGACCAACATATTGATAAGGAGCATGGGCCCAGTGTCCGAATTGGATATGGTTAGTTATGTATATCATTTCAAAATATTTGTCGAAACTCATTTCGATCAAATTTGATATAAGCCTATGGAGTAAGCTGATTATACTCACTAATTTATGCCACATATTCAGTTGCTGATATCTTTCATAGATTAATTTCCGAAATTATCAAAATACAGGTCAGAAATAAACTTTACAGTCTTCACTATTCATCAAACTATCTCATACAAAGAAAATATAATAAAATGAATGGAAATAAATCAAAAACATGTTCATGTTAGTTGCAATAGATGGTATTTTTATTATTCGATACCTGATCGATTTTGAGAAAAAAATATTTTGTAAAATTCAAGTTATTAACTGATTAGACCTGATATATCAACTAATCTGTCACGGGATACATATTTATTATAACACATCTATTAGGAAAAACTTGATTACATGATCAGCATATTATAAAAAGTATATTAGAACAGTTTATATTTGTTGTGGACATTAAATTTGATTTCTATGTATTTCTGCAACATATTTAGTAGTAGGTTAAAGAAAAACACTGAAATTTAATCCATCGAATATTTTATCGCAGGTTGTGAAAACTTATTATTTGTAGCTTGTAGGAGGCAATTTGGTGACGAGAATTTTTCTACGAGACCATTTTCTTTCAGACTTTTATGGCGCGGTTTCACGATACCAGTAGACGTGTAGGTTACTGGCAGGCAGGTTGGTCATATATGATCTTCCACTCTATACAAACAAATAGGGCAATGCACACTGACTGGTGTGCATTGCCCTATTTGTTTGTATAGAGAAATGATCATATGACCAACCTGCCTGCTGCCAGTAACCTAAAAACGTCTATTGGTATCGTGAAACCGCGCCATTAAAGTAGGAAAGTCAAACGGTATATTACGGAAAATCAAGTCAAAGTACGAAAAAGTATGTGAACGATGGAAATTGGAAGTGTCAGATCAGAGAATGTCATTACCTAGTTCTATTTTCGGCACTATAAGCAGGAATGCAGGGAAATGATGATGATGATTGCAAGGATTTCAGTAAATTAGAATCCGTCTTTCAGGATTATTCGATGGACTGCTATTTTCGACAGACTTGGAGAGACTCACGGCTTGGTTTTAAAGGACCACAAAAAAGCTTGAGTCTGAGCATTAAAATGTTGGAGAGAATCTGGAGACCAGATACTTATTTCTACAATGGAAAGCAGTCCTACGTTCACACCATCACTGTTCCTAACAAACTACTGCGAATCACTCAAGATGGTGACATTTTATATTCAATGCGGTGAGTATCAATAGAAAATTAAATCTCTCTGATATCCCTTTCCAATCAATCAACTAATTAATCTCTATTTTTCACCCTAAAATGAAATTGACTATGTAGAACTTTAAATAAACGGTTTCAAATTCTGACAGTATCAATTTGAATGATCAGTGGTCACTCGGTGAGAGCGGTTGCTAAGTAATCATGTGGTTGAGTAACAAACATTCATGTCTGCTCTCGGATGGGTGACCGTTTAATCTAGATTAATCTTAAAAGATAAGACGAGGTGGAACCTTCCCCTTAAGGGTCTCCCCACCGATAAAAAGCCATACGATAAAAAAAAATTTGAATGAGTGTTTGAGTTTGAATATAAACTTAAATTTAAACAATAGTTTACTTAAAATAGAGAAACCAGTACACTGCATTGGAGTCTGTTGTGAATACTTATATTGAATGCCATGCAACATGTTAGTATGAAGAGCATTCACTGAGTAATCAACGTATCATCACAATAGTTTACATATTTTCTAGGTTGACGATAAAAGCCAAATGTCCAATGGAGCTTAGAAGCTTCCCTATGGATCGTCAGTCATGTCCATTGATACTGGGCAGTTGTAAGTAGAAAGCAATGATTATCTATAAGTACTAGAATGAATTTATTAATCATTACAATCATACTCACGTAACCTTAGCGAATAATACTATCAACGAGGATGGACATTATTTTTGGATACTATGATACATTCAAGTTTAATCTCAGTTAATATTTTTGCAGTTAATTCCAGCTTAATCTAAATTTTTCAATATAATTCATTCGAGTGAAGTTGTTTGAAAAATAATTTTGTCTACAGAAAAAATTGAGACTATTATAGTATGGCAACAGACAAAAGAACCTTCGCGCATCGTATCACCGAAGTGATACAGTATCACATAGTACCACTACTCTAGTGAGCGAGTGAGATAAACTGCTGCATTGCATAACGTGCGCTCTTTCTGTGCAGTAGAGTTCTTATTTTGAAGGCTCTTTTGTATGTTGCCAGACTATAGAACATGTATGAAACCTACTTTGATAAGATTTGAAGCTACTAAATAAAATCAACGAGAGTAGTGAAAAGAAGGAGGTCAATGACAAAAACTGATTTCTTATGAGTAAAATAGAACTCCCCATTGGTTAAAGCTTATGCTAACACTTTCTAATAGGGTGAGCATGATTTAAAATTTCATAATTCGTATTTTTCATTTCATATTATCTCATGTTAAAAAGTCAATTTTCTACACACAGATGCATATCCAAGCCACCAACTGATCTATCAATGGCAAACAGGCGGAAGTGTCAGTTTTGAGCCGGGGATGACTCTTTCTCAGTTCGACCTGATGAGCAGTCCACAGCGTAACCTCTCCTTCCATCGCAGAGAAGGTGAATGTGCAAAACAACAATAAAATCTGCATTCCACTTTTCCAGATTGGCAATCACTGTGAATAAATCAATGATAATCAATTGAAATCTTATCTGCAAGATCAATATCAGAATGTTGAAGCTATCTACGATATTTAAAACTTTCTGTGTGCTACTTGAAAAAAATTGAAAATTATGACAGATTTATAGCCTTAATTAGTATAAAATTGTTCAGCTGAAGTTAATCGTCAATATTGAGGATAAACTCATGTACATTCAAATATCAAGCATTTAATTTTGGATAATTTAGTGTAACTAATGCCCGGTTTTTCAGTCGCTCAATAAACTTATTGAATCAATAATTTGTTTTTGTATTTGAAAACACATGGTTATTGATTCAATAGTGCTATTGGATCCATAAACTGTTATTGAGCGACTGAAAAACCGGGTATCAGTCAATTAAGAGAAATTTCCCCATTCCCAAAGACAAGCCAAGAGATTATGTGGGCATCACCAATTCACCATAGAAAAACAATCCTGTAGCCTACAATCCTTGATTAAAACGTGGTATTTCGTTTGAATATCATTAATAAACATGCGGCTGAATGCATGAAAGCCAATAAGATTTAATTTAGATTAAAGATAATTTCGACGTGAAATGACGTAAATTGACAGAACCAATACAACAAAATCTTTTTCGAGGACAAATCACCATCAAATGACGTCATTTTACGGCGATTGAATCAAATTGGCTCTTGTGCCGACTGATCGATGAAGTCTCATACAATCTTTGAATTAATTTATACAAATTATATGTGAAATAAGAAAAAGAAAGAGACTATAACAAGTCTTGAACGACTTTCCAATAATACTGCTGTTTTTGTATTATTCGTAAAACTGAAAATAAATTAAATCTAATTCGAAATCTATACTGCTTTAATGTCAGAATCTTCCAAACTTCAAGTTTCAAATGTAAATTTATGCTTTTTCAGGTACATTTTCGTTATTGCAAGTCAACTTCAATCTTCAAAGACACACCGGCTACTTCCTGATTCAGGTTTATGTTCCCTGCATTCTGATTGTTGTCTTATCGTGGGTTTCGTTCTGGATTCATCGAGAAGCGACTAGTGACAGAGTTGGACTAGGTAATAATTTCATCAATATTATTCATGAATCACTTATTCTGACGTATTTTTGAATCGACCTAGTTTACTGGAAATGAATATACAAGAAATGAAAATTGTGATATTATAGAAGTGGAACCAGAGAATAGGAGTGTATATTCTCTACGGTGAAACATACCTGGAACATACCAGGTAGCTCCACCAAAATACACTGATGAAATATATAATATATAGTATTTCAATTGATGAAAATAATACTAGAAGTGACAGCCAATCATCATTGTCAGCAAAGGAGTGTCAGAATCACTGGATAGTTCAAGCAAACTGAGAACATAAGATAATGGCAATAAATTTAATATTAAGATAGCTACCGTATATTGATAACTAGAACATTCTACATTAATTTGAACTGATTGAGGTTAAAACATCAGAAGTAATTGAAGATCAATAGAATATAACTATTAGGGCGAAGAAGGCTGAAAATATTCGGTTTTACAATAACTTCTCAAATATATTAGTTTGTTTATTTTGCAGGAATAACAACGGTTCTCACTTTATCAACGATCAGCTTAGATAGTCGAACCGATCTTCCAAAAGTGAAATATGCTACAGCACTCGACTGGTTTCTGTTGATGAGCTTCTTCTATTGCATTGCCACTCTATTAGAATTCGCTGGCGTCCATTATTTCACAAAGGTGATTGAACAACTTTTCAACTGTAATTTTCCAATCCATCACTATGAGAACCTGTATATTTTCAGTGATTCTTAAACTAACAATATTTATCACTGAAATTACGAAATGCAGTCATTTCTACTAGTGAAGACACTCCACTCGATTCTTAAACTGCATGATTATCAAACTTCTCTACCTATCTCCTATAAAGCACCTGGAAATTCAAAATACGAATCGAACCGGTGATTGATCTCTTCCAATGTACATTGGAAGAACTTAGTACATGGAAAAATATTAGTTCAGCTCACAGAGGTTCACATAATAATAATAATACATAATAATAATACATAATACTAATTCCGTGTAACCTGGCTGGCTCAGGTCTGGTGTCAGAGTTTTCAGTCATTCCTGATCAGTTCAGGGTCTCTGACGTGACTTAACGACTGTTTTTAGGCAGCCAGGACCGACGGCTTAGCGTGTCCTCCGAACAGAAGTAATTATTATTCAATCATGATGTTCAACACGTGACACCTTACAAGCCGACAAATAATAACTATCGATGTTGTTATTCGATATTGCTCATTCCAAAAGAGGAATGTATTGTAAACAGTTTGAGTCATTTTCAATCTTCAATTTACAATCGAGTGACTTCAAATGTACTACATTTTTTAATATAAGACAAATTCTCTATATTCAAACTTAGCCAATTATTGTACTCCTTTAAGCTACTCTATCACAGTAGATAAATAAGAAGAGCTTGTTGATTTTATTGGTGAGAAAAATGAATTCAATGAAATAATCCCTAATGAAGCTTAGACACTGTTTCATTAGGTAGTCTATATTAAATCAATGAAGATACAAAATTGAACATAGATTATTTACTTTGAAAATAATTTTAAACGACATAGTCCATACATACAATTTTACAATGCATAAATACATACTGCATACAATGCATAAATACAATTTTTAAACGACATTCATTTTAAAATCTATTGTACAATGTAATTGTCTATTTCTTATTTTTTGTTCTCTATCAATCTGTATAATTTTCCCTATTGTTTACTGTATTTTTGAGCAAGTGAAATAAAAAATATTGTGTTCTATTCTATTCATTATTTGTGAATATTAGCTGAAAAACTACTACTGTACTCACGGTAGTGCTTTCGGACTTCACATCCATCCTTAACACTTTACACACAATAATGAAACGAATGTTGATGATGGGCGTGGAAGTCCGAAACCGCTCCACCCAGTGAGTAGCAGTTTTTTAGCTAATATTCACAAATATTGACGGTTACGTCGTTCAAAATTTTATTCAAAGTGAATTATTAACTAGCAGTTAGGCATGGAAAGTGAACTAGAAGACTAGATTATTTATTGAATTCAGTAATAAAATAATGATGAATCGATATAATATTTTGATTTGAATATTGTTTGGCTGTTACGTCAGGTGGGTAGCGGCGAAATACCAATAGATGAAGATGAGTGGGAGGACTTGGACACGACGAACCAAGAAGTGATTGGAGTGACAGCCAGTGATCTGGGATTCACCGTCAACATGGACAGTCCTACCTACCGCAGTGCGCGTAGACGAAGCTCGCTCATATGTCCAATCTACCATGTAAGAGATAGATTAATAAATTAGAATAAGCCAATAGCGAAATGAATAGATATAGCATGTTACAAAACGTGTGGTTGAATAGTTCTAAAAGTAGATACAATGAAGATCAGTCCTTGATCTAGAAATCAAGTACACACGGTTATCGTTCAACAATAGCAACGACTAAGGGCCGTAAATTAATCTGTTAAGTACGTTAAGTAATCATTGAAATGTTTGATAAAAAATTTACTCAATATTTTGTGAATACTGTATTTTAAATTGTTTATTGTTATAAAGATGGAGGGTAATGAGACATTGCAACTATACAGTTGCTGAAAATTAAATCATAATAATTAATTGAACGAAATTCCTAATTATAATGCCATATAATATTCTGAAGACTTTGCTATTTGCAAATATTGACAACAGATTAATAGCTAGTAAGGAAATTCGATGAACGCTACTGCACAAAAAACTTTCTTCATCGAATTTCCTTACTAGCTATTAATCTGTTGTCAATATTACAAATAAAATAACTTCAGAATATCTATGGCGATGATGTAAATTTCGTTCAGTGTATGATGTTTATTGTTAATAATATTCAAAATTTGTGAATACCGGTGCTGTATTTTCAATGATTTATTGTTGATAATTTTCAATAATATTGTGAAATATTGAATAAAACTTGACAAATTTTTACTAGGAGTTACTTACTCTACAGCTAATCTGTCTGTTTAGTGTGAGATCGCCATTTTCTGAAATTTCATCCCAAGTCGGCTTATAGAAGAAATATCATACGAAAGAAACTTTCATAAATACGACCCCAAGAGTGGAATTTACATTTTTACATTTGTTTCCCTTGAGGACTGAGTTGACTCTTCAGTTCTAATTCTGTTTGACAAAGAATATTTCCATTTTTATCTAAAACGTTAGTAATATACAAATAGAAAAGTAAATGGGTAGACTACCCAGAACTACCAGAAAAACGATACTACAGATATCAGTAGTATTAATGTCAAGAATAGAGAGTGAGTGCTATTTGGCACTAAATAAATTCAATTCATGCTTTTATGTTGATTTTTCTTAAAATGAATCTTGCTTTCCTTGCATCTGAATAAAAGGTGGAGTTGATAATAATGAATTTCAATTGATATTCAAAGTTATTTTTCTCAATAACGTCTGTAGAGAAGTGAAAAAAGCACAATGAATTGATAAATAATTTTCCACGGTGTTCTACATCATGTTGTCACTTTCACATATCGAATGACTAAAAGAATTATGTTCATGTGAATAGAACAAGTAAAATTGAATAGAAAAAATGAATAATTTTGAAGATACTGTAAGCCTACCAATAATATTAAATATGAGCATGCAGTAAATACAATAATTCAGTTTGTATGGCACTCTTCAGCTATAAATGAAACACATGAATAGAACATTTAATAGTAATGTATCACGGTTAGGTACGCAACAACAAAAAATTCATCACTTATGTCACTTTTCATTTATGGATGAAACACATGATTCTAGGACCCAGCAGCAAATAGCGGATCACCTAGGCGCTTGTCTATAGCTCCAGTGGTAAGCACCCGTGTGCACACCACTCGCAACACTGTTGAACGACAAACGCAAACCGAAACAAAGGTGTCCAAGTGGACACAAATGTTCTACTGCATTAGTAAGTATATCTATACTGACTGTACTATCTATGTATCTGGAAAAAGATCCCCCTCCCAGGAAACTAACGAAGGCAGTCATTCTTTTCTATTCTATCTATACATCAAGATTCGCATATATTTGTACATCATGTCCTTACATTATAATATATGATACTACTATTATACATTATTATATTATTTGTACAACTATATCTATGTCATTCTGTACATTACTTGTACGGACACTAATGAATCCATTCAATTCAGATCTTTCAATTGTAGGTGTAATATTAAAAATAACAGTTCTACTAGAGTGATCCAATAACACTGATCTTTCAGTCAGAAAACTGAAGGCTGAATAGATTGTAGATAGAGTCGGAATATTATTAAAAACTACCGATTGCATTTTAAATAACACTGAAATTGTAGAGACCGTTCGTTCGTTCGTGTTAGGTGATTATATGCCTAGCTTAAAGTAGTAATCCACTGTTTTAGCTTCGTCAGTAATATATTGTAGAGATAAAAGAAAAGGATCAACATTAATTTGATAATTGAAATGCTTGATTATTCTTATAATCTGTACTTGTTCAAATTCCAGTAACATTATTGAGAATGTAAGATCTATTATCAACCTGAAAACACATCGGCACCACAGAAGAGGAGGGAATTAACTCTGAATTATTTCTGTCGGTACTTAAGACTGTTTCTGATGTTCAGAATTTTCGATGAATTCATCTAAGAAATCTTAATGGAAGAAATCAATTAATCCAACTTGAAATTTTTGTTTTTGTATCTAATTCTACTGAGATTCTGAGATTAACTGAGCCTGTTTCTTACACATATTCGAAAATTCCTGCTAGTTTATATACTGGTTATTCGAATACTTATATTTTATATTCAAATAATTGTTCGATAATAACTGTTTGGCCTGATTATTGAAACAAAATTATAGCATAATTTATTTATTAAAATGATAGATAGATATCCATTACGTCTGGTTGGTCAAATAACAGCGTCAGACAAGTCGGAGTGTTTGCAAAAATACAAGAAACCGATAATGTTATTTGCTAATGGAACTACTGGTGAAAGGTCCACTTGGAATATTACTGTGTAATCCTTAAATTTTTTAAAATTTCAATTATCAAAATGTGACTAATCTCGTCTTGTCTTGTCTTGACTAACCGGTATACGCCTATCCTAAGTGAAAGTCCATTTGGAATGTTTGAATTAAAAACTGTGTACTTCACCCATTTGTATCAAGGCATTCAATCTGTTTCAATTATACCATCAATATTAGTTATTGAGTTCATTCGCAAGAATATAATGTTTTTTACAGTTGGAGATGACGCCTATCGCAAACAACGTCAGAGAGAAGCGTCACAGCGGATTCCAGGAGTAGCCAAACATGTCAATAGCGTTTCGTACATCGACAGGGCAGCGAGAATATTATTTCCAGCCTCGTTCACGTTTTTGAACATCGCTTACTGGATGCTGTACTTTAGGTACCAGGAGGAGTTCGGCTGGCATGACATTCCATCAGTTAGTCATTAGCGGCTTTCATGGATTATCGAGTTTTTAGTTTCTCGTCTAGAGTCCTGCATCAATTATTTCCGCATCATTCACGGTTTTGATTGTAAAAATCCAATATTTTTAAAAATAGGTACCAACTATAACCAAGCAAAATGACATATCAGATTTTGGTTGATTTTTCTGGCTGGGATGATCCCCACGTCATAAGCTCTTGGCTTGTGCGTGGGTAATGGGTAGGATGATGATGAGAGATGAATTTCAACTAATACTAATCCATAAATTCAAAAGAATCGTGGAAATAATGTCCATTTACTTAAGAAACTAGAGTTGTTCTGGATTAATTTGGTTCTAAAATATTTTTAGATAGATCAGTTCAATTAAAAAACTGGCGTACTCTCTTGATTAATTTGGTTTTCAATTTTCCCAGATGGATCAATAAAATCATTCCAACAATAGTTTTCTTTATAATCTAGGTCTGTTTTCTTAAAACAACTGTTTAAATGCCTCATCAAGAGTTGAGAGCTTGATATTGATTGTTATTGTCGTATTACGAAGTACACTATAACTAAGTAATAAGGAATGTTACAAAAACTTCAGTATCATCTGAGTAAGTCATCTCCTCATTTTCTGTAATCTCAGGTAATTATTATCAACTAGCAAACAATATTTGTTTTGCATACGCAAGCTGTAGATCAATAAAGTCAGTAGGGATCAGATCCTAGACATAATTTAATGATAAATAAAAAATCAATCTACCCACATTCAAGATCAATGTGACTTTCCCGAATGTTGATATAATAATAATGTAGTTGATGAGCAGATTACAGTTCATGTCTTTCCAAAAGCCGACCAATTATTTGATAATCATTTTAAAAATTTTGGTTGTTAGAACCTTCCTTGGAGTGCTCTACACATTGAAAAAATGAATAATTTGAAATAATTATTGTTCAACATACCTGTATCTCGCTTATCTGCTATAAATACATGCCATTATCGCATACAGATGTTTGTTTCATTTCTTCTTCCCACATAGGTATGTCTCAATTCTTCCTTTTTCTAGTTGACTTTGGCTCTTGACAAAAAGATTCAGAAAATACCCGAAGTTTCTTCTAATCCGACCTCATTAAAAACATTCATCATGCATCTCAGGTGGAAAAATGTAGTATCAAGCTAGTAAAAATTGAGAGTAGATATTACAAGATTTTAGAAAACGTTAGTTAGGTACAGAATTACCAAAAACTGGCTGAAATTTGAAAAAAATGGAAGTTCAAGTTCAAAAGTTTTATACACAAAATTCAGAAAAATTCAGTATCATAGCTGTAGTGTCAGAGAAAAGAACTTGTTTAGAAGGAAATAATTTTATAATTAGAAAACTATCTAGTAAAATCCAACTTTTGCCATGAAAAGTTGAGAGAATGTATGTAAATCTATGCACTGACAGTGATCAACGATTCAACAGAGTTCTTTGGAACAAAAAAACTACCGTAATTAAAGTTCAGTATGTTCATGATTATCACCGAGAAGCCAATCTAGCCAAAACGTTGATCTGTCGCCAATAATTCTTCTCTTCATCTGATATACGTTTGTCCCAATATGCAAATAGTTCATACTGCACAGGTCGAAGTTATTCCAGCCTGGAAAGGATTCTCTGCAATGAAAAAACATTAAGACGATTAATTCAAAAAAATCTATATCTATGGCACCAATTTCCTGTAATACATACACAGCACATCAATGATAATCGTGTGAAAATTGAGAGTAGATATTACAAGATTTTAGAAAACGTTAGTTACAGAATTACCAAAAAGTGGCTGAAATTTGAAAAAAGAAGGTTCAAGTTCAAAAGTTTTAAACACACAAAATTCAGAAAATAAAAGAACATTAATTAGCAGTCCATGAATATAATTGTTCTTAAAGAAGTATTTCACTGAACTCAGATAAAAATTAAATAGTTTAAACATATTTACTTATATTACTTTCGACTTTTTACCTGACTCTGACTGTCAATTGGCTGCAATGTAAGTTCCTTACACAAAGCAGAAACAAACTTATTTTTGAAATGTTTAAAATCGAATTGTTCCTCTTCTGTGTTACTTATTTTTTCCTCATATTAATTGCTTTTTTGGGAAAATGAACTTCAAAATTTGATAAAAGAAAAATATAATTATCACCCAAGCTCTACGAATCCTGCCACAAGCGATGCAAATTCTTCGCTGACTTTGCTGTCCTTTTCGGATATTCTGTGCTCTCCAAATTGTGACTGATAGGGGAAAATTAGCAATTGATGATCGCCATGCGCAACACCTGTAATGAATTGCACTTCAATCACTTCAATTTTCTGAACACACAAATGTATAACATTCATCATGGAAATAAGAAACATCAAACTGAGATGTATATTGAGAAATATGGAGAGTAGAACTTTTAGTCATCATGGAAATATTATGGATTTTATGGATTCACCACGATATTCAATATGGATTTAACTGAAATGTAAGATCATCTGATCTTACATTTTTCTATCAATTTTTACATTTTTATCTCAATTACATTTTCTCTTACATTTTTTATCTCAATTTTTTCTGAACAATGGTTGTTCATTTCAACAATAGGTTGAAATAATGATAACTGTTCTGGGATTTGAAACTAATATTGTTATGAAGTAGTAATGATTTTATTCATTCTTAAGTATCATTAATAATCGTGATTTTAGGTTGAAATCATGATAATAATAATTCTTCTGGGATTTGAAAGTACAGTAGTAATACTTGAGTAGCAGTAAAATACTTGAAGTAATAATGGTTTCATTCAAAGTGTCATAAATAAAACTTATTTTATCATCATGAATTTAATATAATTATGTCTGAAGCTTATTAAAACAAATATATTGAACACTTATATGAGTGATTTTACAAATTAAATTTTTGACACTCTTTTTTTATTCAAATTACAATTTCAAGGCTAGTTTTAGATGAAACTATTTATACATATTGGAGTGGGGGAAGCGGTTGGCTTGTGGTCGTGCTGGTGTCTAATAAGAGACTCGCACCTGTTACTCCCATTGTACGGATGACCAGTTTGAGTTCAGGCTTTTTTCAGCTAAATGTCATTCATTCATGATAATAAAAATCGCTTCCCAGTGGTTCGGAACCCAACTAAAGCTGTAGGTCCACTCATCTCTCATCATCATCCCCATTACCCAAGCACAAGCTGAGAGATGTGGGCATCAACACAGCAAAAAAACTAATAATAATAATTTTGAAATCGAACCTTCCAGAGTCTTGTCACGGAGATAAGTCAGAGTTCCTCTATGAGTGTAATAATAAACCATAGCAGGACCATCATGATCAATTAGCTCTTTCAGCATTGCCCGCCAGTACATAACGTCTCCACACATCTGAGAATGAATAAAGACAAAACATTGAGCTAGAAATTGAACGTAGACAAAGCTAATAAAGGAAATGGATAATAAAGGAGAATGGAGGTACAGTACGAGGAATATAACACTGTAGATTCAGGCCTAATTACTCTAGATAGATTGTTAATATATGGAGATCAGCCATGGTAATAAAACAGCAGTATACATAATATAAGATAAGTATAAATGTAATATAGAAAATATAAAATATAATTTAGCAGTATATTATAATTTAAGAAAGTAATATATGTGGATATAGCAAGTAAGATAAGATAAGGTAAGTATAAATGTAATATAGAAAATATAAAATATAATTTAGCAGTATATTATAATTTAAGAAAATAATATATGTGGATACAGCAAGTAAGCTCTAATTACTATAATTATCACGAGAAAACGAGAAAAGACTAGCCTTGGTTGTTCTGTGGCATGTCCCTAAAATTGTCTTCTAGGTAGGCTATCGCCAGTTTTCTTTTCATGGCTGTATTATCTAAAACCATGTTTCACAAGTTTACTACTCGTTATAATATTCGTAGCCACTTTTGGAAGAAATTGGCAGCATTGTAGCAGCCGCCATCTCGCTCTCTGTCCACTTTTCGGCAAAAGCTGATCTTTTCGCACGATGACTGTACTTGAGTTTCAATTAGAATGAATAATTGGAGTGATAACGCTGATAAAAAACAATGCACGTGCAAACAATATTATCTAACTTGATGATCAATTCCTTGAAATTGCTAGGAAATGAAAGGTATGGGGAATATTAGAAAAGCCATTCATTTTTTAGATTGATATTCATTATTATCTCCATAATGAAGGGAGATGGAAGTACGGTACAAGGAATTGGAGCCAAAGAGTAGCCTGGATGTTGAAAAATAGCATTGATGTAACGTACACTGATTTGAGCCAGTTTTATTGACTGAATGCTACATGCATGTCCGGTGAGTGGCGGTATTTACAAACTGAAGGGAGCGTGACAGTGATTGATTGAGATTCTATGACAGAATAATTGAAGGATTAGTGAGTCGGAAGTTGGATAGATTAGCACAAAACAGGAACAAAATGAATGGTGTTGTTAGCCTCACATACTCAGAATCATCTGCTCTAGTGGGAAATCAGGTTTAATTCATGTTATTCATTCAAAACACCAAAGTAAAAACTAATATAACCTGAATCTATTCAATAATATATTCAATTCATTCATATATTTTGGTTTTTCATCACAGAGAGCTGCAACTAGAGACAAATGCTCCAACAGCATGAGACACGTCTAGCTTTCACTGATTGTCACTTGAGGTACGGTAACATAGAAAGAAACAGATACAACGCAAAAATAATCTTTCTGTGTAGTAGTGAAGGTGACATTGTGGTAATTATCCATACTGAATTAAAATACTTGAAGTTGTCAAAACCACATATTTATTAAAACAACTAAACAAAAATAATCGCTCCAATGAAGCAGTTGATAGATTATACGTATTTCAAATTTGTATGAAAAGATTGTAAACCCATAAAATTTACTTACGTGAGTAAACTTCATGAAATTTCCAGGATGAATGTCTGAGTTTTCAAGATAGTACTTCTTGATAGCTTTTGTCATTTGGGTTTTATCCTCAAATTGATCGTATCGCAATACAACTGGGATAATATCGTCGAATTTTTTATTAATCGCAGCTATGATTTCTGGTTTTTTCATTATCGCTATGGAGAGACAATCAACATAGATTAATTTATGAGTTAGGTGCGGATGAAAATAATCTAGCAGAATCAAGTAATCTAATAACACATATTGAGCACATGAGTATTGAAACACATGAGTATTTAGGTGCGAATATAATAATCTAGCAAAATCAAGTAATCTGATAACACATAGCGAGTATTTCTATTCAGCTAATACATTTTAAAACAAAAAATGAATCGTAGTGAATAAATCTCCCCATTGTTGAAAAGAGGCCCCATGATTATTATTAATACATCATTTACTATATAATAACAATTAATTCTTCGTTCAATTAATTATCATACCTTATTTCTTTCTCTAATTCAATTCTACACTTTTGCACTCCACGAGTCTATAAGATAAAGTTAAAACTAAAGTTAGACACATAATTTTATTGATAAGTGATTTAACAGTTCATAGAAACACTGATTCCATAAATCAAACAAGTAGACTGTTTTATCAGATGCATCCAATTCAATGATGCAGTACTCTCTTGAAGATAAAGTTGTTGCTTCGAATATAATTTCAAGTAGATCAAAACTGAACAAGATTTCAAGATGAACTTGAGCGAATACAGCTGATGTAAATGAATTACAGAAAATGTGCAATGGTATGAAATACTTACTTTCTGATACTATATATCCATCCTCAGAAGTATAACCAACAAGCAATGGAACTGATGATCTCGACTTCACCGAATCCTCTGTTATGAAACACTTCTCTCCACAGTCATTTTCTAAAGTTGGTCTGAACACCAGTAGTGGTTCATTTCCAAAAACCTTACAAAGAAAATATTATTCAATAGCAGTTTGCAAGCCGCCGTTTTAAACAATGTTCAACTAAAACATACAGAAAGATATTATTTAATTCATTCTATAATAAAAGAGGAAAATAGATCTTTGTATTGCATGTTATAATCGTTTATTATTACTAACATATTATTCCATTCATGCTGATTAATAACATGTGATATTGTTGTATGATGGCATATGGAAATAATTTGTTAGTGGTTTCATGAGACAGAGAAAAGTGTTGGAACATTTCTAAGTGTAAAAATATACAACCTTCGATTTTACTAACTATTATTATTAAGGACTATATTATTAAGTAGTTTTACCTCGTCCTGTAGTTCCACGGACTCAATCAACAACAGAATTATATGATTATTTCTTGATTCATAACGAACTGCGATGTTTACACTAATGTTTTTAACTTCACTTCTGACATGCAGTCATGTTATTTTAATGTAAGAATTATATGATTCACAATTTTCCATAGTTTTGGATAGAACAGCAAATCCCAATTTTCACTCTTATGGTATTTACAATAACATAAAAGCTACAGTTCGAATAAAACTAGTTGTCACTTGGCATGGTGCTCAAGAACCACTCACTAGAAACGTTTTTGTCAGAAAGTCCGATGTCCGAACAGCTGACCGTTTGATTCAATGTTAGCATTTCAGATGATCGGTCATTTTCTGACAAACACACTTCTAGTGAGTGGTTCTTGATCACTAGGCCAAGTGACAACTAGTTTTGTTCAAACTATAGTAAGATGTTTTGTAGAATACGGATGGATAAATATATATTTAATAAAATGAAATATGAATAATAATCTATTACCCTAAAATGCTTAAGGTTATCATAGATGTCCTTCACTGATTTTTCTCGTAGACATTTCATGATTACAGATGCGTCATCGCTTGTTGGACAATTCAAATGGTCAGCTAATTTTAGAGTATTGTCCTTTGCAAATTTGGCTGACGTTGCTCTATGGGAGTCCATAGCAGAACTGGCCAGTATTGCTCTGTGGAACAGTCCTGAAAATTGATGATTGAATCATAAAAAATAAATATTTTATGAAGATTCAATTGGAAGATTGTACGTGGTACAATATTATAAAACTATGAGATAAAAACATGATGCAAATTTATAGATAGTGTTTAATTAAGAATTTCTTGACATAAAGTAGGCCTACTGCAAAAAGTAGAAATAACTTTGACATGCTTGAATTACGAGTTGAAATATAAATCCTTTTCTGCACTGCAGTGAAGAGCTGGAGACAAGTAGGTTCTACATTGTAGGCTACTGTACAGATACTGTATAATCACAGTGTGGCCATTTAATATCACACTTTTGATTGGTTAGCTCGGGCAAATCCAATGTTGCATTGGAATGATACGCAAATCATAATTATATTACATACAATATTAGCCTTTGCCAGTGTTCGTTTCCATCATTATTTTTATGCTTTTAAAATAATACCAATAGTAGAGAGACTTTTTTTAATGTTAGAAAAGTTATTTTTGATGTTGTTTCTCTCAAAATAAGTATGAAAAATGAATGAATATGTTCATGTTTGCCAATAATCCCATATCAGAATTTAAAAATTTGCCAAAAGTATGGCGGTGGCGGAAATAAAAAAATGTTACATCACAGTGTTATGGACCTTTTCACACCTATGACCACACTGTGATTATACAGTCTCTGTAAATTGTACCATCTGCAAAAATCTATCGGGTTATTGTTTTTGTCAATGGCTGTAAGTGTGAATAAAAACTGTTTTCTTATCAACACAAATCAATCGCATACATCCACATCTTCTAAGATACGTTGATGCAAAATACAAATATACAAGGTACAAACATACATGATATATACAGATACAAGACACACAGATACAGGATACACAAATCGGATACAGGACAAAAAAAATCGTACAAGATACAAAAAAAAAGAGAGAAAAAACAATCACAAGATACAAATCTTCTTGTGGTACCTCGACTCATGTCCGAATGTAGATGATAACCAACACTGGTTGAGCCAGCACTGTGTCCAAATAGTGTTACTTGATTGCAATCACCACCAAAATGTTGTATATTACGATTCACCCATCTCAATGCAGCCACTTGATCTTTGAATCCAAAATTTCCTCTTGCTTCTGCATCGTCTATGGATAAGAACCCTGAAACAAAAACCGCACATAAGAGAAATCAGTCAAGAATCACGTAGCAATGATTGTTGAAAAATTAAAATTTTATCGAGAATTTTTAATTTCATTGCAATTTTTCATTTTTGAGCTTCAATATTCAGAGTTTTCTATTCTCTTAGATAAGTTTCAGTTTGTACGATAGTTTGTTTTCATTTTCATATTATGAAAACAGTTTACTGAGCAATTTTCAAAATGACTATTAGACATGTTCATTGTTGAAAATCGAAACTTGCCTCATGAACATAATAATAGTATTAATACTTCTGATATCATTGAACAATATTAATTAATAAAAATAGAATTTCACAATTTTTACCTAGAGGAAAAAAATAAACCACCAGACGAGATGCCACACTATATTTCCTTCCCAACAGTTTCCCAATATGTTACAGCAATTGAAAAAGTTTTAGCCGTTGTAAAGTTTTTCTCAGAGTGAATGACAAGAATTAGATAAAATTTGTAGAACAAATATTGATGTTGTGGAATCTTTCAATAACAGAAAAAGCTTTTTGAAAAGTGGAGTTTGACAATCTCAAAAAGTTTTTTCTATCAACAAGAATTAGGCCTAATTATCTATGGAACTCATTTAACATTGACAAATTCATAGTATACACTTGGGTACACGTACTAGCGCAGTAGTTTAGGAACATGGCAATAATTTATAATGGTTATATCACACCTATTCAATTTTTATCTAGATTTAGAATGATGAGTTGGAAGAAAAGTAGAAAAATTAGTTGATGCATTATGAAAGGTATTGCACTAAATAAAACTAGTATATTCAGATAATATCATTTTAATTTCAAGTTTCAAAATAATAAAAATTTCACAAAATTATGCTACCGAAGAAGAAGAATGTAGCAATTTTTCATCAGTCGTGTTTGTTCTATTATTGAATGATCAACATCATACTGCTATTCGCTGCTGTTGACGTTAGATCATTTGAACAATAGATATCGAACTAACAGCATTGATATTTATGCAGCATGACGTTTCGATCTCAATTCAATGAGACAGAATTTGAACTTATTGACTCTCATGCTTTTCACATTGGCAAGAACATTACCAATATGTGAATATTTGGTTGATGTGCGAAAGTAAGGAGTAAAATATAAGAAATACATTTAATGGTTTTATAAACAGGAGTAGATGTATGAAATTGAACCTACCTAAAACACTTAAACGATAATTCATGGTCACTAGGATACAATCGCAATAGTCCAGGAGAATTTCTGGACCCAGGTCTTTACTGTTGGATGACCCAAAGGCTAAGAAGCCTCCGTGAATATAGAATAGAACTGGTAGATTTGTTTTAGCCTAGAATTAAAATAAAAATGTGTGTGACAATCCATAATAATAGGATTGTAAATTTCACAACATGTGTACAATAACAATGAAACGCATACACAATACGATTGAATAAGATTATCTTCACAATAACTCCATCAATCTAAAATCACAAAAATATTAATTACACAAGAGAAAAATTGTACTAATATTGTTAGGATAGCATTTAATAAAAGAACATGTGATTAATCGATAAAGATGTACTATTAATCTTGTAAGAAGAACGAGATTAGAACAATAAAACAGCTCGTACAATTTAATAATAAATTTAACAGAATTTTTTAAGAGACAATTTCAATCAAGTCTTTGTTCTCGAAAATCACATGTCATAAATATGAGAGAGCTGGTAAGCTACCAGTACCCAAGATGAATTTAATCAAACAACAGCCAATGTCATTCATTTCAGCCACTTTCAATTTATAAATTTATAACTTATAGAATTGTGCAAAATGTGAAATCGAATGTCCGTTATTTTACTAGATGGTTACTATGGGAAATAAAGTAACTGTATCAAAATGCTATTGATAAAATATTCAATTTCCTCCCGGAAAAACTGAATTTCTATTCTACTGTATTTTATAACATACTGTACTGATTCAACGATTTAATAAACTTATTAGAATAATAAAAATAGCTCGTAAAAATTAATTTCTTGGTTAAACTCACAGTTTTTGGAACAAAGACGTTGATGAAGAGACAATCTTCTTCTCCAATAATATTTCCGCCTTTGGTCTGAGTACAGAGTGACCCATCTTCTAGGGCCGATCTAATCCCATCCCAAGATTCAACATCCTCTGGATCCTGGAACATAGGACACATTAGAATGGAAGCAATAAGAAACTAATTGAATTTGTGAAATGTTTTACATTTTACAACATAAACAAGATTTTATCAGACCTTCTAATGGAATTGAAATAGTTTTGAATGGAAGCTACCAAGAGGCAACTGAACACGAATGAGAAGATTCTTAATATCAGTTGTGGTCCTTCAATCCTTCCAGTCACATACTTGAAAAATCAAGTGAATATAATACAGTTCTTAAAAAGAAAAAATAATGCTTGAACTGATGAATATTCCATTAGAAGAATAAGGTGGTTCATAACAGAATATAGTTGGAATGAACATAGATAATACAGTAACAGTCGAAGTGTTTAAATGGAGTAGTAAGTGTTTTAAGTGAAGTATGTAAGCGAGAAATAAAAAAAGTGACTTGCTTGAGATTTTTCAAATATTCTTGTATAATAATTGCTAATCTTCGAATCAACTTTTTGACATTCAATCAATATTACTTGACAGGTTTTTTAATCAAAGCAATTGAAAAAATCAAATAGAATTCCTCACCTTAAATCTCAGATTACCAATAGGTGGTTTGGCATAGGGCATTCCAAGAAAAGCACGAACATTTTTACCACGCCAAGTGGTAATCAACTTCCCTCTGACAGAGCCTTCATTCAGTTTGACCACCAAGCTAGTTTGATCATAATCCAATATTTCGCTAAAGCCACAGCTTATGAATAAAAGTAGAATATCAACAATATTAAACGGTATAAACATGTTGATTTGAAGTAGAGTTTCTCGTTTTTCAACAATGTCAATAGGACTGGCTGTAACAGAAATTAGATCAATGACTAGGAAAAATTGTTAAATCTGAGTACAAATAAATATTATCACTAATTTACAGATTGAATCACTATTTAAAATGTATAAATATATATGCCGAAAATGATAACTGACCGTTAAGCACTTGAAAGAGGACTAACAAGCTGCACATTATGAAACTGTGCACC
Organism: Laodelphax striatellus; assembly: GCA_017141395.1. Classification (NCBI taxonomy): domain Eukaryota; kingdom Metazoa; phylum Arthropoda; class Insecta; order Hemiptera; family Delphacidae; genus Laodelphax; species Laodelphax striatellus. Next base: position 49,300,845 of record CM029531.1, read on the forward strand.
TAAAACTTCAATTACAACCAAGTTGTAAACTGTTGAAAATTTGATGTAACTTAATAAATTTGTATAAGCACTGTGTAATTTTCATTGAGTATATGAGGCCCATTTTTATTAAATTATTTTTTAATATAGCCCCACAGGGAAAAATCTGGATGCGTTGAATCAGGAGACATTGGGGGCCATAACCTGATCTTGAGAAAACATCATGCTTACCTTATCGTAATCTACTAAACTATACTGCAGATAAATTTTTTTCTTACTCACAACAATGGGCTTCAGATCTGTTGTTTATTATTACCAATGATGCTATTAGAAACTAAAAATAATATGAATACCATCCTATTTACAGACTCGTTTATTTGAATGTGCGTGACTTAATGAACAAAATATAACACAACACTATACAAAACTTTACATAACACATAGGGCAATGGCAGCTGCTACAGAGCGTGCCATCCAAATTGGCGTCTCACTGGAGCATGCGCGTTGATCGCTCTCTCCCACTACAGTGCCTGCTGACTCGCGGTACAGTAAATTTCAAAAGTTCATTCAGCTGGCAAACTCAGCTTTATAAAAAAAGTCATATTCGCTTCGGTTACAGAGCGTGCCATCCAAATTGGCCTCTCACTGGAGCATGCGCGTTGATCGCTTTCTCCCACTACAGTGCCTGCTGACTCGCGGTACAGAAAATTTCAATAGTTCATTCAGCTGGCAAACTCAGCTTTATAAAAAAATTCATATTCGCTTCGGTTACCCAGCAGTAGTATGATGTTATTTGCTTCACAGATGTTATCTTTCAATGAGAATTTTGGAGGTGACTGTACTAACCTTAGGCATTGAATATATATCCTTTATATATTCAAGGATATATAAGGATATATATATATATTCAAGGATATTTATATATAAAGGATATATATTCAATGCCTTAGGGGCTGGAGGGGAAGCGTGGTAGGAGAGATTATCCATCTCTCTCGCACACCCTCCCCTAGACGCCAATTTGGATGGCACGCTCTGTACCTAGCAGTGCTATGATGTTATTTGCTTCACTGACTGTACTAGCCTTAGCGGCTGGAGGGGAAGCGTGGTGGGAGAGATTATCCATCTCTCTCGCACAGCCTCCCTAGACATAATTTGGATGGCACGCTCTGTATCAGACCCATTAAGCCCATTTCAGCAGCCTGCAGATGAGTGTGATTTGTGTCACAGCACATCAACTCCTAGTTGACGTAGAAACATTTAAGCAAGCAAAAATATTATATTTTCAGCTTGAAATTGCAACAATAAGAATTATATTGTGTTGACTGTATTCTTACAATATAGAAAGGCCAATATAAAAGTGCAATGCTTGTGTATGAGTCGCTTTAAAAATAGTGTAAGGGTTCCTTCTTATAGCTTCATTAATTATGGAAAGTCATTCAAATCTTAAAAGCGATAAATATTTGATAGAACAAGAAATACATTGAATTATTACTCACTTCCTTTAAAGCGATATCAATTTTCTCTCTACTATTCTTTGAATTCGATAATTATTATGGCCTCGGAAAAAAGTTACTCGGCCTCCTCTGGAGTATGTACTGGGTCGAGTGCTCTTAACCGAATGCCTTGACCGATACATTGTTTCTGAACAATTTTACTTGTCATGAATTTTCGTATTGAAAAATCTCACAGGAAGTCATTACAATAATGTGGTTAGATTTGTCAAGAGTTTCCGTTGATAAGTAATTTTATTGTTACAGTAGAAAAACAATAATAATATTTGATACCGGTACCGGTTCAAGTTTCAGCAATAAGAGTTTTTAATCCGGAATAGCATATTTTTCACTTTTAATAGAATGAAAAACTGAGAGAAAATCCTAAAAGTGAAATGATTAGATGCACTTGGATGAAGCAAAGCTGTTGTGGTGATCGTTTTTACGATTTGATTGATACTTTAATTTTGATTAATCTATATAATTATATAAAAGCGAAATGGCACTCATTCATTCATCTATCAGAACTAAAAATCTACTGAACCAAGTAGATTTTGTACAAATCTACTGATTTTGAAAATATCTCATAGATACGCCCAATATTCGCGTTTTTCACTCTGTCAATGGCTGCCAGGGGTCCAGTACTAGTACTTGATAAAGCTTGAATTTTGCAAGCAGTATCTTATTTTGGATATTTATTATTTTATAAAATACATTATTAACATCAGTATTTATGAAATACTTGTATGCCTATAATGTATATTTTATGTACTTGTAATATTGTTTTTCCAAAATGAAGAATTATTTGATTTTATAATTTATTCTATGATAGCAACCATTGCAGAAATCGTGAAGTGATTCAAGAATCATCCAAAAAGGAACCTGAATCAATAAATTATTATTTTTAATTTGAGTTTCCCTGAACCAGCAAGAAAAACAACATGTAATAGGAAGGGCATCTGTTGGGAACATCATTTTTTCACTATTAATTTATTTTCCATCTTATTAAGATACTTAGTAGCTCGAATAAGTATACTTAAAAGTATTTACGTTTGTGATAAAAGAGTTACGATATAACTAAAACGTTGTACTTTTATATTGCTGATAAAAGTACAACGTTTTATCATAAACGTTGACTTTTATCAACGTTTGTGATAAAAGTTGACATTTGTGTTAGAACTATACAAATAATTATAAATAGACTGCGTTGAAACCAAAGCAGTTGGAATTCACCAAATCATTTACAAACATATGGACATAATATTATTATATTGGACATTATAGAGTATATCACGTTGTAAGCAGCAAGAAAGGCAGTTATCGGAAGCATGCGATATTATACAACGATTGAGCCTTAACTACGCAGTATTTGTTTGGGAAGTCCCAGTCTTATTTACAAGGATCCGCTGCTCTAAGAACTCACACTGTACCAAAGGCGTAATACCAATGCCTTGTATTGTATAATAAGCGGCACAAGGATAAGGATCCTTGTTTATACAAAGATATTAAGCTAATACGAAAACAAAATTAAGGATTCTGGGAAGAATTGTTATCCAATGCATTCCTAGAATCACTCGTTTATCCAATTCTTAGCAGGCGTGGAAATTTACTTTTAGAGTGGATGAAATTATTGAAATTATGTCAAGCAGCAGCCATAGAATAGTTGGAACTATGCAACTTTAATAAGCAATCACTGATTCGATCTGGGTTCGATCTTTATTTCTCCTAGCCTTTATTATGCTTTATCTCAACACATCCCAAACACATGAATCTAAATTATAATAAAAGATAAAGCAATACCAATAATAACTTTCCACTTGACAAGAAAATATACTAGCCTCGAGTAAACTCAAGTCAGCCTATTTGTAAATAAACAAACATATTCTGAAGCAACAGCAGCTCATAGTAACCTGATTTAGAAGCGATAAACTCTCCTTTGGATTTGAAATAGTTTGCGAGTCTAGTTCTAGTAGCTGATTATGTACAAATGGGATTGGATACAGGACCGGATCTCTTTGAATGGATCAGGGTCAACCTCTTGCATCTTTAAGACACTTTGCCAATAGCTCCTCCAGTCAAGTGAACTCTATACTTATAGCTCAATTAGTTAATAGCTTGATTTTCGCAAATACGTTACTGTACTGGCCATTTACTTAAAAATGTTGCATGATGCAATGTTGAAATGACGGATTTAAAATGTTGTGGAAATCTTTTAATCCTGTTCTAGTTCAGAATCTATTCTATCATGAGACTACTGACTAGGAAAATAATTGTGTTCAAGAAAATGTTTTAGGGTGAAATAGGACATTTTCAAGAGATTATGAGTCTACGGGGTCACAAACACATAACTAATTTCAAGAATTCGTATAGTAATCTAAATGGTAAAAAACTCATAAATCGCTCTACAAAATAATTTTTTGGCATCATTTCTATTCTGTAAATTTTGTTGATATGTTTCAAATAAAATAAATTAATTTTTACTGTACACATAATAATTTCTCATTAATACAGTTGTCTACCAAAAATAAATATATTGATATGACACTGACCTAAACTTTCATGTCATTTCATGACATATTAGTAGGTTATTTTAAAATAAAATATTAACATGAAAGTGCATTCAATTCAACAAAGTAATGGCCAATTTACATCTAAATTTCATTTTTCATTCATTTCATTTATTTACACACAATTTCCAAAAACAATACAATAATACAACATATAAATACAATACAAAACTGGAAAAAGTGGTTAGGTGACCTCATTGAAATCGTGGTGAGGCACCAAATGAATACTTATGTTGGGTCATTACATAATCGTAGTATTGTTTACAAAAAATCTCCAAACATGTTTATGCTGTCACTGATATACCATCTGTCAATGTGTTAATGAAAGAAGAAACGGAAATCGCAATTACGATGTGATTATCTTGAATGGGAGAAAGATATAGATAACATTGTTTCGTTCAATTGATATTTTCACACTCCATCAATTAAAGAAGTCTTAATTGGTTTTGTTATAGGTGAATGGCAGAGAATAGCCATGTAGTTAATATTGGAAATAGACGTGAAGATCAGATGAAAAAAGTAGAGAGAGAATACAATTTGGGAGAAGGAGAGCAAGTAATTGCTTGTAAAAGAGGGATAGAAAAAGAGAAAGAAGCAAAGGGTGTCACCGGTTAGTAAAACCGATCAAGTTGTAATTATTTGAACTACTTCCTCGGGTTTAGATTGAGCGCTACTTCCCTTCCTGGTCAGTACACAGCAATTACATGGGAAAAGGAAGGCAAGCTTTCTACGGTTAAGTACTGCACTGGCTCACTGTTCAATTATTGCCAGCGAGTTAACCATAAAGCGGCTGATTGAATTGTTTTAGCCAGCATTCACGATTGCAATTGACCAGCATAGTTTTCGATTAGAGTCTGGGTCACTCAACAGGAAATGGGCATACATGCATTCATAACTAATTGGATTGAGCATAAAATAACCTCAATAATTATTATGTTGAGCAGTATGGATTCAATACAGTCTGAAAAAGTATAATTAGATAAACAGACGATGAAAAACAAAGGTAATTTATGGAATACTAAATGCTATGTAAACAGTGCAATAAATAATACCAAAAGATTGAGGGACAGTTAGTAAGAATTGATTGAACGAAAAACTAATATAATGTTAAAAAATAAATAACAATCGAATGATTACAATATCACATGATTCCTTTCATAGCAAAATGATTAATTTCCTTTCTGAAGAAAAAAAGCAAATAGCAACTCTTATTAACTTCAATGATTACACAATATCATATAATTCCTTTAATAAAAGAATGATTTACTTTCTGAAGTTAAAAACATCAGAAAATTGCAACTGTTATTAACTCTACCCCAATAATTTTATCTAAATATTTTCACAGGCACAGACCAAATAACATGTGAAAATTAATAAATGGGATAAGATAGAATAAGTGTTGATGGGATGATATTCTTGTTAGTAAGACTTGAGAATTGTGTAATTGAGAACAGAAATAATTATTGAATTGCAACCATTCAAAAGTATACAATACTTTGCCTTAATATTAACATTCAGTTTATTGATAATCACCTTTAATTAGTCAAATAGAAATTGGAGAAATGACTTACCTTGAAAGGTGATTATCGTATTTGGAGGAGGAATCAGTCTTCTACTCCCCACTTATTTTGAATTCAACTCTCTCAAGCGTAGGTGCCCTGTGAATTTGGTTCAGCTGAATGTATTCATTCTGTAAAAGCCACAAGCAAGTCTGGGATATTGACAATCTACTCGTATGAACTTGCTAACTAGAAATGGAAAGAACCATAATTGAACAAAGATTTGAGTAAAAACCAAGTCACAGAGTATATTATAAGTAAAATAATTAATTATGTCATGAAATGTGAGAATAATAGTGAGGATACCTTCCCCTGCATATACTGAGAGCGTTTCGTTGCTATTTTCCTGTTATTTACAGTCCTTGGAGAGACAGCTTTCTGTCATTCCAATTTCTGCTGTTTTCCTGTTATTTAGAGTCGTTGAAGCGACAGCTTTGTTTGATTACAATTTCAAGTGGATGTATATCTTCTACCTATACAGAAAACACTTAGAAACAACTGCACAAAACCGCACTGATATGCGATAAAACAAACAACTATAAATGGTAGGCTAGACTGAGGCAATGTTCATTTTTGTTTTCCATCATGCTTTCCTGTTACAAACTCAACCGCCCACTGTTCCTCTTAAAAGCCGCAATAATGCAATGCGGATTACTGAAATAAACCTGCACTATTTTGAGCGTTAAACCAACTTTTATTTACCATGACTGATGAGAAGTCCCAAACCTTATCTCATTTTCACAAAAAACTCAAGGGTACAACAATGTTCTAAAATTAAGTTTTGAATAGTTTTAAATACCTTTTTGAACTTCAGCATGCCTCATCCATCATTTTACTGTATTTGGTTGACGGCGAATAGTCATGTCTTCTACAATCGGCTAGCCATTAAACTCCTCAAGAGCCCAGCTCCAACTTTCAGCCTTCACTGGAAAAAAGACACGTAGATGGTTAATTAAAATAATAGTACATACTTTGGTTTTGCAGATTAAAGAATATTCTTTCAATAGAATTTGTGTAATTTCGTTATTATTTAGCAATTCTTTTGCGTGATTTAAATTGAAAATTTACAAAAACTAATCCGTGAGATACAATGATTGATGTCACTGCATCTTCAGCAAATCTAGTTATCTTTACAAAACTGTTGATATTCATTTACCATTATACACATTGCACATTTCAATTAACGAAGAAAACCCTTGTATTGTTTTAATAAGGCATTTTTTGAAGAAAACAGTATCTTAATGTTGAAGGGAGGAATTCCATCACAAAAAATATGTTGTAGCCTATTGCTAGATGAGAAGCAGGTTTAGAATTGCTTCCGTCGATTTTGTCTCTAAATAATTATGCATTGGTTGGACATTTCAAACACATTTTGAACATTTTCAGAATTTAAAAGCTAAATCTTTCCTTGTTCTTTTCTGAGTGATGAATAATTCAAATGTGTTACACAACAAGCCATATTTCCCTGTAATATTGGCTCAAACAACCTCTATGCATTGAACAAAGTATTGTCCATCAAACGATTGTACAACTCATCATTCAAAGATTTTCAGGCGGATAATGGACCACAAAACAGATGAGGACACAACGAATAGTCTTTTGTTATAATGATATTTTTTAATTTGGTCATTAATATGTGTTACTGAAAATTGTTTGTGAATTAATTCAATTTTGTTAAAATTGTAATTTATTTTGTGATTTTTTCAATTCTTGAAGAATTGCAAGATAACATGAACATTATTTATGAATAAAAATAATTGATTCTTTGAATGATTATAAAGTAGTAATTGGAGAACATTTCAATGTACTGTTATGTGCGTGTGAAATAAATTTGATTTGAATCATGGAGAAAAATTGTACAAGCTTATAACATTCAGCGTTATAAAACCCACAATGAAAGTGAATCAATTTCATTAATTAAATTGTGCGTAAACACACTTTTGAACTTGTTTGAAACTTCAAATTTTGATAATAAATCCTCTCAAGTTCAAAACCATTCTAACAATTAGTATCCAACCATTCAGCTTTGATTGCATGTCCATTATCCTGACGAAACTATACAAAGGAATGCTTGTAATCTTGAACCTACTTTGATATCAAGGACTATAAACTGATTCATAAATCTCATAAATAATAATACTGGAATATTAGACAGTGTAGTCAACTACTTTTATTAACTAGAGCGAGAAGTACAGTACATTATTTACAAATAAAATTGAGCATTCCAGGGCTCCTGCAGTGGAAATTACGTTGGACGCGTAAGCAATCAGTTCTAAAAGAGACTCACGCACTGAATACCGCTGGGCCAGTAAGTCGCTAACGCTCACATCACGCACGCAAAGCCATATTTTATGCGATTCGGAGACGCTTTCACAATAACATCACAATTGAAATAACTGTCTACAGTTTCGTTCGGCTTAAATCGTAACCATTGAACACCTAACTTCGACGGTTTTTGAAGAATAATTGTCTTTTTCAATTATTTCGATTGAGCAAGAGGTGTCTAGAGATTACATTCAGTATGAAATTGATATTTCTCAACGCAATACGATTTTCGTTTGAGCAATTCACGAGTAGGCAATTATTTAGTTTATGATGTTTAAAAGGTATTTAGATTTTGTCAAGGAATGTGAGTTTTTTAACAATGAAGGCAAGTTTCAAGATTAAGTTTAAAATTGTAGAAGAATTGCATAGTGTGGATAAATTTGATAGTTATTTAATTTGATTATGATAAAAAAACACCGGATCCAAGCTGAAGGTCAAGAGGTGGAGAGAATCAACTCCATCTAATGAAGGATATTTCAATTTTATTACGAGGTAGTAGATTGCAATATGAATAGAAATACAGTACATCAAATAATAAATAAATGAATAGATAGAATTTTATTGCTATGACGAAATGCCTTGAAAAAAGAGCTCTCATCATGATACATCCCCTTCTCTCATTATCGTCCATCCCATTGCCCAAGAGCTATTGAGGGGATCATCAATCACCACAGAAAAAACTACCATACATGAGGATAACCAGGTATAGGAAGTGTCTAGATAGAAGCTATGGTACTTGCTCCAGAGTACAGAGACTGTGTCACAGTGTGGTCATTTGATGACACACTTTTGATTGGTTAGCTCGGAAAAATCCACCACACTTTTGCCAATTCCCATTATGATATGCAAATCATAATTGGATAGTGATTGTTGAGTGTTGATTGATTCACTTCTTACCTACAATTTGCCTTTGCTATTTCAAGCATTTAAAACAATACCAAGAGTAGAGAGACTATTTTTAATGATAGAAAAGTTATTTCTCACAAAATAAGTTTGACAAATGAATGAGTTCATGTTCGCCTGTAATCCCATATCAGAATTTTAAAATTTGGCAAAAGTATGGCGTTGGCGGGAATAAAAAATGTTTCAAAATGGAACTTTTCACACCAATGACCACACTGTGATTATACAGTCTTTGTATCCCATAGTAGATTCCATCTACTTTGTGAATTTTTAGTACTATCGATTTTTCACTAGAATTACAACATGCAGTCAATTATTGATAAAAAATTGACTGAACTTTGTAATCTCAGGCTAGACGTACACCGGTTAGTCAAGACAAGACGAGATTAGACACATTTAGTCACAGTAATTTACATAGTTGCTTATGAAGCAGCACACACCGATGCAATGACTAATCGATGTGTGTTGCTTCATAAGCAACTATGTTAAGTACTGTGACTAAACGTGTCTAATCTCGTCTTGTCTTGACTAACCGGTGTACGCCTAGCCTAAGTAAGAAATCGATAGTCTCAACTTCGCAGTTCGTCATAGATCACAACTATTATTGATGAAAAATTGACTGCACTTTGTAATCTTAGGCTAGGCGTACACCGGTTAGTCAAGACGAGATTAGTCACATTTAGTCACAGTAATTCACATAGTTGCTTATGAAGCAGCACACACCGATGCAATGACTAATCGATGTGTGTTGCTCCATAAGCAACTACGTGAATTACTGTGACTAAACGAGTTTAATTTCGTCTTGTCTTGTCTTGACTAACCGGTGTACGCCTAGCCTAAGTAAGAAATCGATAGTCTCAACTTCGCAGTTCGTCATAGATCACAGTCTAATCTCGTCTTGTCTTGTCTTGACTAGCCGGTGTACGCCTAGCCTAAGTAAGAAATCGATAGTCTCAACTTCGCAGTTCGTCATAGATCACAACTTTAATTTTTGAGTGTTTGTAAAAATAATCGGAATCACCGGCACCTGCTACAAGCAGTACATCACCAGTATTACACTGTACTTCACTCCAGTACTTCCAGTCATCACCACCACAGCTTCACTCAATTCAAGGCGTTTCCTCCGCGGACGTTGCGGCAAGCACTGTTGTTATCAGTGACCAACCAGCGCAACATCTTCTTCCTACGGATGAGGTCAACTGATGTTGTCATCGTGAATGTAAAAATTGTTAACGGGCGGCGGCGATTCTAGTGAAAGAAGAGATAAGGTCAGACCGAAGGGAGTCCAAGGTCCGCATCACACCGCCTTCCAGCCAACCCGTGTGTATTGCATAAGGCGCAAGAGGAACCGGAGAAAGCTATTGGACGAACACACTCACACTCACTCAAACCTTGGCCAGGCCTTAGCTTAGCGCGCAGTCTAGTGCAAACCTTCTAGTGGTGTGGTGAACGTTGGTCGTGGACACTTTTACTCTTATTGATTAACGCAGCCGGCATAACAAACGGAAGGAACTGTTGTTTTTAGAAAGGTAAGCTGCACTTCTGTCTAAGAAACACTTTGTGAAAATATTGGATTGATAATGCTGATAACATGAAAAATTTAAGTTATTTATGAATTTATCAGTTACAATTTATTTTTAAAATGTTACTTTAGAAAGGTACAGTAAGCTATACTTGTGCCTAATAAATACCATTGGTTGTGATAATATTCAATCATTAATTTTAAAAATTATGCGATTTTCAAAGTTATTTGCGAATTTATTATATCTATCAATTAACAAGTTTCATTATTTTAGAGAGATCAGCTACACTTGTGTCACATAATAAGTTGATTGGTTATAGTGATGTTGGATTGTTGATTTCTCATGTTGGACTGCTCGTATAAAACTGTTTTGTTACCTTTTTTCATTTCCAAAGTAAAATTTGAATTTCACAATTTTTGGAATTTTGTATAATTATTTCATTTTTTTATAAATATTTTATTTAGTGCTTCAGAGGAATTATCCTGTGTTTTAAATTGTAATTGGTGTAACACCAATAAAAGATATAAGTGTAAGAGTATTTCTCAATTCGAGTGAAAAAGGAAATAATTGATTTTTTAAATCTCCTTTAGTGTAAATTCTCTTATTAATTTAAGTAAGAACTAAACTGTTCATTAGCCAATGTGCTAGATTGCAGTCAAACTTCATTAAAGAAAAAAAGAGGATAATTATTCAATACTTGGGTGGAGGCTTTAAGAGTATGATCAAGAACTATCAATAATTTTTTAAAGTAATATTCAATTACTCTAAGAACAAGGCAAATGTGAAGTTTTTAAAATCCTATTTTCGTCAAGTAGAGGAATTCATGATTGTTGTATCAACTCATTTGATTCCATAAGCTAAAGGTTTGTACAATTGAATAATAACTTGATGATTTCATTTCTCCGTTATTAATAGCCATCAATGCAACAATGAACTTTCAGATAGTTAATAATTACATCATTGAGTTTCTTGATAAACTTTTTTCAATGACCGTGCGGTTTTTACGGATTACATGAATGCCAAAATTAGAGACAAATGTTAAATTCATCAACTATTTCATTAAGCTGCAGTGGATTCAAGCAATCTTTCCATTTTGCCATCTGAAAAATGTACAAGTATATGACTTGAATGGGACTCGACGTACTGAATAAGCTCTGTAAATATTTAGTTGAACAACCAATTGGGAACCGGTCAATCCTGTTAAAGGCATGTAACAGCCAAAACGTGCACCAAAGAACGTTCAAAGAGCAAACATGTTCAGTACGCTTCACTAAGCTCAGCCAACAAAATCAACCGCAAACATTGAACCAAACACCTGAGAGTCGAATATTCAAAACCAGTACGAACTTGAAACAGACAAATTATAGGTCACAGAAGAATATCTTCAACACATAATTGTTCACTTAAAACTTGACATGTAAGTATAGAGCCTAATGGGAATGATAGAGCCATGACAGATAGGATTTCTACAGCATTGAGTAACATGAGAAAAAATACTCGCATATAATGCAAATTGTACAAAACCTTCTCAAATCAAGTTTTCTTCTTTGATTGAAAAATTAGATTTTCTCTTAGTCAGTGATTTTTATCACGTTCAAATCATCTACGTTTCATGATATACATGTATTTTCTCTATGGACCAGTAAATTATTTATGAACTCAGATGATGATTAATAATTATTATCATATGTCATAATTATAATTATTGAGTTCTCAGATCATGTATTGATTTATTTCATCATTTCTCTTGGTTGAGGGAGTCACTATTTTCCTCATTTCTCATAAACTTCCAATCTAAAATTTAGTAATATAGTATTGTGGGGGGGGGGGGGTTACTGAGCGGTGTTGGTTGACAAGAACGGTACTATCAATTTTCTGGATATAATAATTTTGGAATTAGCACGTAAATGTCATACCTATCATGTTATTGAAACGCTATTTTTTTAATTTCCTTTCTGTAGTAGCAATTTGGTACAGCGACAAATGGCTGTCATTTTTTACCGGCACACACCGGTACTTGTTCTAACAAGTCTGACGTAATATGCAGCTTCCTAACCAGTTACTAACTTGATTTCCAGACTTGTGTTGACTCTTCAAAAATATAATTTTCTAGTAGTTTTAAAATGTTTGGATAATATTATGCTGTACTGACACACTTTTGTTAGTTAGCTTTAATCGTAACATAAATCTTACAAGAAATGTCAGTTTTCAAAATACCGAGTACTAGTTTATGGAGCTGAATTGGACGTTTTTGTAGTTATTGCAAATACTCGTAGTTCCTAATATTAAAATAGAAAATAAAAAATGCAAGACAATACTGCAAGACTCTTTATGATCATGTGAATACAGACTGTACCATAAAACCAGCTACAAAGCCTGGATCTGAACTTTTTGCAAGAATGCTGAACAATAAATGTAGCAGACACTAATAAATTAAACCTGCTGATGTTATAACTATTAGACAAGTATATGATCATTATAATAATATACGTATAATACTTGTTGTGATTTGATTAATGTTGAAACAACAAGAAACAAGCTATCACATTAATTCTGGTTTCTACCTTCCACAAAATAAGCATGCATTTAATTTTTTTGGGGACGACAGCATTTCCTTTTTAATAATGACAGGATGCTTTCACAAGGAAGCAGCGAAATTCGTAAAGTATTTAAAACGAGGAAAAGTTAGTCTCATTATCATTTCCAAAAACTCTTTATCAAATATGCTGAGCGAGGCCATGTATAAGATTTTAAAGGTGCGTGATTCCAATAAACCTCCAATTATCATTTCATTTCTATTCGTTATCGTTTTTCATAATTTATTCAAACAATAAAAAGTAAGTTCCATCTTTAAACAGGAGGTGATGCAAATTCTACAACAATATAAACACCATACCTAGGAGTACATTTTATGTACATTTAATATTATTCTGAATCAAATAATTTTCAGTATAATAATTTTCTATAATTTGCAAAGAGAAGGGTCTGAGACCTGATTTTTGTAATAGAAAAAAAGCTGATGTAAGCATTACAAGAAAACCATACGAATGAATGAATAAAGACTATAATGTAATAATACATAGTCATGATTAGCAATAGATCTTTTGATAATAATCTTTCCGGAACAAAACCATTATATTCACATTCGTTCAATGATTACCTTTCTTCCTCTATTGTACAGGCCATCGATAACCCAACCACCTAAACACAGTCCTTAACAGACTATACTTGTTCAAAACAAGGAGAAATTTGTAAGAAAAGTACAAAACAAACGAAGATGTCAGATATTATGTAAGAATTATCGAGATAAGATACTTTTATCCTTAAACGTTATTCAGCTCAGCTACAACCACAAGCATCTCCCCTAAAAATGTATTCCTATGTATTAGTCAATCTGAAAAGTGATGATCATGTTAATTGATTTTAGATTGAGCCTAACAAAAGCAACCTAGTAGACCCTTGCATAATTTTATGAAGGATAATTTATTGTAATAAGAGTGCATTGATCTCCCTTTTATACTTGAACGAATATATCAATGATGTCGAAGGTAAATACAAATTTCTCTTTTTTTTAACTATCATAGGACCGATAATGATGGAAAATTGATTTATATTCGCGCATTTCACTATTTACGAAAGTCCTGTGGGATTTAAAGCATAATAGCTCCATATACTTCACTTTACCCATTAAAGTAAACAGTTCCCAATACAGTGAAATATGGCTTGTATAGAGCAAAATGTGATTGAATGAGAATAAATGACAAGTGTCAAATAAAAAGTTCATTCAATAAATCTACACGAATGAACAGTGAACAGTGATAAGAGTTGAGCAGAGAATGAGGTTAATCAAATTCGAATTCAGTGCCAAGTAGACGTCAAAAGTATGCAAAATTGACACCATGAAGTGAATTCACAACAAAGTGAATACATGTCATCTAACTCACCTTTTGTCAATGCGTGTGTGCTTTTGATACAGGAACAGCATTCCAGACTGAGAGTAGGTCTATCAAAACTTCCAAGGACGCGCGCAAGCTTCTCGAAGCCCAATTTGTTTACCAACTGAAAGTAAATTCAAAGTGCATCATTAGATTGAGTTAAGAACCAGTAATTACGTAATTTTCATTGTGGAAGATAAAACAACACACAATAATCTATGAATAATCTCGAGGTTACATACGAGTATAATAATAATCGACACAGATTATTTCAAGACTCATTGATAGTTTGTGAAAGGATGATAATAAATTACATAACAGTTTTGAATTCTTCATTAGTCACTGTCAAATGGAAGTTCATAGATTAGACGTATTGCTTCATGGTACCAAGTCAGCAATGTCTTCATAACCATGATGATAATTTTGCTTGCGGAATTAATCACGGAATTAATTCTAAGAAGTTGATAGCTTGTTCATATTGCCTTCAATGAATTTCGAAGAAAGTATTTCATTAATTTTTGAATGCACTTTTAAAATACTATCGTAGCAATCAGTCAACGACTCGTCAACAGATTGATGGAAGGTGAAATATAAAATAGTTCATTTCTGAAAGTTGATGTTAGAGTATAGAGATTGGATATTTGGCTTCACTAATATTTGCAAATTCATACCACGAATACAATAAATATTTGTATATTTATTTATATTAATTTTTGAATATTTATTTGAGATGTTTGTTTTAAGGAATGATGAATGAATAACTTCGGATCTCATGAAGTCAATAAGCTGAGAAAGGAAAAGTGGTGTTACAGTGTGTGTTTTAAACAAAATATAGTCATAATAAAATATAGTCAGTTCTGATAATAAAAAACGTTACTGTAACTATCAATTTCCATGAATAAAAACGTACGATACTGCCGAATACTTCCTTACCAGCATGAATGCATCATGCAGCATTAATTCAATTCCAGTATTGATAAATCAGACATGATTTGCTGATCCACCAGTTTGATGCTGTTCATACTTCAACATATTTTGAAGTAGGAATTTCATTTTTTGTGAATATGTGCTATTAAATCTGTATTATAACTCAGTGTTATATATCACTAATTCTCCTATTAATCGGGAAATACTATTCAAAAAGTGTAATGTCTTCCTGTTTTCGAAATCCAACTGGAAATAGAGGATTGCTCGAAATTACAATACCTACATCATTCGTAGACAAAATCCTGATCCTTACTATATACTCCACACCTAAAACAATTGGTACAACTGAAACAATGCATTTTCGTTTCCTTCTAATATCTATTGCAAACATCTTGACACAATTCATGAACCTCCTAGTTGGATGATTTATCTGGTCGATAACGACCTTTCCAATGGTCACTTCCGTGAAATCAGGTATTTGAAAAGAGACATTTCGAAGGGAGAGCACAAAACTTGATTTCCAGATCCCGGTCGGCCAGGGTACAGCACTGGATCAGACACGGCAACTCGTTTATTATGTAAATCAAATTACACTCACGTTTGGCTTCTTTCCTCCAGCCTGCCGTGGAGATCCAACAACACCCCCCTCACCACCCCCACTCCACCACTGAGCCACCAATGACGATCCCCGTCTTGTAGAAAATCTATTATGCCACTCCATTGCGTAGCTAGCACAGCTCTTCTTACAAAACAAAACCAATCGATTACAATTATTAGCGAAATACGGGTTGAAAGTTCATAGCTTATCCGAAATTTCATCGCAAACCCAATGAATTTTGACACAAGAGAGAAAACTGAAATCTTATCGTTAGAAACTTGAGCTCATAAACAATGCATTAGAATATTACATGGATATTATATGAGTAGGCTCATGGAAAATTTGAACTTATAATCAAAGCCATGAAATTTGATACAAGGGCATTGGAACTGGAAGCTCATAAGATATTGTACAATTTACACTGATACAATAACAATTTTACACAACCATACTGCGGGTTTATAATCTTGAGTTTGAACTTACAGCATAATGCAATAATTTAACTAGAGAAGGCATAGAAACAGTTGAATAATCATTAGAAATTTGAACTTATCTTCAGCGATGAGATTCAACATAATATACGTATATAACTGGGGGCATAGTCAAGTTTCATAGCCAAAATGATAATGTGAGATGATAAGAATAATGGAATCAACTAACCAATAACAGAATGCAATGAGTGAGCTGATTGATTACTATAGCAGGATTATTTAAATATGTCAGAAAACAGCTGATTTAACGTCAGTAAACGAGCGTACATCAATCAGCTGTTTTCTGACAATTTCAGATAATCCTGCTATAATTCACTATTGTTAACTGAATAAAATCGTTATTCTCCGGATCAAAAATAGACAAAACTGATTCAAAACTATGCATATCTGAAAGATGAAGATACAAGTGAATTGTATTTTGTGCTGTGCTATTTTTTTTATTCGTGAATAATTCAATTTATTATGATTGAAAGAGGTCAATCATGAAGTAATAAACTTTTTTTTAAATATGAAGTAATATTGCTTTTCCAATTAATTTTTTGGATTTGTACTTGAGTTAGGTTTGATAATTTTTTACATTTTTAAATTTAGAGCTTTGTACTGATTACAGAGACTTAAAAATAGGGAAAATCCTAAGCTTGTGTACAAATATTTAAAAGGAGAACTTTAATTATATAAATTATACATAATGCACATTAATAATAAATTAATATTTAAAGAAAGATTAACAGTTTATATGGTACAATATAAAGTTGAAGTGATCAGTCAACAACCATCATTATGTAGAAAGTGGTTGTGTGATCTTATAGATGTGTAAAAAATATGAACATCAACTGAAGAAATGTGTTGAGTATCGTTTCCACAAAATAAATGGGTTACAGTAAGGGGTACTTAGTACATGACATCACGGTCAAAACAAGCCAAGTCCATTAATACTTAAAATTTAGTGCATCTATCTCTTACACAAAATGAAGTAGAATTCGGATGATGTAAAACACAAATAGTGTTTTTGGCAGAGTTGTAGCAACTTGTTACAACACCAAAAGTTGGTAGCCTAGAAAAGAATGATATACAGCCAGGCCGGGCGATTGCATTCGCATGTGAATGACAGTTTAAGTGAAATAAATAATATAGAAGCGCCGAAGTTATTTTGACTGGATCCATTTCGGTTTCACTGTCACAAAAGATCGTGAGAAAAAAACCAATGATCGACTATGACATTTACGTTATTTCTCAACTGGATCAGCCGGAAAGTTCTAACAAATCGAACGAAGTAGCCGCAACAATATTATTATGAACCTGAAAGAACTGTAGTAGGCTTTCACTATCAGTGATCGCTTGGAATTTCACGACTTGTATAGCATGAACCTTTCAACTACAAATATAATTTAAAACTTGAACGTAGTTCAGGTTTTGTGATATTACAGCCGGAGCAAGATAGAACCTCAAGGTGTTCTGCTATATTAAAGAATAATATGAAAACGATGACTGAGTTCTGCCATAGATAACAGATTAGAACTACTATCGTTTCTCTATGGTTCTGCGTTGAATAACCGTTTAAATAGAAATTTAAAATAAAAAATAACAACACGTCCCCTTAAAACTTTTGATTTTTATAATATCTTACTAAGCCGCATTTGAGAAGTTTATTAGCTCTGTTTTGAGAATTAAGAAATTGTAAAAGAGAATGATATTATAGTGAATGTAGTAAACATGTAAACTACATGTATTTTCATTCATTTATAACACTGATCAACAAAAAATTCTTAGATTGATCGAATTCATGGAGAAACTTCGAAAGCTTCACAATAGTACAATAATGAAGAAAAGCAAGTAAAGCCATTGTGGAAAGACATCTTGAAGGACATTGAGTATAACTCAGAGATGACAGAAGAATGTTGTGGACAAAAAAAAAAATTGAGGATGATTGACACGGAAGTTGAGGCTCATCGTGGGTGGTTGATATCAATTCCAAAAGCTCTCACATGCAATTGTGAATATGCAGTGAATCTCCAGTGAATCTCCTTCTAAAGAATACGATTCAGGTTCTCTGAGATTAAGACTGATTTTAATCAGATATATAATAAACAAGATATATGAAAAAACTCAAAAGATAGAACAACAACATAACCTCTGGAATATTTATGTAAATTTAAGATGGAAGCAGTTTTGGGCGAATGTCTTTTAATTCTTCCCACATTGTAATGTATACAGTATATTAATAAATAAATATGAAAAAATTATATATGTTTTTCATAGAAAAATGGCCGACACTTCGTATAACCCAGATGTCAACCAACGTCAGAATAAGATGAAAAACAAAATTAATTCTAATGTCAGTCATCTATCTTGACATTGGCCAATACAACTATCACTATAATATAATCGCATGGAATTTGAAAGGTGGCGTTCAATCGATCCATTGACCAGGGGCATCGCATGAATAGCACTTGATACTTGAGTGGAGAAATTGTATACAGTGGTTGGACTTGGCTCGTGTGGCTCAAGGTCGTGTCCCAGATGTGGACCAGTAGGACCCGAGGACGTCAACTGCATAAGGCAACCAGATCACTCACTCATTCCACTTAGGATCGCATCGATCACACACGCGAAATTAACCCAAGAATGTTCCACAGCCGACCAACTACTGCTTTAACCTTGGTATCAAAATGGAACTGTGCATATAAGTGTTACGGTACCGTACCTACATGAAGTGCGGTCCACACCTTGTTCGTTGATTCTACCTTTTTACTGTTATCTGTGTCAATACTGTCGCTATATTTAGTGTCAATATTACTCATTTGAATAAGTTACTCGGGCTCGAGTAATTAACTTATCCGTTTTCAGCACTCTAATTAAAATTTCTATTTTCATAATAAACGTTTCATGATATACATGTATTTTCTCTATGGACCAGTAAATTATTTATGAACTCAGATGATGATTAATAATTATTATCATATGTCATAATTATGATTATTGAGTTCTCAGATCATGTATTGATTTATTTCATCATTTCTCTTGGTTGGGGGAGTCACTATTTTCCTCATTTCTCATAAACTTCCAATCTAATTAAAATTTCTATTTTCATAATAAACGAGCAAAATGATTCAAGTAGATCATAAAAACGGTAGAACACACTTGACTGTTAATGTGTTTCTATTAATTTACATTCTACTATTCAACACTCATAATATTGGTATAGTATTCAACTGTATTTGAAAATGAATCTTAGAACTAGATCACACATGATGTTATTTAAAACATATGATCAAACATACATCACTACAGTATTGTATTTGAATGTATTAACTGTAGCTGTATTTGTAAATACAGAGGGACAAATAGTCCCTCCACAGTGAAATATACAAGAAAACTTTCAATCACTCGAAAACAAGTTATTTATTAAACAACAATAAGTTATTAGAATTAACCTGGGGATTCATTACAGTAAATGTTGAAAATGCATTCTTTGTTGTAAAGTAATACACGATTCATTTTGTATACAGTTCCTAACCAGAACACAATATATCACCACGCAGCTACTGCAGAGAGACTTCATGATCACTCTGTATATATTGACAAAAATTTTGTATTGG
Source organism: Laodelphax striatellus (assembly GCA_017141395.1). Classification (NCBI taxonomy): domain Eukaryota; kingdom Metazoa; phylum Arthropoda; class Insecta; order Hemiptera; family Delphacidae; genus Laodelphax; species Laodelphax striatellus. The sequence goes on from CM029531.1 coordinate 49,320,741, forward strand.
AACATTCTCCTGAGTTCCAAGATATTAAATATTAAGAAAAAATGTTGAAAGAGAGGTATATACTCAATTATTTATTTTGGAGAGCAAAACTTGAAAACGTGCCTTAATACTTCACTTACAATGTGGTGGTGAGATAAGAAAAGTAATGAACGCTTTTTATTGAAGACAGTAGAAGTTTCAATTTAGATTCAGTCTAGCTTCAATTTGTATTATCAACTCATCATTTGCATAATGAGTACTTTGCGACTTTCTATATGAAAATATATTAGAGCAGCAAAAACTGTTTTTATGAACTATGTTTATGAATATAAGTAAAACTATTCAAATATTCAATTTCAAAATCCAAAATCAAAATCTTTTATCAAATGAAAGGTGGCATTATCAATCAATACAATAATGTCAATATAGCAATAAGAAGTGAACATGTGACAGTGATGGCTGTTAAGAAAGAATGATTAAGCTGAAAATCCATTCTGAATCTGTTGATCGCAATGATTGTATCTATTTGAATGACACAACTTTAGAGGAGAGATAATCAATTTTAGTACAGGTCTATCTCAATAATGATGATGATATTTATGAGGAGTTAACGAAGACATCACGACACACCTTTCCAACAAAAACCGCTGATTATGGTGACAATGGATTACAATAGCATTGGAGTGAATGTAAGAATGTTGATGATGAAATCGAAGCTTATGATAATTGAAAAAAAATGAGTTGAGAGGTACATCGACTCTCCTCCTCAACAGACACTGCTCACTATCAATCTTCAAGCATTATTGGAGGGTATCATCATAATGACAGTGTACCTACTATATTGCAAAATCAGCCAGCATCGATGCAAAACGCGCATTGATGTCGGTCAAGTGGAATTTGAATGAGAAAGTGGCCTCTGCTGCTTCGAGTTATGAAAGCACACGCCGCGTTGGCCTTCGCCACTCAGAGGCGTTCAACTCAAGTTGAAAGATGCTGCTATTCTATTAGTGCTGTGCCAGTGCCGTTTTAGACGGCATGGGCGTTGAATAAACCAACTAGTTTCATCAACGATTTATTGCTGGTTAACGGTTCAACTATTTAAAATTCAACTAATTTTACTAAAATTTTGTTTTCTGAAACAGAGACGATCCAATTGTACTCCACGGAAATACATAGGTTTTGGCGAAACTGTGGAATGGAAATTTCTGTTGAAGTTTTCATTCAGTTCAAACAAAGACAATTCTATTTTAATACAAATAAGACTTTCAAGAAATATAATTGTCTCTGGTACAAGTTCTAGTTCCGAGCAACGCTTGAAGGGCAAGATGAGATTTTGAACTTCTAACACTGACATTTTGTATTATAGAATATACTATTGAATTGAATTTTATTCTCAATAAACAAGGGAAAACTACATACTAGTCAAAATCAATATTTGGTGCTGGTCATATCTTATTTTATTATTACTGAAGATAAATCTGGCATCTTAAATTTATTGTATATTATTATCTTTCTTATATTTCCTTTAATGTCACTACCGGTATTTACAAGACAACATGAGACAGAATAAATTCTGAGTTTTGAATAATCCAGATTATTATCTATGAAATGTATTTTATATTCTTTCTCTCTGTATGTCAAGAAAAGTCTCTGTGTGTAAATATTACAATTGTTTTATATGAAACACAGACAAGCCTGACACACAGACTTGTTCTAGGTGAGGAGTATATTCTTATTTCTTTCAAATGCATGTATTTTTTTGAGAATACATCTATTTCAATTCAATTCAATTTCAAAACAATTTAATAATATACAGTGTTGTAGTAAAGAATGAAACAAACGTAATTTTACTTATTGAGCCCCTATTCTAAGTTGAAAAAGTTAGTACTATAAACTAGTTATAAACTAGCATCAACTAGTTTTTTCAACAAGAGCTGTTCCATTTCGTTGACGGTTGAATCGTCAACGACCCGTCACTGGTTTAAAACGGTGCCTGAGCAGACCACTGCCGCTGCACATAACTTATTATTTTATAATTGTTGGCGGTTTTCCGCAGCTTGATTACCAACGCATCAACGCCCTCCGTAATGGCTCAGACCAACAATTACACTCAGAATACACAATAGTAGCATGTACTATAGACTATTGTGGTTGGTCTGCCTTCTCTTAGCACAAATATAAATGTATAAAGATTCATTTCATTGAATTATTCATAGATACTTTATTATGGAATAATGTGTTCTTAAATGAAGCGATTTATTCATTTAACTTGCATTGTACTAGATATTATCTTCATTCAAAATAGTACAAAGAATTGAACATATTATATGAATATTTGGTACTGAATAAGATTAAAATCCTGAGTGTTATAAGTAGTTGAATAATTAAAGCTATAATCGATCTGAAATTTAGGCAGTCAATTACATATCAAAATTGGAAATCTTGATAACTTTTTTGAAAGAAATAGGATTTTTATGGAGATAAAGATGAGAAAACGAAGACATCACGACATAACTTCCCAACAAAAACCGCTGCTAATGATGACAATGGATTACAATAGCATTGAAGTAAATTTAATGTTGATGATGAAATCGGCAGCATAAATTCTAAGAAGCAATTGAAATTGTGATGAGTAATTTAGATTTTGTATTCTATAAATAATTCAGACTTTGGAAAACTTCTTATGAAGTTTGTACATGCTTAAAATTTGACACTCTAATGAGATTTTTCAGGCATCAGATTTTCCAGAATATTCATTCTCCTTTCCCTTCTCTCAAAGTCAACTCTCTTCTCATCCACTAATGAAATGTTCACTTTCCTTTTCTCTCTCACAATTCGCGTTGTTTCTCATCAACTTCTCTTGCAATTGTGGCAATTTTCAATGAATTGACCAGAATGTGATACCATGAATTACTTTGGCTAGATGAATTAATTTGCTGAATTAGTATGTAGTAGACTAGGAGACTGAATTTTCTTTTAATGATAGGCTACTTGTATGAGGAAAGGATCTACTGTGACTGTTAAGTTACACACAAGGAACAACTAAGTTGAATTCCATACGCTGTACTTGGAAAATGAGTTTTTTTTCAATTGAGTGTGATGACTTAATTAACCAAAATTCATAAATTACTTATTACCAATGCAAAGAGAATTTCTAGTAATTCATGGATGATAAAAATATTATTATTGTGGTGGATGGGAAGCCTATTACAATGAGACAAATGTCTAGAACCACGGAAATTAAAATCAAGTTTATTTGTTTCAGGATTAATAATTCGAACAGACATGCTAACCTATGGTGAGTTCATTCATTCATGCAAGTTATATTTTAAGCCATGCTAAGAGTTATATTCAGGAGTCTTATTTCAGTTATACAAGAATATGACTGTATTTAATATAGTAAATATTCAATATTCATACATCGTTAGTAAAAATTTCAAATACAATTGAAATTTAGGTATAGTTGGTTGAAATTATCTTGGTTGAAATGGTTTCAACCAAGGTAAATAGCCTATTATTACATTACTGTAAATTCTAATTGCTTTGGTTTCAACTGTGAGGCCCACTTGACATAAGGGTTACATTTCTACACAGTGTTTAAAGTTACCTGATTTTGATTAACCAAGACCAAGTGTAGCCTAATAGCAGGTAGAATTGAAGCAACGATTAAACCATCCGTCGCACCTCAAGAGTTACACAAATAGGCATGACTTGACAAGTTTAAGCCAAACTACGTCTTATTTGTGATGATAGATCATTACACGCTGGTTGAGAAATAACTAGATGCGCTCAACAGATTCATTAGAACGTGTCGCAATAACAAAATGAGTGTCTATTAAAGGTTGGCCCTAATCATCTATTTATTCAGCCTCATTAAGTCCTACGTGAAGAAATCAGTGTGCATAGATGGAGATGACTTTCAGAAAAAAATTTGCAAGTCATTGTGAATTTGATGATTGCAGTTTGTTGAATAATTTGTAGCGTACGGATTTACGAGCCCCAATGATTGAGTATATTTACAATTCAAATCAGGTATTTAAGGTGAACTGCCTTTTAGGAAATCAATTGAAACAAGAGATTTAGGTAACTTATGTTTAAGATTTATATTTCGGAAATTTCATTGGCAATTCCAAAGAAAATGGATGGTATAATTCAATTATACTTTTTTATAAACTATTGGCTTATCTGGCTAGTTTATTCCACTGGCTTATAAACTTCGGTTAAATATCAGTTTTAGTTACATATAGTTAGTGACTCGATAACAATATGATTTAACCATAATCTACAGGTGACAAGTCCTGTGAAAAGAGATTGTCCATTTGAATCAAAAACAAAAACCATACTATCAACGTTAATGAACTTTCGTTCAGGAAACATTATGGAATAATTAGTAGCTTTTGCTGATTCACAAGCCAAAGCAGACATTCATTCATAGCCAACCATACATTGCAATAAATTGCAATGATAATTCCTCTAAGTATACGAAACAGTATACCAAGTGATTTAATATAATACAGTATATTAGCTCACCTGGAAATAGATAGGCTAACGCAATAAACAAATTGACTCTGCACTCAAGTGAAGAGACTATGTTCATTCCTTCGATTTGGAGATGGACATTCAGCAGGACTCAAAACTAAGAGAATTCATTGAACCTGTGAAAAAGAAAAACAAGTTTTACTTTTCAAAACAAGAATTTTTTATATTTGAAGACTATAAAGTAACAGATCAAATACAATAAACAAAAAGTTGAAGTACATTGAACTTGAATCACAAAGCATGAAAAAATTTGCTTTCTAAATAAAATAGACAACATTTTAAGAGATTGAGATAGCTCATTGAATTTTCATTCCAAGTAGGGGACATAATATAGTACATATTAGTATATATTGTAGTATATTACATATTACTACAGTTGATTCGATATTATAGTGACAGTCTAATAATTAATTACATAACATTTTTTCTATTAGACTGCTGTAGTATTCAAACTCCAGTACGAAAAATGTCTCTAGTTCTTGAAGTACAAGTACTCTTAGTATCTGGATAAGGTCGAGTATATAAGTGTAGATAGTCTTAGTAAGTGGATAAGGTCATGCTTCAGAACAATCAAGATACAGTCCAAAACATGAGAAAAATACTTCAGATGGAATCAAACTTTCTTGGATTCAGATCAAAGAGCACTACTAGCCTTAGGAAAGGGAGTTAAACTCAATCTACATAGCGTTTTGGCGAAACAATTCTTAATAATGCCCTATTATTGGATATTATGAAACGCTGTAAATGAATCTACTTTGTTATCTGTTACATCTACATTACAGGTTATAGGCCATCTACATGTCTTGATATTGCTTACTAGAAGATATGAATAACATAGAAGATCAGACTGTATCTAAACGAAATTTGTTCCACTAGGAAATCTATGTTCGATTTTTCATTCATAACCTGCCGACTGTATGTTCACCACCCAGGCGATATTCTCTTTATTCTTCATCTTTTTATCCTTAAACGTATTATTACTCCATTGTAGACACTGAAGGCAAAGCACTGAGAGCTCGCGCACGTGCATAACTAACATTGGGTTAGTGTAGCAAGACATTTTTGAATTCTATTATGAATCCTATTTCTACACTCGGGAATTCCAACACAATCATTGGATAACAATTCACGAGAGCTCAACACTGATTCATATTCCATTTGAGATTTTTAGCTGATACAAAATCAGATTCATATAATTTTTCAAACTAGTGTCTTGAATCCTCTTACAAAATCGGTGAATTAATGAAGAAGAGTGGATTATTCAATAGTTGGAGACAGTTTATTTTCCTTTTGTCACAAACAGATCTAAAGATTTTGAGTTCATTATCTATATGTAATAGTGGCAAAGCGTGGTATGCTTATTTGGTCATCGCCGGGTATATTCCCTATAGGAATTCCCTATATAGTATATTTTCTATATAAGACGATGACCAAATAAGCATACCACGCTTCGCCACGGATATGTAACTGCAAAAATTAGATTCCTCATAACATATTGAAAACAAATTAATTTCTGGAAAAATATTTTCATCAATGAGGAAAAGGAGGAGTTGGTTTATGTAGATAAGTAGTAGGCTGTATGTTTGAAAACTTGAAATACTTCTCAACTTGAGTTCACTATGCTAAGACACCTGGACTGACAATGAATTATAGCAGGATTCTTTTAACTTGTCAGAAAACAGGTGATTTAACGTTATTAAACGAGCGTACATCAATCAGCTGTTTTCTGACAATTTAAAAGAATCCTGCTATACCTGATTACAGCATTTCACAATCATGGAGGTGTACAAGAAATGCATCCACTATGATGCAGCAACCTTATTATTATTGTAGTGAGGATGGAATCTTATACACTTTGAACTTGGAAAAAGGCAGTAGCCTAATAAATTGTAACGACAATATTTATTCATTTCCAGTCCAGATTTCATAACAAAGTGAACAAGCAAAGAAAGAGTAAAATTAAGCAGAAGAGACTTGATTACAATAATTTAGCACAATTTAAGCATAATTAAACAATTGATTTATATGATAAATTATTCATCATCCTTCCAATTACCCACGCCGCAGCCCACAGCTAGACTTATAGCAGGATTCTTTTAAATTGTCAGAAAACAGCTGATTGATGTACGCTCGTTTACTAACGAAAAATCAGCTGTTTTCTGACAAGTTAAAAGAATCCTGCTATACGTGGAATAAGCCACGTGATGTTGTGGGCATGAGCCGCAGTAGAAAATAATTTTTTTAATATTCAAGATTTGTAATGTATTTTTAGTTTCTTAATTATTTAGTAAACTTCTTCACCTCAAGCTCCTCGCTCTCGTTTGAGCTGTGTCACTTCACTCTGCTCTCACTTCACACAAATTTAAATTTACAGTTTTCAACTCGAGTCTACGCACAGGCCACAGTTGCCCATGTAGGCTCATTCCTCTAGTATATATGAAAAAAATATTTCTAGTATATCCAAAATATTTTAAATACATCTATATAATTTGTATTATTATGCTATTAATTATATTCGTATTTACTATGTTTTATTAAGGAATAAACGAGATTTTAATTTGATTGTGTGATGTTATGTACTTTGGCTTGTGGGAATAGCTTGTTCAAAGTACTGGATAAGAAGCCAGCAAGAGAAATAGAAGAATTTCCTATTGAATTTACTATTACTGAGAAATATCCTAATAGTTGATTTAGGAGTTTGTATTTGTATTCCAAGTAGTATGCAATATAAATTCAGAGGCATAATAATAAACCATATTCGTGCACAACAGACACTTGCAGCTTCTAACCAAGAATCTGTTAACAAATCAGCTGCCATCAACTGGTTAGCTACCACCAAGAACTATGAGTCAGTAGATTCTATCGCGTTACTACAAGATGTTTAAATCTTCCAGTTAGCTTTTCATGAGGAGCTCACTTAATTATATGATTGGCGGTTCTTCCGAACAACCGGTTTGTTCTTGATATTCCATCACCTTCACTAGCAATAATGATAATGATGTTACTACATAATCTTATGCAACGAGCTGTCCTAATAAGGAGTCACGATAGGGTGCATGATGTAGCAGTTCGAGAGACTAGAGTAGAGCCATTATCTATAAACAGCTGATATCGATTATTGAAAGGAGAAATTCACTCAGATAACATCAGACAATGATCTGTAACAATAAATATATGACTGCAATAATAATTATGAACTACTTTAATAAATATCTCTTTAAAGCATTATAAACTAATGATTGATGCTTATGAAGCATCAAAATTATTAGGTATCATGCTGAGATCCTTAGAAACACCCTATGCTGTTCTCCATTACGAACTACGATGATTCATTTCATTCGTGTTAGGGAATACGGGATACCGACCTAGCAAACATTGCCTTATGAGGATTATTGACTCTGTTCTCAATGTATCTGTAAATGATTATGAACAAAAATGTTTTCAATAAAATTTAATTCAATCAACTTAATGATTAATGTAGTTAGTAGTCTATGAACAAATACAAAATGTGAGTTGAATTTATCACAAATGAAATCAACAATAATGTATTTGTTGACACAAAATTGTATTTCCTTAGAAACAGTGTAACAAACAGAATAATATTTATCATGATATCATCTCAAGCCCTATCAAACTCCTTACTATAATACATAAACTGTTCGACTAATTAAAAAATAATGATCATGTTTCCGTTTCTATTTTATGAGAATCTATCTATAAATATTTGCAAGAAAACCTTTTCCATTATGCTTAAATTCTTCAAGTGTCAGAGTTTGAGAATCATTAGAATTTCTTCAAGAATCAAAACTTTTTTGAAGAGCTTCTTATACAGTACTTCTTAAACAGCTTCTATCTATATACAGTACTTGTATTCTGCCAAAAATATGTACATTAGCAGTGTTATAAAAATAGTTACAAGACAAACAAATAGAAATTAGCATTCACATCAAGACAGCTAAAAAACTTTCTTTCCTTTTCAAACTAGCAACAAGAGACAGGTGAACAGACATTTCAGTGAATGAAAAAACTTTCCTGAATGAGATGAAAACGACATGGTGCTACTATTTCCTGGTCAACAGCTTTCCATTTAATGCTACTCTTGGTTACAATCACTGTAATTCCTAGATCAAGTTAGCGTTAAAAGGTTCTACGAGCGTTTTTATAAGCGTCATAGACCTTGTAATCATTATTATTCTACAGACATCATAACAATTGTGTCCTAAAACAACATAAGCAGATACTAACTAGATTCTAACGTGATCAAAAGCATTCACGCCACAGAAAAAAGTTGACCAGTAACGATAGCCTATGAAAGAGCTTAATATATACGGTAATGAAGTTCTAATACTGATGCGATGATTTATTCATAATACATAATTTATAATTATTAATAATATAAAAATAATTTAATAATAAAATAATAATTTAAAAAAAAACTCAACATTTTTTCATATTTTTTTCAATTATGAAAAAAGGTTATAAAGTTGTCTCAAATTGTGAAAAATCAATCTTTTCACTTGAAGATTGGAGAATTAAATCTTTTAGTTTTTAGCAGAGAAATATTGAAGAGCTCTGAGTGTCATATCATGTAAAGTACCAACGATACTTATACGAATGAATAAGGACAGCATAGCGCCCTCTAATCTGGCAAGCATGCTGGTGTAAAAGATATCTTAACGTGTTGGGCCTAATTGAGAATCATTTCAGAACATGTTTTTTACGTGATGTTGACTATATAAGTTAACCAAATAAAATTTATTTGTGAAAAAAATAACTTTTCTATCTGTTATCATCTTATTATTGTTCTGGGATGAATAAATTTGGGGATTTTTCTACATATTGTGCAGTATATAATTATATATACCAAGGCAAGCATGCTGGTGCAAAAGATATCTTAACGGGTTGGGCCTAATCGAGAATCATTTCAGAACACGTTTTTTACGTGATGTTGACTATATAGGTTAATCAAATAGAATTTATTTATGAAAAAAATAATTTTTCTATCACTGTTATCATCTTATTATTGTTCTGGGATGAATAAATTTGGGGATTTTTCTACATATTGTGCAGTATATTGTCAACAAAAAATAAATAATAATAATTTTATGCGAATTACAGGTGAATTATGAATTACAGTGAATTACAAGTTGTGTCTATGTTTACAAAGTACTATTGGACTTTATTGAATTGAAAACAAAACATTTATGAGCAAGCCAGAACAACCAAAAAGGCTCTCCGCCAAATATTCATATGCATAATAATATTGCAACAAGAGGATATTTTAAACAACATTATTTCATCGGTGAAGCCAATCAATTAGTTAAAATCTGCTTGATCGGACAACGCTGAAAAAGGCTCTCCGCCAAATATTCATATGCATAATAATATTGCAACAAGAGGATATTTTAAACAACATTATTTCATCGGTGAAACCACTAAATTAGTTAAAATCTGCTTGATCAGACAACGCTGATAGTCAATTATAAAGATCAGACCAAATCTTTATAAGGATAACCCAGGAACAGAGAAATCCTTCCGGCTGACCAACAGAGGAGCGCCGTACAGCATTTTCATTGGCTCCGGTCACGGACAGCAAATAAAAAATAATATAAATCAATTATTTCAGCCTGAGCACGTTGTGTGAAAGCGGTTCGTTCATATACCGCAGTGGTCACAAAAAGTCACACCGATTGATATAATTTGATTTGGAGTGAGAGGGAAAGAAAGAAAAGGGGGGGGAGAGAGAAAGAGGGAGAGACATCTGGGCGCTCGGAAAGAAGCTACAACATTGAGCGCCGCTTTGCTCGTGCGTGGCAGTGTGCGTCGGTGCGGCTTGCAGATGGGGAGTGCCAGTGACGGAGAAATTCGGTTCAGTTCTTACACAACGCCGGAACCGGTCCGGCAGATCCGTATGCGACGGCCTTGCTAACTTACCGCCCAGCTTCCTGTCGCAATACACACAAACTATGTATGAAAGAAACGATACAAAATTATGCAGAAATTCCAGAAAGAAAACACACGTAGATAACCGCTATGTATAAGAGAGAGATAAAAAATTATGCAGAAGTTCCAGAAAACATTCAAGTAGACAAATACTATGTAAGAGCGAGAGAGATAGATGCAAAATTACACAGAAGTTAAGCCTGGTTTTCATTAGTAGAGTTACTGGTAGAGTTCCCTGGGCGAGTACTAACTATCTTGTACTAACTCTCCCAATGAAAACATACGTAGTAGAGTAGAGTGATGGTAGAGTACTTGTTTTTAAGTACCAAGTAAGTAGAGTAGAGTTAGTACGGTAGTGTTAGTATGCTAGTTACTCTACCACTAACTCTACTAATGAAAACCAGGCCTTACAGAAAAAATATAAGTAGACATCCTCTATGTATGTGAGATAGAAAGATGGAGAATTATACAGAAGTACCAGAAAAATATATAAGTATACAACCAGTATGTATGAAGGAGAAAATTATAAAAAATTATCCAGAAGTACCAGAAAAAATAGCTTCAATATTTCCTTTTTCGCAGCAAAAATCAATAAGTTTATTTTCCAATAAACTGATAGCATACAGGAAACAGGTAAATATGATACAAGAAAAGAATAAGAAAATAGAAAAACGAAGTGAAAAAAGAACAGAAGACACAGAAAGAAAGTAAATACAAGAAGAAAGTAGACAACCACTATGTATAAGAGAGAGGAAGATACATCATTGTAACAGATACAAGAGAGAAGAGAAGAAAGATACAAGTTTGAAGAGAAATGAGATACAAGAAAGATTTGAGATTTAAAATACAAGAGAAAAAAGAAGAGAGATACAAGACAGAAGGTACAAGAGAGAAGGATACAAAATTGTAACAGAGGTTCCATCCAAGTCCGATGAGGATGCTGACTGAATCTATTCCCCGGTTGCGACAACATTTGTACCAAGTTTCAATGAATTTGATCCACTCGTTGAGCCATAAATGCGGAACAAACATACAAATATACATATATACACACAAATGCAAAACGGTCCACTACTTGAATCTTAGACCTCAGCTATCGCTTCGGTCAATTACAGGAATTTAATATGTAATTATACTGTAAAAAAGTGATCAACTACTAATTAAACGAACTTGTACTTGTTCTGAAAGTGATGGAAACTTGTAATTGAACTACTGTAATGAAGGTGGAGCTCGGATGTATTTGTGATGATGTAATCGAAGCATACGATGTAGGATTGAATCAGATGTATTATATGGGAGAGAATTACGAGAATTAAGTACTTATCAATAGATTTGATACAAATCATAAATTTTCAAGACTGATTTGATCTAGAAATATAAAATTGGATATGATTATAGACTATATGACTATTGATTCTATTGAATTAACATAATGTGTTATTCTTGGATAATGAGAAATCAAAGATGATTGGAGAAGACGCATTGGTAGTTTTTCTTGTTTATTTCTTTTTTTCTTGTTTATTAATTACAAGAATTTCGATGAAAAATATATTTTACTTTTGAGATAGTTTGTTAATTAAGTAATGTATAGGAGGGTTGAGTGAGAAAGGGATGATGCGCCTCAACTGCGCCCTCTGAGGACAATAAATCCAGCTATTCAATTCTATTTTTATGACATAATTAGCTAAATTTAGGATTTATGAACCTGGTAAGCATAGTGGAGAAGTGGTAAATGATAATCCTGATCACCAAAACTATTATAGAAGAGCCTACCAAACAACCTCAAGGTTTTACTCTTCCAGTTATCGTCTTCTCTAAATCGTATCAGAACAGGACACAGACGCTATTGCAACATGCTTTGTGAGTTGGAACTTTTCATGCGCCCTGTAGGGACTGTGGTAGCCCAGTTCAATTTATGACACATATTTTAGTCGAGTGAAATTATATGGATTTTGATGGTGATGGGAGAGATGTGATTGATGTGGAGCTTGATTTAATAAAACATGAGGGGCTAAATACTTCAAACCTTGTACAAAAAGCGTATATTTCTGATAAACGGAAATTCGGGTGATTTCCTAAGGAAGAACCCTTTATACCCTATAATAAGAACCATATTATTTCAACTCCAAAACAAATTCCGTATTTGAAATGGCATAAGTAAAATCTATGGAAAGAGCATTGGCATTTTAATTGAAGACTACTTTGAAATATGAATGAAGTAATACCTGTTGAATCTTTCAGTCTTCTATTAAGGAACATCATGAGTTGATATACTTTCTTCTTCGAATTCAATCAGCTCGTTATTATGGAGAGGATGGTTTCAAATCAAGTTTTCATTGAGAAACTCCTCACATCCTATGTGTGATGACATCCACAAGGCTTCTTCACCTGAAATAGAAATATGATATTTTTACTGAAACTACAAATTATGCTTGTATTCAAATAATTCAAAAATATTAAATCTTCAGCTTTGTTGCAGATTAACGAAAATGAAAAAGCAAAGAAATATATAATTTTATAAAGATAACTTGTTTTGAATATTGAATTAAAAGTGATCAAGTGAAATAATTCCACGATTTAGTTTGGAGATTGCTTTGTTCGATGCATGTATGAAAAGATTAGGTCTATAAACACTAAATTCCCCATGTACAGTACTAGTCTAACTGATTAATCTACACTACTTTATTAAAGATTGATTTTTTGTTTCAGATTTATGATAGGACATGTCAGGATGGGTTCAGCTGCTGATTGACAGTGAAAACCGGGCATCACCTATGAAGGTAATATAACGGCATATTTATACTGAACCATATAATTGATGCTCTTATTGAAATCTTATGAATCAACTGTAATTTGTCGGATGGGATTTAATTTTGAATCACGAAAAGTAGCAATCTCAGTAGAATAATCCCACTAGCAATATTTAGGAAAAAATACTATACACATCAATCCATTTTATTCCTTTTGAACATACATGTTGTCGGACATTAATCTTAACATACTTAATTTAGCAAATTCAGTATAATTTTATGACAACTGAAAAAGGGTTGGAAATCCTTTCTTTGAAATTTGTTTGTTATTGAGATTACCTATTTTGTGAATTAACAATAAACTAGAGGGATCACTTCTTGAAATAGGGGTTGCAATACCTTCAGAGTACAGGATTTAGCCTCAAGTTCATGAAAGTTTCACACTTTACAGGCCCAATTTTTCTAGTTGGACTAACTGATTGCATTAATCGAAGACTTTGCAACCTATTTCAAACTAAGCACCTTAAAATTAGTCTTTAAAGCTTAATTCAAGCTCAAAGCAGTGTTGAGTAGTAGTGAAACTACATTTCATTCCAGTTCAATCATATAAGGATAGTAATTCTTGTACGTGCCACACATATCCTCGCACTAGTCAGAAGATTGCCACACACTAGATCCGTCTTGTTGCATAATTCAATGCATATTAGCGTGCACAATCTATTTGGCTGTGGCAGCTGAACTTCTGTACTGCTCATCAGACAGAAACAGGATGACGGAGAACACATCCTCTATTTCCATCTGTTCACGTTGAAAGCAAAATAACGTAAATAAGTATGCTCACTTTTCAAAGAACGGCCTAACAGTCGAGCCGCTTGTTTTACATAACCGCTTGCAGAAACTGAACCTGCAAATACCGTTAATGTATTATCTTTCCCAGTTTGGAAACCTTGACAGCATTTTAACCGAAATTACCACCGACAAAAAATTTTCTACGCTTTGCAACAAGAGGAAAAGTTGAAAGACGGATTAGAAGCCATTTCAACATACTGAACAAAGTCCTAAATAATAAGCAGTTTCTGGTAAAACAATTTGTCAATTCTTCCAGGTGGTGTTGGATCACCATTACACAATAATTCAAATATCTATGTCAACTTATTAATTATAAATTTAGAGTAATTGAGTCATTATGTCTCAGGCATTGAGATTAATAAATTATATGAACCCAAAATAAAAATTCAAAAGTTTTGAAAAGTATGATATCAAGTGACATTGTCAGAATTCTGTCAGTGTCATGCACATTGCACAGTATCTGTAAAAAATATATGTTCGTGGTGCTTTTTATCGGTGGGGAGACTCTTACGCCTCGCCTTATTTTCGTGTCAAAAAAGACAGTATAAATTTCATAAAATTTCTGGGCAGTAGCCAATTGCATAGATGATGTGTAGGTTACTGGCAGGTAGGTTGGTCATATGATCTTCCACTCTATACAAACAAATGGGGCAATGCACACATGACTGGTGTGCATTGCCCTATTTGTTTGTATAGAGTGTTTGTTTGTACTTTCTATAGAGTGGAAGATCATATGAACAACCAACCAGCCAGTAACCTACACGTCTACTGGTATTGTGAAACCGCGCCATTACTCTAGTTTTAGCAGAGTTTCAAGGGGAATATTTTGTAAATAATATTCCAAAATAATTTTGATCTGTTAATACTGAACAGAATGAAAGTTTATATTACTAACTTACTTTTCAGGTAGGCCTAGTCAATTTGAGTATGTTTTATTTTTCAGGAAGATGCGTCTAGCCCATTGGGTGAGACTGGGAATCATAACTGCCATTTCCCTACTATGTATCAGCCTCCAGGTTGAAAGTAGTGAACCATCAAAACGAGCAGTGAGCTCTGCAAAAGTGAGTTATTTTTTCATCCATTCCTTGTGGATGCATACACCCAGTAAAGTACATTTATCCCACTGTTCTAACCTTCATCAATTTCTGAGTTCAGCTACGTTAACTAACTTGCTTGACTGGAGTTTTTCTTGTAAGTTAAATTACTATAAAATATAATTTTCAACATGATTTCTAATATAAAAATCACGTTTGCTGTTGAATATTGTAGATGTAGTTTCAACAAATCCTATTCACTTTAAAAAAGAAATTGACCCATTTATAATGACTTTTTGGATTATCCCAGGTAGAAAGTAATAAGAAAAGCATCTATTGGGTCTAAAAACTCCATAAATAAAATTACGGTACATATTATTTTAGCAATAGAATGAGTTCTTTCAGAATACCCTAATTATCATCTAATTATATTTACAGGTAGCCTATAATTTGAATATACTACTATAATACTTTGGAACATAATTACATTGTAGGAATACATTTAATTACATTGTCTAATTTTTATGTTTAATCAAAAATTCTTTACAGACACAACGAACCTTGTTTGGATTTAGAAGAGGAAGACAATCAAAAAGAAAAAGACCGCCTGGTTTCTTCACACTTCTCAATCAGTTTGTTTCAGAAGTAAGTAGCATTGTAGGCCTACGCCTTTAATAATTATTCCGAATTGTGTAAATAATATTAATGGAAATTTGAATTATAAACTTACAATTTTTCAAGTTCAAAACAACAAGCATCTCAAAAGGGTCTAGGTCTTCTGTACTCACGGCTCAGCTTGCACCATAAAAATGGTTAATTTGCAAGTAAGCTAATTAAGTTAAATTGAGATCAGAGGCGATAAATCCAATGATATAAATTCATTAGTAACATGATATTAATATTGTACAAGACCAGAGAAAGGAAAATAATAGGCAACCATTAGAAATACGAAATTATAGTAATTTCACAAAAATCTTCTCTTTTTCGGTGTGATAACATTGGCTACTCAACTTAGAACTCACCTTCTGAACAGAAAGCAGATAAGATGCACAGAAAATAACTATTTGAAATTTGAACTACGGTATATAAAAACAAGTACTATGAAAAGAATGGTCATGTAGTAATTTTACATATATAGCGTTAATGCTGGAGAAATAAAAAGTACATAAAGTAAAGTGTTAATCTGTTCACATTTTCTAACCTCAATAAAAGTCATGCTTTCTCAATCCTTGGCTGAAACTTTTGTTTTTACACAGGCTGGCCAACACGTAATAGTAAAATTTACCTTCCTAATACATTCTGTACCGCTCAATCTGATATCCACTCAAATATCAAATTTGCACTGCGCAAGATATATTTCAAGTATGAAATTGTTCAATTGAATATTATTAAAACTAGTAATATCTTTGTTGATCATATTATTATTATTAATTTCATACTCTTGTAAAGCCAGTTCTCTGATTGGTTAATTTCGTCGGCCATCATAAAGAGGGAAATGGTTTGAATTTATTCGGTTGTGAATACTTTTAATACCGATACATCAGCATTATTGATCTCTTTTCCTATTACTGTCATCCTCAGTCATAAAAAGTATGGAGAAATTTGATAACTAGATAAATAAATAGTTTCACTGTATAATTTATTATTCCTTCCTTTAATAATTATTCATGGAAGTGTTCAGCAGATGGGCATGCGCCAGCAGATACGATAGAATAAGGAGCAAACGCTCCTTTCTTATCTACTAGACTCTACCAGTAACTTTTGCTATAATACAGTATCATTATAGTTCATCATTTAGTAACTTTTGAAACTGAAGAGATACAAACATCTGCTTTGAAAGAGAACAACGTTCCATACATCTTCCAGCTTTTCAATTACCGTATTCATATCACAACATTAAGTTTGAAGTCATTATGTTCTAAGAAATAATTTCTTATTTTGGTATTCAACTTAAGTTGAATAAAAAGTAATATTCTCAATATTATGAAATATTATCACCATTATTATTCATTTGTTCATCGTTTATTTTCCAGACTGTCAATGACACATCAATTGCTTATAGGAACATTTCAGTGATATTCACTGAGCAATTTAGAGGAGGAAATAGTTCACAGGTCAGTTATTAATACAATTTCAAGGTTTGTTTTAGTGAATTTTTCTAGTCTAGTCTAGTGACAAAAACCAAATCACAATAACTTATTATTCAAACTTCTCGATGAACAGTGCTGATGAATGACAATAATAAGCTTGATAATACCTCTTTATTCACTCTTACATTATCAAAAATTTAGTGTTTTCTAATACCGGTAAGTTGCTAGAGCTCTGTTTGTTATAATTTGTCTCTTTACAACTGTAGCTTTTTATTCTACATTGATACGAAATCATAATAATCACCGAAATCAAAATCGTTTTCTAAACAAATAATATCATTTCCTCACAAAAGGATATTTTATGTTGCAAAGAATACTACATTAACTTAGCCTATATATTACAAACAAACAAAGAATAGCCTACTTTACTCATTTTTAGAAAATTTACTTGTACTAATGATTATATCCTGAGAAAACTCGCAGAAGTGAGAAAAGAGAATATTGCCATCATCAATAATAAAGAAATAGATTTTCAATTGTATTTTGAAATATGTCACCAATTTGTATAGTATGAGAAGCCATATTCGGTTTTTCAATAGACATTGACAGAATCAGATGGAGGGAGGTAACAGCACAATGTCAAATAGTACCCGGCCTGCATTCTCCATGAAACAAGTGTTTGACCTTCTTGGCAGAAACTATCGAGGCTTGGTGAAATTATTCAATAGCGAACTTCGTAACGCAATAACTGTGAGTATATCAATTTTATCTGTCTTAAAATAATTTTTTGAGTGAAAATAAAACAAATAACATTTGAATAGGCTATTTAGGGAATCTGAATTATTCTAAATAGAATTTTTGAAACTATGAGTTTCTGTAAACTTTAAAGGAAATGGGAATATTAACTTTTTCCAACTTGATTCATGAAGGTGAGCAATATTTTTTGAAGAAAAAATAGAGATATGAGAAAGAATTAGTAAGATTTTAATATGTGTGTTGGATATAATAGAGATTGTAAATGTACGTGTGAAGGTATAGAGGCCTACTGTATTGATAAGTAGATACAGTATATATTATAGTTATTAAATACTATATTAATATTATATACTATTCAGATGCAGAATATACTATGTATCCCATGAACAAATCCTAATATTCGATAAGCTACTTTCCACAGATTTGGAAAGACATACCCTACTTTCATACATTTCATTTTGTTCCAGGACTCGAACAAAAATGTTGCCAGATACAGACAAGAGTTCACAGAAGCAGTTACACCATAATTTTAAAAAAACGACAAGCTTTCTAAAGCTTCTTTCAATTAATTTTATTTTGTTACAGGACTCAAACAAAAATGTCGCGAGGTACAGGCAAGAGTTCAGAGATGCAGTGACCCCATTCTTTCAGCGAAATACCAATATATCTTTGAATGGTTGATCCGCACAGTTCTATTTATTAAGATGCTCACCTGATGCAATAAGAGTACAAGTGGCCCATTCTTGAAAAATAATGTGAAAAGTACGGTAACTATCTCGTCCCATTTAGAATGCTACCGTTTCCATTTGAAAGTTACCGCATATCACAAGTCATTATATTATACAATAATATTGAACTGTGAGTCACTATCCTTAAAAACTAGAACTTAATAATTGTTAACCGTTCTATTGTATATAGGTTACAAAAATGTATAATGTGTACATATTTGAGCTTCGATATAAAATCTATTATTTATTATACTACCAAATTCATTCTCTGGCCAGATATCAGTACCGTATAAATCACATAGATTTGTTCAAACTTGCAGACATATCTCAAACTACCTTAGCTATTTCTAGTTTCCCATTGTCAATGAAAAACGTCTTAGTTAATAAGCTTACCTTGAATAATTTAGTTTATAAAATGTACATTTCATATCCTGGTCATAGTTTTTTATGATTATAATATACTATATTTTGATTTTGTAAAGGAGTTTTAATTTATTCCTTGAATCTCAGTTTTGGATGGGTTCTAAAAACTCTTCAAAGCACTGGAGTGAACGTTATCACTATCCAGTTCTGCTGAATACGAGCAGAATACTTGGAACTATTATCGAATTAGTACCTGCACGATTATATGATTTTCCAACACTGAAATTTTAAGACTAGCAGACATAATAATATTAGGTGCAAATTATAAATTCACTTACTTTAAGAGAATGCTTTTGGGCTACAGGATGTCCACTTTTAACGGTCATTATAGTACGCTGAACACTTTTTCTGACGAGATTAAATCAATTTAATATTAATAAATCCCCCGTTCCCCAAGAGCATTGCTTCAATTGAAAATTGAATTTATAATTTTCATCTTACTATAGACATAGCAGTGTTAAAATCTTATCGTGTGCTGTTGTTAAAATCTTAAGACTAGTTCTAATTTTTGTGTCTAATCGCAAGATTAGATAAGAGACTTGCATCTATTATTCCCATAGTAAGGGTGACCACTTGAGGCCATTTTCAGCTGAATGTAATTCATTCATGAGCATAAAAATCGCTTCTCGGTGGTTCGGAACCCACCTAAAGCTGTAGGTCCACTCATCTCTCATCATCATCCGTCCCATTACCCATGCACAAGCTGAGAGCTTATGTGGGCATCACCTAAGAAAACATCTCAAGTTTCATAATCTCAACATCGCAGTTCTTGATGGATCAAGGAACTTAATTAAGACTTTCTCTTGTATCCATCGCATCCAAAGAGTTTTCCAAAGGTTTCTTCCTTGAGTTTTGTTGCAACTTCTTCGATTAGAAGGGTTCAATATTGATAAAAAGTAATCTAGTACGGAAGGTAAATTACAATAGTAATCCAATTTAATCTTTAATTGATGTAGAGGGAAATGAGCTGTAAAAGCTCTTATTAGGTACCGGTAGCTGACGTTTACTATAATACTAGCTGTGATTCAAAGAATACCCTCTCCCCCAATGTCCTCTTCTCCCCACAAATTTATGTTATGTCAAAGAAATGACATCCCCAAAATGCCCTTCATTCCCCACAAATCTTTCATGTCAACCCCTCTTTCCCACCAAATTCACCCCCTCTTCCTCCAATTAGCCCCTTCATGTAACCCCCCTTCAAAAATGTCACCCCCAAACTCACCCTCAAATAACCCCTTCATGTCACTATCATGTCACCCACCTCTTCCCAAATGTCTCCTTCATATCACCCCCCACGAAAAAATGTCACGAACTAAAAATATCTATATTCACTCGGATATTGATGGAAAATTAAAAGAAATCTGCAATATACTAATTTTTATAAAGCGAGTGGATAATAATCAATATTGAAAGTTGCCAAAAAAATTTCACCCGTCTCGGAATCGAACCCGAGAATTCTGCGTGGAAGGCAGAGTCGCTGTCCATCAGACCACGGCGGTCGTCTGTGGGAAGATCTATATTGTAGCATCTTCAACTAAACATCGATTTCATAGGAGCATTATTGTTTGGACTGGATCAAAATGGAAAATGGATGTCGTGTTTGATAGGTTAGGTCATTAATTTACTAATTATTTATTAATTATAAAGAGATTTTCTTATATTTTAATACATATTATGTTAACCAGTGCTTTAAAAATTCAAACGAATCCAAAATCATCTAAATCGGTTCAGCCGTTCTCGAGTTATAAGCGAGCGTACAGACATCAACTCTCTTTTATTAATATAAAGAAGATAAGAAGATTATAGTTTACAGGTTAATGGAGCATGAAAGAAGTAAGATTTATACGGACATATCTTTATTCATTTTTACAGTCTTTTTCCAAAAATAAATTTCACAACAATCATTATGAAACTGCTTCACTTGGCACAGCAATTTATTGTGGCACCTGCCTCATGCACATCGATCCGCTGGATCAGCGGAAAACATCATCTTCAGTTTATAGTAAACATCTACCCCATGCCTTTTACCAACACAAAAACAACATGTGATTATTTGTGAGACATTCATATAGACAGTTAACAATTCAATTTTTAAAACTAAATTATCAATTTAAATCTCTCATTCATGCAACTCTATTGGTCGCTTTATGGTATAACAAAACCAGGGGCAGATCCGTTATACCTTGCAGGCATCATAACTATCACTTGATCTATTTGAGCACTCCCTAGCAATTTCAAAGGGTCTGAGACCATCAAATTCATAATAAATTGATCAAATTTTATACATGTTAGACAATTCGATTTATTTTGTTCTCTAGAGCCGGGAGAACAAACATTAAATCCAATATGTCATACTATTACCAATTCACTTCTATGTGATTTGTTCTGCTAAAACTGCAGTCCAGATCAAATACGAAGATTGTGTTTTGGAATTACCAATTCACCACAGCGACTCAATTAATTTTGCTTGAATGAGAGGAGCTAAAATACATACTCTTATCAACATTGAAACTTCTTGGAAATACAGAAATATTCTTAATATTATTTTGTATTATTAAAAACGTTGATCAATCACATAGATAATTTGTTGAAAAAACTGAGCAGCTGAATCATGCATCCTACATAAAAATAGGAGAGAATACTCTTATCATGCTGTTTCTTATCAATACACTTCAATGAAAGAATTGATTGACAACAAAAGTTGAATAATAAACCACTTCGGAGATAGTAAGATGAAAATGTTATTATCCCATTCAACACTTTACAGGAATGAAAATATCCTATTTTCAAATAGTAATGCATAACAATGAAATTCGATCACTATACATTTTTTTTACATTTCAGCACGTATAAAAGAGTTACAAGTTGTGATAAAAGAATTTTAGTAATCATCAGTCAATGTAATCGTATCCCAATTATTATACAGGTAACAATATTCTACCCAACGTGATGAAAATTAATGATTTCATCGCTGAGCAGATATGGTTATTGAAATTGTGAAAAATCTTTATTCACTCGAATTATTTTGAAATGTATCTGTATGCACTCAGGAGTACATCACAGATAAATCATTATTAATAGCTTTAATGCTGTCTTGCACCAATATCAATTTTCTTGAATCAAATTAAGATTTGATCTAGCTTGGTGCAGCCCAGCATAAGAGCATCTAAGATTCAATACTAGAAAGTTTCCAGTTGAATTGAAAAATATGAGACCCTGTTGAGAGAATATCAATATTGAAAATTACATTTTTCATCTGAAATAATTTCAGATTAGAAGTCATAATACCTCGCAATATTTTACTAATGATTTTACTAATCTGGAAAAATATTTAGGCTACTTTCTACAAAATAAATATTGATTTCAACTTTTATCAGCAGTAAGTCTTGAATCCACTTTGAGAAATAATTTTTTACTCTGCCTCAATTTTATATCCTACAAAATTGAAATGCAATCTCTACAATCTTTATGCAACCATTCTTATTTGGATTTTTCTATCTGTCAATTTTCCTTTTTGCCTCAATTTGATAATGCCGATTAATCACAAATCATTCAAACACACACTTTTTTAATACTCTTTACAGGTAACTCAACCCATTCAGAATAATTACTTTGATTTCTAATTGCTTGTGTTTTTGTTGAGTTCTCACTTCAGAATAGCAGAGGTGCACAAAGTGTCTGTAAATATCTACTATCTGACGAGTTTTATTACATTCATACATGTAGATTCATTACTCTCTGAACACGAACTTATTATTGAAACAGACTTTCCAAACGCACGCGGTACGGTATCAATTTTATGGAGAAAAAAACTCAAGTAATCATGATGTCATGATACTGAATTTGATCTACATTATGATTACTATTATATAAAAATATTCGATTTGAGAAATCAAACAAAAATAAGTTTCAATCTGCGGGAGTCTTTAGATAAAATAGATAGGATTAAAAATAATTTATCGATAGAGAACATTGTATTAAAGAAAGGAGGAATAGAAGCAATGCAACTGGAGACTTTACTCTGTAGTCTAGTAGGTAACTAATTTCTTAATCTCTGATCCTTTCACAATCCTTAATTCTCTTTACAAACGTTAAAGCCACGTTTACACGATGCTAGTGGACTTGCATAAGCTCCTGGCATTGTGTAAACAACAATATTCAAATTTGACTTGCCAATCATGTGAGAAAAATAGTTTAATCCACTTGCACCAGTCTTATATCCACTTGCATCGTGTGTATTAAATCTAAGATTTCAACTCTTATACAAGTATCGTGAACAAGAGAAATAATTCTTGTACAATACAATCCGAGTTTGATTTTTCTCTTAAGTTGATGAAAATGAAAAAATATCATAAGAAACATATTTCACTATTTATAATCATTTTTGATGATCTTAAAATGAGAAAAGATTTACTGCAGCCATGTCAGCATGATAATAAATGTAAGAAAATAAAAATCTATTACAATAATATCATTATGTTAATCTAAGTAATTGACCAAGTTTGAAGAGCAATGAGAACAAAACTATAAATTCAAAGTTGAAATCTTGAATTTTTCAATTTCCGTTCACTACGCGGTATTAATAAATTAGTTTTCCATCTCTTATGAATTGATAAACAAATATTCATTATTATCGTTGGGCAAAATCAAAAGCACATTCTTTGAATCAAAAGAGGGATTCTTTAAATCCCTCCCTGTCAGTACATTTATTATGTGTGTTTCAACATTTGAAAACTTTTTACTATACAAATAACGTGAGAAATAGAATTTTAAACAAAGTTCCCTGGGAATGAATCACATTACATGTATTCTGACAATTTCTGTTGAGTGAATAAATTCATTGAAGAATACTCTTTGAGAAGAGTTTGAATTCAAGTTTGTGACAAAACTATGCATCCTCTTTTATTCAATAAATTATTGATGAATTTGAATCCAGGTTTGCTAAAATACTTAGTAACTATTCTCAAAGTTATTATTGGATGAACAATTTTTAAATACAAACACTCATTAGCATATAATCACAAGTACAAATCCCTTGCACACAAACTATCAGCTATTTCTATAATACATATTCATTTAGTCGATTTTATTAACAAACGATACAAAAATTATGATTTTTTCAAGAGTATGTGATGAAAATAGTTACTCTTCTGATATTATCACTTACGGAATATTATATACATAGGCCTAGCTGTTCAATATCAAATCTAGGAAACCCAAATTTTCAACGAACATAGTTTGAGAAAACTCTGCAATTAACTTTTAATCTTAAAAACCTTCAATGTTCGTTAAAGAAACTTTCTTTGTTTACTTTTAATAGAGTAATGAAAAATATATATTTAAAAAAAATCAATATTTTTCAATTATCACATTCAGTAGTTCCACAGTACATGAGGAACAATGATAAGAGAAAAGTTTTCTCTCTGAACTCTTTTTCCTTATTATTTTTACATTATTCAAAGAGTAGCATACCTGACATTTATTCTATCAGTTATTCAGCAATAATATTGAAAATCAATCATTGTAATCAATTCACTATGAATCTACTTACTGTAAATTATAGTTATTCAAACAAAGTATAGTACAGTGATAGAAAATTGTATAACATTGAATACGGAATGTCTAGGAGTGTTAGAAGTGACGAGTGCTGAAATCAATTACATCGAGTTTTGGGAATTTCTGAATTAAAAGTTTCATCTTCCAGTGAAGTCTTTTCTTGAGCAATCATCACTAGGAATCATTGGATGGAATTGATAAGCTTGAAAAAAGAAAGTCGGTTAGTTAAGAAAAAACAGTAGAAAACCTGAAGATTCAATAAAAAGATAATTGCAACAGAAAAACCTCACAAGCGTCTCTACTAATTGGTAAAAAAGGAAGAGAAATTATTGAATTATGCGTTTGAATTTTCTAATGTATTGGTAGCTGGAATATTATTGAAATTTTTTTTAATCATTTTCAGGAGAGTTAATCAGCAGAATAAAAATCAATCATATTTGAAATCAGGATTGAGGCTCCTTCTTAAAAAGCTGAGCCAGTCCACCAAGAAAGAGCGCAATCCGGTCAATATGATGATTTTTATAGAATTTATGATTGAATTATAACTAACAATACTTCATGAACAATTTACGAATAAAAGATACATACAACTTCAACGAAAACTGATAATGCCCACGTGAGTTCAAGATTTGAGTGTCGGTATAAAAATATGGTCAGGGATACCAGAATACAGTATTTTAGTATCTGGGGTGGGGTGGAAAATAATAAAAAACAGACAGGCGAACCCTTGACCTACACGGCAGTAACTAACTGCAGTTATGGCAACTGTTTTGGAGCCTCCAAAAAACTGAGGAACCAATTATCCTCAACTATAAAACACAAATAAAAATTTGAAACTGCATCTGTACAAAAAGTACTTAGTATTATATAAGAATAAATTATTAAAACTGATAAACTGGACTGTCATTTCAAATATGTTCTCTACGCTCATTACATACTACAACCCCTATTTTGAATAAACAACAAAAAATCGTTACAATAAAAGAAACATTGTAAACATTTTATTGATTTAACATTTCACAGCCTTATTTACATTTTCATATTTTCTTTCTTATGAAAGAGAATGATTTTTAGAAAATATGTTTGTTTCAGTGGAGCATGACTATTGAGATTAGGAGGCGCTGGTTTCCTAAATACACATTATTGTCCAAGCATTGTACCAGTCGAGGTGCTAAAAACAGTATTTTAGATCGTGTTCGCCTCAGCACATCGTCTACGTATGAAAAGTTTCACTCAATTTTGACTCGATGTGAGAATTGAACTGGAACATGATGTAAAATACGTTTGTGATTTGGCACCTGCTATCTGGTTGAAAGATTGAACCGAGAGAATGAGAGAAATGCTCCATTGAAATCTATACGAGTAAACCGTTTTATTAATAAAAATTGGACAGTGAAATTATGACAGAAGCTCACTAGTGTTTCTTTAATTAATTGATTAATAGGGAAGCAAGCAGTTTTTCTTATTGAACATAACTCATGCTTACATTCAAATTGATATAAATGGAAAAATTGGAATCAGTATTTCTCAACCGACAAGAAATAGTTTGAATGAGCTGATAAATTGAACAATCAACAATTTAAGCGACTAGGAACTGATCAATTTCAAAAATTATTTATTAATTTGAAGAGTTTTCAATGATTTAATGTACTTCAAATTTTTTACAGTGAACTAATTTTGTTCACACTGATGTATTCTATTCAATCTAAAAGTTCTCTATGAGAAAAACTGCATTGCTCTTACAGAATACAGAATGTATAATTTATTCACACAGTATGAGAACAAATTAAATCACGTTCAATATGATAATTAGAACAATCATCAGAGTGTTAACTGCCTTAATATATATAATTATATTTCTAACGTATTCCAGCAGTAAGACATTTTCTTTGAGCGTGAAGTAGCTCAGTTAAAATAATTATTATTCCAAGGGAAATTTGAGACTGAATAAATTTAGCTGAAAATTTGAGAAACGTTTTTCATTTTTCGAGTAAGAAAAACATCTATTGAAATCCTTGCTTCTAATAGCTTTTCATCAATCATTTAACTAATGATCTAATCTACAAAATATGCAAAACCAACCAAAAATTGAACAATTAACATTTATTTGTATTAAACTGTTAATTTTTTATTTTCAACATTCATACGATGAAATAAAAGAAGGCACTATGCTATCAACTGATAAAAATATAATCGTAGAATATTTATTAATGGACACGTTCTTTCTACTCTTTCCCATAGATTGATAATAAGTAAATTTACCTATTTAGTAATGGTAATTTCAAATTTAAGAACATGAAATATATTCAATAGATAATTTATAACTCTATTTACAATAGAATGTATTACCATACCGGCCTTCTTTCATAAATGTTTGCAAAATTAATTTATTCACATAATCTATTCTCTTATTGAAAGTACATTCTTTATATTACAGAATTTTGATTTAAATTACGAAAATATACAATTCAGTCTAAATACAGTAACTTCAATAAACTATAAGCACACACTGCATTCATATAATCTTCGATTTACATTTGAACAAACATTATGCAAAAATATAATTTTCTAGCTTTTCAGCATTGCTTCATAAATCATAAACTTATTCAATCCATTAAATTCACAGAATCTCTTACGATTTCAATTGCTTGCTTTTAAACATTCTGAAACAACTTGTTTCTATTACGTATTTTACTCTACAGTGAACTTCTCAATGTATCTCGAAATGTGATTGCTCCAATAGCAATTGAATAGATACAAAACTCGTAAGATAAACAAATGACAAGACTACAAAACTACTTCTTGCGTCTGTCTTTGATCTATAGCTTTTTGAGTTATTTGCTCAATACACTTTATGATTTGATGAGATGATAGATTTAATCTACAAACACCTTGTAAATCTATTTTATTGTGTCATCGTTATTATTAATAGATCAATGCAGTGGTTCCATCAGTTTATGAGTCACACTCAACGTTCGTTCCAAGGTTCACGCCGAAATGTTGACATTGAGCATCGATAATTTTGGTTCACAGAGTGAGTAGTTTGGCGCAGGCGCGGTGATGTTCAAGCCACCTTCAGGCTGGGGTTGTCGACTCCCTCGTTGATGGGGGATGCTCGGTCGGCGGGGCAGGGCGAGGAGGGGGCCGGAATCAGCGAGACAACCTCGGGGCTTGCAGTCTGCTTCTCACTGTCACTATGAACGTCGTAAACTCGCTCCTGAAAACATACATCACTATCAACATAACGTGTTTTGCTGGGCTATAATATTTCAAATTATACACAATATTAACTGGACCTTAAGAAATTATTTGTATGTGATGGGATGTTAGATAGATACATAGATAGATAGTTGAATGACTTTATTTTCACTTAGTACAATTAATACAAGTGTTGTGGGCGAAGTTGAGGCACAAGAGCCCCCTCTTCCACTTAAGGACTTAAGTGGAAGTGTTATTGCACTGAATAAGTCCACTAAGGACTTAAGTGTTATTGCACTTAACCCACAAGATGTTGTTGTGTACAGATTATGGTGTATAGCTGAGGATGTAGCAGTATACTGTAATATACGCCATGAAACCATGATACCATGGTACTGTAATGTTTAAATAAATAAGTGGTTTTATAATAGCCTACTGTATCTGTGTACTTTTCTTTCATAACTGGACCCGGTTTTGCATCACTATGAACATTAAAGTGGATATATAGGATAAGTCGAGGATCGAGTGTTAGAGAGGGTCGGATGCGCACTAACTTCGCCCTCCCAGAAAGAAAACTATTCTATTCGATCAAAATTTATTCTTTCAACTTAATACTGGAAAGTATAAACATAGATCTATCTGTTAGGTACTTTATGTATTTGAATTGATCATATAATTATAGGGAATAATGGAGCACAGTAAAATGTACCATTATATCATGTTTGTAAAATGTAGCTAATAGGTTAAGGAACAGAGGTTGAAAAAGTGATATCAAACAGAAATCCTTCAAAGCAGTTTCAACTGCAATAAAAAATGTTGTGTGTAAAAGAGAATGATGTATTCAAATTTAAAAATTAAAGAACAAATTCACGGGAGAAAACAAATGACAATAATTAATCGAAAAATATATTAATAATATTATAAATCTAGCCCAAGTTAATTTAAATGTAAATAAAATATTTGAAATCAGAGAAATTAATGTTTTCCTCCTACTGTAAGCTGAAATGTTTGTTGGTGAATGCTTAAATAGTGACAATTAAGGGCAACTGGATGTGAACACGTTCATCTTAACATGAAAGAATACAGTATTTTTATAATAGAATGCATTTTAGAAAAAAATTGTAACGAAATAATTCAATTGAAAAAATTAAAAGATAATGATTTTTATAAGACTTACAAAATAACACTTTGAGAAAGAAATAGGATTTTTTAAATATTAATGAGGCATTTTTACATTTGGAATCAAGATGCAGTTAATAATTATTGAGAGAATGGGAAATGAATTGAATACAGCAGCAAGTTCATACAAAAAATGCTTGACTAAAATAAATAGCTAATAGGAAATTGTTGATAGGATGAATCAGAATGATAAAGATGAGATTGCATCTACTGAAGTCATGCCTTTGTGAGAAAATTCAAGACGTTAGATTGAAAATGCAGTAGTAGATGAAACATGTAAGAACGAGCTCAATGGATGATTTAAGACATTCAATTGAAAATGCATTAGTTGTTTATTAAGTAGGCAGAAACGAGCTTAATATATGAACATAGGGGAACAGTTTGAAAACCTATAATTGTTATAAATTCATTATGCCAATAAATTTAATAAAGTCATAATTGAATGGGAAATACGGCTGTAGAGAAAAATGTTGAATAATAGTGATCTAGCGTGTTGATTGACAAGTTCTCACTCATAAAAATGATGATTTTTGATAAAGTTTCACCTTGAAAGACTGTTTTTATCATACTTACATGCGAATTTTAATTCACACAATTAATTTTGATTGATTAAAGAAAGGATTTGAAGATGAAATGTGAATTCGAAGCCATTGATAATTTTGAGTGAAGTCAGCGGGATGCTGATTGCAGCAAAGATGGGTTGTACTGAATTTTTTCAAGAGCAGTGAAATTTTATTTATAATTGTGAATTAATTACGAAAGTGAGATTTAATTTTGTGACAAATATGAATTGTTAGTTTTTGACAAATTTATAATATTGTGAACCAATGTTATTGAAGTGCTATAATAAAAGTTGTCATTATTTAATTTTAAGAAATTGGGTATAAAAAATGTGTTATTATTCAGAGACTGTTATTGTTAGATATTTAAATTCAATGAAATATGTTTAAACATCTTGGAAATTTCTAAATGTATGCAACTGATTTGCATATTTTACATTAACTATGTACAAATTAATTGAAAATACAAATGAATAAACAATTTATAATAGCGAATTAATTTGAAGAGAAATTCAATTTTGTTACAAATTCAAATAAATTGAAATCTCAGTGATCTTATTTACAACTAATGAAGATAGGTTGATGAAAGAGATGCAGGGTACTATGAAAATAGTGCAAGGTATGGGGAACGATACATGTACTTAGGGTTATAATGAGAAACATATGTCTTATAGCAACCAACTTTCAATGAATATCAATATTTTGACGTGCTTTGAAGTTTTATTATGTGCATGATGGATTTTATTGACAGGCAAACAGAACAAGGCCGAATGACTCTGGTAACAAAGTGGGGAGGTGACAAAAAGCTGAAAATTGTCAATTCCTACCTGAGATTTATCATATTTTAACTTTCTTAATGAAAAGCCACGCTTATCACGACCTGAGTGCCCAACATCTGAGCTATAATAATTTGGGTTAGAATATGTGAGGACTTGGCGTCCCCCTTCATAGAAGTTCTTCTTTTTTCTCATTTGTCTGAAAACCCAGAACAAACTGTCAGAAATAAGAGTTTCAATGAACACTGCCTTATCCACTTAAAGGACAACTACATTCTTGCTTCAGACATAGATGAAATTATTTTTTGCAGAAATATCGAGTTTATTAAAGCAATTATGAGCTACTAGATACAACAAAAATGAGAATACTTAATGAGAATATCTGTTGAATAATGAAAAAGACTAAAAATAAATCATGCTCTTCCTCCGGTGAATTTATCTGAAGAAATTGATTTACTATCGAAGTCAAAACATAATATCATTATGAATACAGTGGAAATTAATACAAAAGAAAAACTAGTTTGATAGTTCAATATGGATCAAATAGCATCGAAATTACTCTTATATAGTGATTTGATAATTGAAGTTTTTTGATTTGTGAATTAGCAGGCTCTGGGGTGAAAGTATTACAATCTAAATTATCTATCCATTCAATGCATTAAATTCAGTTGTCATTAAATAGGAATGAAAATGATTACAACTGATAATGTTTCTACTCAACTTGTGGAAAAATGTTGAATAACAATTGTTATTATTACGATCGACCATTTTTTGTCGATTTTAAGAGAAATAAAATAGCTAATATAGAATCAATCAATATTCGAATCGTGCAATTAAATTAGAGGGGTGAAGAGAGCACAAATTTCTGTAATAATTAACGTTGCATTAAAGATATGTAGCTTATTGGAAACAATAATCATTACATAAAAATTGAGGAATTGTACACATCAGTGGCTATAGAACATGAGTTCTAAGAATTGACTTTAAGGCTAGGCGTACACCAGTTAGTCAAGACAAGACAAGACGAGATTAGTCACGTTTAGTCACAGTAATTCACATAGTTGCTTATGAAGCAGCACACACTGATGCAATGACTAATCGGTGTGTGTTGCTTCATAAGCAACTATGTAAATTACTGTGACTAAACGTGACTAATCTTGTCTTGTCTTGACTAACCGGTGTACGCCTAGCCTAAGAGTTGAGAAAACTAATATAGTAGGAACTATTCAATAACGATTTTATTGTATTTTAGAATACAATTCAGGCAGGAATTACCCTTGAGGTTGAGGGTTGTATTTCATCTTGAGAACATTTCATCATAATAATCTTGAGAGTTGTATTTGAAAAAGGCTTTGGTTTGATATGAAATCAAAAATGAAAACGTCTTTTATAAAAATTCTTCATCCTTATTTGACACGATTTGATTTACTCCAATCGCCTTTTTCAAATGCACAGCTCAACGTTTCCAAACTAGCAAATCACTCATTCATCTGCTATGATCTATACTTTTGCATAATATAACGATAGTTGATGAAATTTATATATGAATGGAAGATTTACCCACCTGCAATGGAAGGCTATTGCGACAGTAACAACGATCAGTATGAGAAACATCAATATTATGTAATAAATCATCAAATCTGAGTTAGGATATTGCGAGCTCGTGTTATCTTCCAGTTCCATTCCGGATATTCTCTGACTTGGATCTGGAAATTAAAAAAACACATCAACATGAATCAGAGCCTTGCTTGGAATTTAATAGAAATTCTCTCTTAGATAGAATGTTCAGTATGAATTCATCAATAAACAATACTTGGATGAACTGATATAACATGAAACAATAAACTGTATATTGACACCTTTTTTAATAGTTTTCAAAGTTGACACGTTTTTTAATAGGCTTATTCTAAAATTTAAATGTATTCTCACTATAATCAATACGATTTTATTTTGGTAATTATTAATCACTTACATTCTTACACTTACACAATCACTTACACATTCACTTACTATAAATAATTTTTAAGAATTTCATTTTTAAAATAAGTTTCCTTGTAATTAAAGGAGAATGATTATTGTTCAGATCTGCTGCTTCCAGATGTATGTGAAAATATGAATGCAAGATCATAATCAATATTATACTAATAATATGTTAAAATTAATATTAATATAAATAAAAAATAGTATTAACCTACGTCTAATAGGTCTTGAAAGAATTCCAGTCATCATGTAAAAGGACTCAAGCGTACAAATCGGTAATATTACTTGAAATTATTATGATAGCCTAAAATAAAGGCCGCGTTTACATTGGATGCTAGTTGAGTACATTAATTCGCTCACAACTCTCATCAACTCGCATCCAATGCAAACACAGCCTAATATCAAGGTTTAAATTATTCGTACTAGTAGGCATGATTGCAATATATTATTATACGAGTCTCACACAGTGTAATTGCGGCTTTACAGTTGGGAAACCCCAATCCTCAAGCCCAAAACTTTTTTGGCCACAAAAACTCAACTGAATTCAACAGCCATAAAATGATGAACCCAGAAATTGGAAAATAAAAATTTGAATTTGCAAGAGAACCAATAAACGACGTCTGACGTCATTTAACGGTGGTTAAATTCAACTGAGTTCTTGAGAACTGGCCGATTGTCTTTTTTATTACTCACTGGTAGAGCACGGAGTTGAATCAGGCAGGTCGGGACACGCACACACATAGCTCTTGCCCCCGCGATAGAGGCAGAGATGCGAACAATATCCGTTGGAAATGACGCACGGAGACCAGCCTTGCTGGCGGTCCTCTGTCACCGCCTTTATCTCCACTACTGTTATGTTGGCTCTCACTATCTGCTGTTCTCTACCAGTCAGCTTTTCAGCGCGACCCACCTGCTTTGCACCCCAGCTTGTCCAGTAAATGTGATGGTCCACCTGCGAGAAATTGGAAAATGAATATTCAAAATATCTACTCTAGTGAAAATACTAATTTATATTCAAATATTAATTATTTATCAACATCTCACCGGACACTGTAACAGAAGTTATATCTACTCTAATATAGATATATTATGTAACTACTTCTAAGGTTACATATATCTACTCTATAATTTCAAAGTTATAGGTATATCTACTCTATGTAGATAGCCTATATAACTTCTGTGACAGCAGTTATAATATCTACTCTAATAATGTTTTTCACACAAAATAATACAATATCTAATAATATTGTTATACATTATATAATTCAGGTTTCCAATTTTAACAAAGTACAGAAAATATTTCTTTAAAATTTGTGCTTCAAGTCGGGGGGAAGTAAAAAACTTGTTTGTCGACTCGGAGTCTTTTATAAATAATCTATTCACTCATAGACTAATCTATAGTCTGTATCTAGTTATTCCTAGTACGCTGAAGATGGGCCTCAGCGCCTCGAAAAGCGTCCTTGAAGATAGATTGTTAAGTTAATTGACTGAACCTTTATTGAATGAGATTGATATTCAATCTCAAGCTGATAATAGTATTTCAGTTTCAATTTTATTGTATAACACTCAAATTGCTTGCACAAATTTATTTCATTTGTGATTAAGAAAAATCTTTATAAAATATTTGTGATAGAATCAGAATCTCTAGAATAAATTGAATTAGTTCATCAAAACTCATTTTGAAAGCAACTGAAAGTCTTGTATTGATGAAGGCTAGAAAAAACTGCTGATTCCTTTAGAGTAGCATTGACTGTTTACAGGATTGTGATAGAACAATACTATCGATTGCTCCACCAAAACTATTTCACGAACTCACCAAAGCGATTCCGAAAGGCTGAGTGACAGACAGCAGATGAATTCGTTCGCTGCCATCCAACCTGGCTACTTCAATTATATTGCGCAATGTATCCGCCCAATACAGTTTGTCATCCTCGTAATCAATGATAAGGCCATTGGCCAATCCCACTTCGGTGTCAATTATCACCTTGCGATTTGATCCATCCAGAGAAGCGCGCTCAATTTTAGGGAATTCGCCCAAATCGGACCAGAAAAGTAGCCTGAAAGTAAAGGAAAATTGAGTTTGATAACACACAAAATAATTTTGCTTTGAATTAATTCGGTTCCTCTATTTGAATCAAGTCAAATTAAAGCTCAGTTTAAAGTGATTTTCGAATCAGTCAAATGGCGCTGTCATTATCAATAGTAAGCAATATTTATCTGACCAATCTGACCAATTTATCTGACCAATTGAGGGTTAAGTGTAAGAGAGGGCCTACTGCACCCTAACTTCGCCCTCCCAGGTTAAAATAAAGGCAGTCATTCAATTCAATCTCTTCAAAATGAAATTGAAGAATTTATGTTTTCAAATAATTAATTGATGAAGAATTTCTCATTCCACACAAATTATAAATTATTTTTATGCAGAAGGTAAAGATTTCACAGGGAGTAGGGTAAGAGAACGAATAGGTAATGGATTAGGATTAGATTGGATTTATTTATGTAGATTACAAAATATATGTGCTTAAATCCTATCTTAAGATAGTTGAAAATCATAGGAATTTCAGCATTAATCTGATTGAACATAGCATAGAAATTAAGCAAATTATTTGATTACAAAGACATAAGATTGAATATACTGACAATTATTGTGCTGTATCTTCATGAAACAGCGGAGTTCGAACATATAAATGTCCATTCTTGGGGAAGGATATCTCAGGACATCCTTCCCATAAACACTCAACTGTAGATTCTAGTACACTCAATCCTAGGACAGGAGATAGGTGGTTGTCTTCATAGCGATAGGTGGTTGTCCTGCGTTGTTAGGTGAGAAAGTTATGAATTTGGTTTTGTTTATGTTTAGAGTGAGTATGTGATCGTGCAGCCAGTGTCGGAAAAATTCTTTCTTTCATATCATTATCTCAATTTATTCATCTTTACCTAATTAAATATTTCTAATATTTCAGATAATGGAATATTAATAGTACCGAACGATCATTTAAAGTGTGAAATATTAGAAAATGAAATTGAATAGAGGAATTCTCACCCTTTTGATGGATAAACAGCCACCGATTTCGGCTCGTCAATATTTTCGCTAATAATAACCTTGCGACTAGTGCCATTCAGACGAGCCACTTCCAGCACACGGCGAGCTGTGTCTGTGAAGTAAATATTGTCAGCCAGCCAGTCGACTGCAATGCCATCCAATGTCTTGGTATTGCTCTCCACCACTGTCTGTACGTCATTCAAATCCCACATCTGCACTGATCTATAAACAGGTCAAAGCGATGAGTGTAGATACTTAATATGATTGAAGAGTGGAAACTGAAGTATTCACACGTCAATACTGATAACACGAATAGAATAATGTTATAGAATAGAATATGTTTTTATTTCACCAGAAACAATAATTACAAAATACATTTCCAGCATTAAAATACAATTGTATAATTACAACGAATACTCGTGAAGGATAATTTGGATTAAAAAACTTCAATTACACACTTTGCATAACGTTTAATAAAATGCATAATTGTAAAATATAATTATTATAATGTTAATAATCATAATCATGTTATGATTATTAAAAATTATTTTAAGAATACCAATGCAATACAATAACATAAAAATAATATACCTGTAACAAGCTACACGTTTTAAACGATGAACATTTGTGATGGAGTTTGGGATATCTTACGGTAATTAGCACTACCAACATAACAAAATATTCATTATTTAATTTATACTTGATAAGCACAGCGCTTCAGCAAACCCCTACGTTCAGCGTTCAGAGGATTCAAATTAAATTATTCATATTTGATAATCATTACATTGAAGCTGTGTAGCTATGTACTTTTTTGTAGTAAATTTGAAATTTTACTCAAATGATTTTGATAATGCTATCCACAATAGTAAGAATTTATTCTGTTAAGTCTCTCCAAGCCAAGATCTAAAAAGAAAGTGTTTGGAATTGTGATCGCACAGTTATTCTAAACGCTCAGATGATAGGTGCGAATACACGTTGCATAGTACCAATCAATATTTCATTAGGAAAAGTCGGTCCACACGATGTGCAGTATGCATGCACACTAAGCAACGTGTATTTGCACCTTAAGAGACATGCACCTGCTCCTCCAGTTGTAAGGATAACCGCTTGACACACCTGCTCCACTAAATATGATTTATAAGAATCAAAATTGCTTCCTGGTGCTTCAAGGTACACCTGAAGCTGTATGACCATTCATTTCTCATAATTCTCTTTAATCTGGAATTCAATTCTATAAGCGATCAGCCGGATACTACTAATGAATATTCATTTTTTGAAATAAAAATCCAGGAAAATACCTTATAGCGCCCAGTTCAGTGTCGACATAGTAAATGAGACTTTTGTTCCAGTGAAATTCTACTCCGATAGCCAAATGAACATCAGGAATGTCCAGTTTCACATCCCACTGTTCGGGCGTGTCAAAAGATATGCGTGCTAAATGTCTCCTAAAAACGAGGAAATTATAAATTTTAAGTATTGCATGATATTAGTGTTATTGTAATATCATATTGATATTCATTGTTATATAAGAAAACAAGAAAAGCACTATTTTTATATACAGGCGCACATAAAAGTAGCCCCAAAAATAACATGCAACACAATTGAAATGAAATATGTTTCTTTACGACATATCTTGGATTATTATTTAATATAGACCAAATTCTTCCATTTTAAAAGTAAACATATACTGACAGATGAATATCCAGTCAAATTACTTGTCATAAACATCGTTCAATCTCGGCAAAGTTATGTGCGTCACCCTCTACATTGAAGCAAATTTTATAGAAATTTGAATACAGAAAATTTGAACACAAAAATAAATTCAGTTTACTTAGATTGTATTCAAGAGAATTATTTGCAGATAATAATGGAAGTAGCGAATCTCATCAGAGAATTATTCA
This sequence comes from Laodelphax striatellus, assembly GCA_017141395.1. Classification (NCBI taxonomy): domain Eukaryota; kingdom Metazoa; phylum Arthropoda; class Insecta; order Hemiptera; family Delphacidae; genus Laodelphax; species Laodelphax striatellus. Next base: position 49,358,025 of record CM029531.1, read on the forward strand.
CAATTAATTAAAATGGTTGATGTAAGTAGCGAAACTTTGAATATCCAATTGGAATTGTGACTTGATGGTATAATCAATTATCTGAGAATGATCGTTTACCTGCAAGAGATCAACAAATACGCATCAGGCTGATAACCGCAAGTGCGCTTGTCTTCACCGATTTTAATTCCTGTCGGACACTCGCACGAATAACCAGACGGCTCACGCAAGCACAGGTGCGAACAACCTCCGTTGTTGGTACCACACGCATTTTCAGCAACATTATCCACCTGTAACACAAGAAATTCAATACACAAATAAGTAAAGTATCAAGATAATTATACAAAATAAAATAATTATTGCTATATCTATTCAGAATAAAGGTTTAGGTGCTGCTCCGGATTAACAAATCTCATACTGCAAAACAAAAATAATTATCTCATCTCATCTGACAAATCATATTTTTATTACTGAAAATACAGGAGATAATAGTTGAAACCTTCAAAAACTTTAACAAAATCAAGCTGAAAAGTTTGATTATTTATTGATCCATTACGAACTGCGATGTTTACAATGTTTTCACATTAAAATAACATGACTGCATGTTGGAAGTGAAGTGAAAACATTACTGAAAGTTTTTTATTACATAGGATTGTTCTTGTAATTTGAATTACCACTCATCATTAAACACTAGGGTTCTGCAATCATAAAACACTACAGTTTCTGCGGACAAATTCCTTGCCTATTCAAAATCCAAAATTTTCTTTGAAACACCCGATAGATTTTTTATACACTATCATGAACTATTATAGTTTATTGTAAAAATAATATAGTTTTGTATCAGCCTATATCAAAGTTTATAGAATAACAACATAGTAGAGTTTAAATTTGATAGAGAGTACTGTACTAATATTAATAATATGAGCACAGACTAGGCTTCTTTAGTTTGTCTCTAGTCTATCTCTAGTTTTTTATATGAGTCAGTAAATGTAAATGTTTTGTAATTGTTCTAGTATTATTATATCTTGTATGAGATCATTACCTGCACAGAACGAATATCCATGAGACCGGTCAAATTAGATCTGATTACGATGCTTTCTTTGCCGTTGATCTTATCAGCCCTATGCAGGGCCTGTGTGTTCCAGTCGGTCCAATAGACATGACTGCCAACGATCACCAGACCATAGGGATGAGGCACATTCGTCAGAATCGCTCGCTTATTTTTGCCCGTCAGGTCACAGCTCATTATCCAATGCTTATTGCCATCATTCCAGTACAGTCTCTCCGATGGCCTGTCAATGGCTAAGCCGTTAGGCCAACCTCCGGGCTCTTCTATTAATGTTTTCCTGAAACAAATGAACAAAAATCCATTTATAATAAAATTATGAGCAATTTAATAGTCTCAGTATTCCTTTCGTCTCACACAGTTTGCATTCAATGCCAAATGAAGAATACAGTAAATTGACTTCAATCTCATAACAGAATCATTAACAAGAAAAAATTAAGTATTCCAAGGGCCGGTTCATGAGCTCGGGATTCAGCCAAGTCCCAGACTAAAACGGGTGGCCACCGTAGCATCGACAAACGTTAGTCTCGATACTATGTACTAAGGGCTCTCTATGCTGCTAACCCACTAACCTGTCGAGACTACGGTAGCCACCCGTTTTAGTCTAGGACTTAGCTAAATCCCGAGCTCATGAACTGGTCCCAAGTATTTCATCAATAATGCAACTGTATAACAAAAATAATCACAAATAGGGAATAATTATTGCAGCAATACTTTTCAAAGAAAAAATCATGAAAGGGGAATAATTCCAACAATATTTTTTCAAAGATTCAGTTGTAATTGAAGATTAGTAGACTGGAGGTATGACACTCTAGCCCACAAAGCTGCGCGTGGTTTAAAAATGTAGAGTTGTTCCAATTTTTGAAATCGAAAAATTTATTACCGATTGATAGAAAATGTAAATTTTTATATTAGAGCTACTCGTAAAGGTAGTACAAGTTCAAAGTTCTCACCTAAATTTACCATTCATGTTAGCCTGTACTATTTTAGCCACTTCACCGCCCCAGTCAGACCAATACATCAGTCCATGATGATAATGCAGGGTTATTGCTCGGGGCAGTATCAGTTCTTCGTAGATGAGCACTTTTCTATTGGAGCCATCCAGTTCAGCCACTTCTATACTAGGTCTTCCAGCATCAGTCCAATAGATCTGCAGTACATTCCAAAAGCATTATAAGAAGTGTACAGATTCACTCATTTTATTTTCATGGATTTATTTTATATTGCTATCTTACATGCATTTACAAGTTTGGATGAATAATAATCAATGCACAACAAGATGATAAAAATAGATATATCAATTCCATGAAATTTCTGCCCAAATATTAATACAAATACATGCAATAATAGATTCCTATTGATGCAATTTTGAAGAGCATCTCCTGGATATAAGTTTTGTTATACAGTAGTTCTTGTCAATCAGATGAATTTCATATAGGAGTCCTTATGATCAATATTGAAAGAATGGATTACACTCCACAGAGTGGCACTAATTGCGAAATGCTTTCTCTATGGTAGTAGACATTAGAGGACTTTATAACTAAGGCGTTATAAAGACATGTATATGAACACAAATTTAAATATGAAAAGAAATAATCAAATGAACTTTGCACAAGAGTCTGAATGCTCAGTAATAGCAGAAGAAATTACACTCATATTGTTAAAGTCTTACCTTCCATTTGCGATATAGTAGGCCTACTTAAGTACGTACTCAACAATAAATACAACCTTTTAGTTTAGCTGGATAGTTAATCTGTCAAACTGTATAAATTGAAATCATTGCAGTATTTCTATATATAGAATATTGTATGTAAGTATACAGAGAATTCAAAAATAATATTCAATTCTTGCCTTCCTGCCAGTCGAGTCAATAACAATACTTTCAACTTTGACCAGGCCGTAATCCATTATTGTTTCAATATTACTGCCATCGTGCTGAGCTCTCTGAATAATTGCATGATCTTGGTTATCAGAGTTCGTCCAGTAAATCTCTCCTGTAAACCAATAGAGAACTTTTGTAGATAACTAACATATTATAAAATTAAATCATACTAAGTGAATAAAATTTAAAAAAATTAAAACTAGAGTTTAATAAGCATTTTATTTCGAAGAGAGTGTAGGACGTCCTTATTTCGAACTATTCATAAACATTATTGCATAATGATTATCTTGTTCATAGCTCAAGTCGCATCGAAATTCCATACGCCTATTTCTATCCATTGAAAGAAACAAATTAGTAGAGATAAATTCATATAAACCAAAATGGTGTATAATTTTATCAAGAACAAGTTGTCAGATGACACCCTGGATTCAAGTTTAAGGTGAATCATTAAATTAAATCCTTTCAAATACAAATTGGAACAAATACAATATTGGTAAACTTGAAAGAGAGGAAAATAGAATTTACCAACCATTTTTCCTATCAACGTCAACCGATGTCGCTCGCTTCAAGGGGGGAAGTGGAAGTATCACATCAACTATATAAGGAACATCCAAAGAGATTTGCCTTATTTGAGTCATGTGTGCGAAAACGAGGGAGTTCTTAGGACCTCTAATGCACTGCTTTCTGTTCTCCTGCAATGATAAATCCATAAATGAGGGGTTTGATTGATAGTAATTAATAATATACATTTATACATTATGCATAATATTTGTTTGAATGAATGTAAATTCCAATTGTTTGAAAATAGTGCTTTAATAATATATATGCAATGGAAATTCATATATTAATAGATTATTATATAGTTATGCCTGTCATGTATTCGCATGGTATCATGTATTGTCATGATACCAAATTCGCAAAGTACCATAGAGATTAGAAATAAGATACGTACTGATAGGGAAATGCCGATTGGACAGGCACAGGTGTATCTGTTCGGTAAAGGTGACAATAGACACAAATGAGAGCATCCACCATTATTCGAATGACATTTCGAAACGACCATTTTGTTGTTCCTATGGAATACTCTGACATCCATCAATCCAGATAAACCCGATCTGGAACAACGTTTTTTTTACAATAAAATAAAAAAGATAGCACCAACCTATCTACACCAAACAATAGGCTATTATATACAATACTAGAACGTATTCATTAGTCTAGATCTAGATTGTGAAGTTTGGACAGTACGTAATTCATTAATAGAACTTAAATTGGATTATTCCAACTTTAATGGCACAATAAGTCTAAATAAAGAAATTTCTACACAAATCTACAAGTGAATATTGATAGAATGAAGCTTTGATATGCTCATGGAAAAAGTCGTTCTAATAATGGCAATCATCTATAACTTAGCCTTAAGATTCAGAATACAATAATAATAAATTCATTTCTGGTATAGTTCTAATCCAATTCCTAGTAAGTGTATTCGAACTCAAATTCTTTTGCATTCATTCTTTTAACTCTAAATACATACTGTATTACATAAATTCAAATGGCTCTTCAATATAATAAACAAATTATCAATAACATTGAATACTTAGTTTTAATGACTCTACAGAAATTGGAGAACTGTATCATCTTTAACAATTATTATTCGTACTCAATATTATACTGTAATGGGATTTGATAGAAACGATCAACAAGTTGAATAGGTAGAGAGCGCAGTACTTATTAATTGATCTACAGCAATTAACGAACTGTAACATCATTGAGATGATGTCACATTTATTCCTACTTTATATTCATTCATTCATTTATTGGCAAGATACATTAAAATGTGTATGTGGGAAGAATCAACAGACATTTGTCCAAAACTACTTCTTCCCCTTTATTCTTCTTATATAATCACGCTAGAGAACTCAACGAGTTTTGAATGTTTGGGACAAATCCATAGTCAGAGTGGAATAAATAATGCAATCGATTTCGAGCCGTATTACCTGATCACCGATCTATTTTCCCCGGTTATTTTGTCAGCCGCATTGATGGATCTCGTGTCCCAGTCAGTCCAATAGACTCTATTTCTGAACACAGTCAGACCAAACGGATGTGGCAGATTGTCTGCGAATTTGAGAAATGAAGATTAATTGTATATTATCGGTTTTATATTAAAAATAGACTAAAAATAGAATTCTTTCAACAAATATGCATTCAACATGTTTCCTTCAGATTGTTTGGTTGATTATTCTCAACAATTTTCGATCCCGTTTTCTGTAGCCTACATGACAAAAAATTCATAATAAAAATCGATAATTTATTTTTTAATTACATCCATGGCAATTGCCTACAAAACCAACCACATTTCTTCTTGTATGTAATACTTGTCGAGGATTTCTAAATTCTGAACGTTTTATTTGAAAATTAAAGACATAGCCTATTTCTGGAAATAAAAACTAAATTTTTCATCTTAATAAATAATCTTTCAACATTCTATTATTATTATTTATTATATTTTTCATTATTACTCTGTATATTGTCCAATTGTATAGTAAGCAAGTGAAATAAAACATAATATTCTATTCTAATTAACAGCCACTATCTGCCACAGTAATGATTCATTTATTTGTCTACATTAACCAAATAAAATATCTATTTAATCAACACCGCATATTACAACATAAAGAATGTTACTACAAAGTTAAAATCTCATTTCATTTTATTGACACACCATTTCCAAAAATACAAATAATAAAAACTAATATAGATACAATGCAAGTAAATAAATAACGGATATCTCATTAAAAATCGTGTTTAGGGTTCAACTAAAAGTAGTGAATGTTTTCAACCATACGAACTTCGAATTTAACAATATCAATATTTATCACTGAATGTCGTTATTTCAACTGAAAGGTTGAACCAAATTTGAAATAACTTCAACTAGCCTAATTGAAAGAATTAAAAGAATTTCAACTATTTGATAATTTCTCAACACATTCAAATTATTCAGAAATTACAACCAAATTATTCCTACAACTTGTCATATTCATGACAATATTACAGTAATAACCTTTGAGCAACAAATTATTTTTAAAATATCCACGATTATAACTTTGACATATGACAGTGATTGACAAATTTACCTAAGAGAATTTGCCTATTTTTGCCGTCTAGCCCAACAGATTCGATGTTGCCCATTCCGGCGTCTGTCCAGTAGAGCCTTTTGGCGTCTAGATCCAAAGCAAGGCCATTCGGCCACTTCAGCGATGCACTGATGAAAGTGGTGCGCTCAGACCCATCCATGCCTGCACGCTCTATCTTCGCTGATTTACCCCAATCACTCCAATACATGTAACAATCTATAAAAAGATTAAAATTTGATACAAAAAATTATTTTCCATTTTTATTAATATTATAATAATGTACAATAGTATTTATTGAATGAACTTACGGCCAGTACTCAAGTTCTTTCTTTTTCTGGCCGTGCTACAAAAATGTATTTATGACATTTTGCGTTTGTAATTATGTCTACTTATAAAATGTATCTATATTGTAATTTATTTTTTGTTTTAATTTTTATTGTCTGTTTTTGCAACTCATACCTGCGTACATGACTCTCCTTGCGGGTATTATTTTCTATTATGTAAAATTGTAAAATTGTTTCAATAAATTCAAATTCAAATTATCATTGTGATTTTTGATGACAATAAATTTGAATTTGAAAAGATAGAAAGAAACATAGGCTTAATCCAATCTAAAAATCTGAATATAGTTTTTAAATATACAATTTCTCACAAATTCAGAAAAACAGTTTCTTGAATTAATAAAAGTCGCATAATATTCTTCATCATCTTAAACGCACACCGATATCTGGAGAAATAATAAAATAGCAATACACAATATTTCTAACCATGAAGCAGATTTTCGTTTTCAATAGTGAGACATTTTTCTCTTCACATTAAAGTGGAAATTTATAATAGTAATAATTGGAAATTTTTCATATCAAGTCTATAATCGTAAACTTCTAAGAAATAATCTGCAATAAAAGTTTTTGAAGGGATTAAAATCAACCGATCTTTAGTAAAATGGATGTGATTAATTTTGAACGACTTGTTTCATTTGATAATACAATTCTAAAATACCTTGAAAAAACGTATAAAATGGAGGAAATAGAAAATTGGCCACCTTATCAAAAAGGACAAAATGGAGAGTGAGAGCTTTCAGAAGCAATAACTCACCAAATGGATTCACAACGATGTCCCTTGGTTTATCGAGACCTTCCCAGAATAGTATTGCACGATGAGAGCCATCCAAATTGGAAACCTCAATCAGTTTTGCTCCAGCGTCCGTCCAGTAGAGCTTATCTGTGACCCAATCAACTGCGAGGCCAGCCGGAGAATCTATAATTCACAAAAAATATTAGCAATTTATAAAATAGGATGGGAATTATGTCAATAGAAGAAGATTAAAAAGTACTAACGACTTCAATGCAATCAACATTAAAATACACTCAACATTTTTATTCGTTCATTCGTTTATTCCAAGATATCATTCATTAATTGATTTGGATATTTTTCACTTCCACCCACACAATATCGCAATAAAATAGGAAAATAACGTTTCAGGAATTGTTGATAGAGAATGTCCCCTGGTAGAGAATGTCTAGATAATTAATTGAATTGAAAATTGAAAAAAGATGATAGAGAATAATGAGGTTAAGGAAAATAGAGCGCTTGAAGCCGAATATTTTCGTATTTTTCAGAGAGATGAGGAAATATTAATCAATCGGTGGAGGAACAAGGTACTCTAGGGACTGTTGTGTCACTTAAATAATGTTCTATTCCAGTTTTAGAAAGAATAGGTTTCAATTACATTTTCAGTTGAATTATGTTTGCAAACTACATTTTTATAGAACATTATTTTTCAAAGCAATGCATTTTATGTCCTGTACATATAATTTATAATTTGTGTTCGATGGCATTTCATCATAAAATTCAATTAATTTTCCAGATAGAAGGTCTAAATGACTATTAACATAAATTATGTTGTTATTACCAACATATTTATGTATTTTTTTCTAATGTTCTAATGAAGCAAAACGTTTTACCAAAATAGATTTTTTTCAATTTAAATTCAAATTCATTTTCCTTTTTGTTACAATCTCTATGTCCACACTCGGCCGATTTTTGTGTGCTGCACAGAATGCTACCAATGCTTAAGCATATGCAGTTCAAGCAGCACACAAAAATCGACCAAGTGAGGACATACCCATTACATTACTAGAAAGAATATGCGAACACAAAACCCATACAAATACAGGAAAAAATCAATGTTTTAAAGCAAACATATTATAATTATTGTTTCTCACCTAAATTAGTGTCGACGACTCTATCTTCCTTGCTGCCGTTCAAGTAAACTCGACTTATAACCTTTGTTTTGATATCACTCCAGAAAATCGAATCAGAATTAGCGTCCCAGGAGAGAGCAACTGCTGACTTGATTTTATTGACAGGCATAACAACGTCGTAAGCATGACTCTCGTTGACGGTCAGTTGACGAATCCTCAGGTCTTTTGTTCTGACGTAGATGAGAAGATCTTCGGGGGTCGAGTCGCATGTACGGCTGTCGAAACAAAAACAGAGTTGAAAATTGAATCAAGTTGAAAATCTGCTTACATTTTTGAATCATTCACAAATCAATCCTGCTATTGAGAATGAACAATCCTCACTGATATCAGAAGAATTCTACCCAACTGGTCATAGTTAATAATTTGAAATCAATTGTTCATACATCAAATACATGAATGTATTATTGACCTCCATATTGTCAGACTGTATTCTTTATGTAGTTTATAGCTAGAGTGAATTTGACGTTGTCTTTTGTTATATTCGATGACAATAAGATTTATTTATTCAGTTGTAATTATAAGAGAAATGTACTAAACATGTTTTGGTCACAAATTACTACTGTATTATGTCCGAAATTAATAATTAATCAACAAAGAATCACGTATTTTGAAAATAAATATGGGTATAAATGTTGTTATTACCGAGTAAACAAAATATACAAAACTAATTGTGCGTGTTTGGCGTGGCTGGGATAAGAAGCCTTGAGATTCAGAACTGGTAAAGAACTGTAAATCCTGTAAAGAACTAGTTTTGGAAAAGATACCATTAAAAATAATAGCGATAGAATATTAAAAATAATCTAAAATACAATAATTAACTAAAAAATACAATGACAATTAAGAAAATGATCATAAGAAAATAATGAATCAGCTACAAGTATACTGCTGTAGTAACTAGATGAAGAATAATTAAGATTAAAACTCACTTGTTGGTTTTCAGTTTCAATCCCATTGGACAAACACACTGGAAACTATTCTTATTTGGCAAGCAAAGGTGTGAGCATCCTCCATTATCATGGCCACAGCGATTCGGGTAGAATGGCTGACGTTGAGGGTGGTAACTGAAAAAAGCAGAAACATACGGCAGTAATTATTTTATGAAAAAATTATTGTTATGTTCTATTTCAATAGTTCACTATATTAATATTGTTATAGAGGATTTTATTGGTAAATTTTCAACTGGTTTTTAAATTGGAAAAGGAACAGTTTTGGGCGTGAGACTGTTGGACCTTCCATTAAGTATTATTTAATAATAATAATCATTTATTGGATCAAGCAATACAATCTTATAGGAAGAAAAAACATGTATTAACCCAAAACTTCTTCTGATCCAAAATTTAGTCTAATAAAATGTTCAAATTAAGGTTTTGTACAATAGTTTTGTTCACATCAACGATTTCCACTTGAAAAAACGCAAACAGAAAATAAATTATGAATTTCAAATTTGAAAAGGTCAATAAAAAAGCCAAAAAAATTTGAGAAATTGAAGAACATTGAATTCTACTTACATTACTGAGTACATGAATAAATTTCGGGAATCGACCTGTGTATGATACAAATGCTCTGGCAGTTGAAATTAAAAATATACAGATTTGAAAAATATTAACAAACTTATGACGCTTTATGGTTGATTAACTCAAATGTTGATAAATTACAACTTCAACTCACAGCACTGGTAGCTTTACTAGAAAAGTAATGGCGAATGTAAAGGCAATGACGTCTCTCACCTGTGAATATCCATGGGGAAATGGAGATCGTGATAGATGATTTTGAATCCAGTACCCGTCGCTTTGCTTGCTCTTGATATACACTTTGTATGCCAGTCAGTCCAATAGATGGAATCCTCGAATAAAGTAACTGAGAATGGATGTGGGAGTCCTCTGGTTACCACCTTCAAAAGCATACAGGATTGTCAGAAAAATCACCACATTATTATCGCATGAGCTAATTGATTTAGAAACTTGACCTGTAGGCCCTACAGTACATTATTATGTATTCATACAGTACAAAAGCCTTTCTACTTTAATATAGTTTAATAAGTTTGAATACTATAATAGTATTATTTATATTAAATATATAAATAATAATAATACATTATATTGGTAATTAATAATATTTATTCACAGTCAATAATACAGTTTGTATAAAAAGGCAAAGTCAAACAGTTCTATCTACTTAACAGTCTTTTCTATACTACAGTATTAGGCTAGGCGTACACCGGTTAGTCAAGACAAGACGACATTTTTCACGTTTAGTCACAATAGTTCACATAGTTGCTTATGAGGCAACACACACCGATTAGTCATTGCATCGGTGTGTGCTGCTTCATAAGCAGCTATGTGAATTACTGTAACTAATGTCGTCTTGTCTTGACTAACCGGTGTACGCCTAGCCTAATAGTATTAAGCTATATTAAAGTGAAATATTCTTCATCGAATCACCATGCATAATAATACTTTTCTAATTTCTATGTGTTTACATAAGAATATCATTTTAATTAACATCAAGAAATTCAAATTAATTACATTCTCTTGTTGACTTGCTGTCGTTATATGAGAAAAAAGAGTTTGAAACTGAATTAAAACCTTAATTCATTCATCTATTGTGCAAAGTGAACATTTTACATTTGATTCAATTTATTCCACTGTTTTGAAAATTCTATTTATTTGATTGTAGATTCTCAAGATTAATAAGAATAGAATGGCTGATATGTCAGTAAGCAACTGACTGAACTGAAGTCTTCCTGTGGCAGAAAATGCAAGTTGGAGTTGATTTTATTACGTTAGCTTACCTTCCTCCTGCCTGAGCCATCGATTTTTGCACTTTCAATAACGTGATGATGGGCATCGGTCCAATATATTCTATCATTTGTGTAATCCAGTGTGAGACCGTTGGGCCAAAATGTATCTTGCTCTTTCACAATACTCTTCCGATTCGATCCATCCATTTCAATTCTTTCAATCCTCGGATTGGGACCTATAAGAGAAATATTGTTAATTCATGGAAGCAGGGAATTAGTTTATTAGGCATAGCCTATGTCGCTTCACTCTTCATATGTTTCGGTTCAGAGAGTAGATTACGCAAAACGAGAAGTGAGGCAGGAAACATGTAGAGTAGTGAACAAACAGTCACGTTATCATAATTTTTTTACAGATATTCAATTAGGTAAATGTGGTATACTTGATTAAGAAATGTGAAGGACTTCTTGCTTCCCATAGGATAATCTCATAAAAAGTATGGAAAGCTTGGAAAGTTTATATCTAATAAGACTTTAATGTATAAATCATTTGTCAATATTATTTGTTTGTATCTGACTATGTCTATACATATAGTTGTCTTATCTTATTGATAGTCTTTCAATAAACTCATATTATTCTACAACATCTTCATTTATTGTGAGTTTATAACAACATCCAATCAACTTGACTTAGAAGAAATTGAACAATCTGAGCAATGACGATTCTTGAAAGTTATTATTGATATTGAATCATTTATTTTCTCAAAAACTTTCATCTTATACAGTTTGAGCAAGAACAATACTAGGAATTGAAATTTTTGTTTGATAATCTTCCTTTACTTCAATAATTGAAGTAAGCTCGAAAAATGAGTTTGAAATAGTGTTATGGAAGAGATTACTTACCACAATTGAAATGGTAAGCTTACCCCAATCCGTCCAGAAAACCAAAGTTTCTCCAGGATGAACCGCAATTGCACGCGGCTTATCCAGGTCACTGGATACCAGGACACTCCTAACATTACCATCCAGAGAAGCCACTTCCAGGCGACGCGTTCCTGAGTCTGTCCAAAATATCAGGTCATGAATCCAGTCTACAGCTATACCACTCGGACTGTCCAGGCCGAAGCAAATTATAGCTGAAAAACACAACATGAATTGAAATTATATTTAATCTTCTTTGTACACAGCAAAAATACATAAATGGTTTGAAGAAGGCTCCTCACGTGAACGAATGCCTGTGGGGGAGGAGCGAGAAGTATGAACAGTATAATTATGTTTATATAGGGTGTTTACCGGAAACCGCACGTTTTTGAAAAGGCCAGAATTTTTTCAATGTTGAACAGAAACCTTTTCTATTACATAGAATGTGATCTACAAACTCGGAATTTTTAGGGTATTCTAAAAATTAAGTTGAAAAAATAAGTTCATGTAGCGATGGCGTCCTTTCAATTAAAAGCATGTTTTCAGACGTTTCCTGAAGTTACGCATTGCATCTCGTTACATTGCTTGTGGAATGGCTTGATTTTATTTTTCATTAATGATCACATTGTGTTCACATAACGCATCCACTTCAAAATAGTGTTACGATCTTACGATCCAGAATCAGCCCTCACGGCGGAAGTTCGAAGTGCCGGCAAGAGTCTTTCTGGGTCTGTGTCACGGACTCACTTTTGACGTAGAACCGTCTCATAACAAAGACTCGATGATCGAGTTCCCTCATCTTGAGTGTAAATGAAATTTCCAACTATTCTCCTCACCATATATATGACATTCCCAGCTACCACCTTCCTCTCTACTTTCCATGCACTACCAAATACAAAAACATGCGTCCAAATTTTAAACAGTTTCAAAAGAAAGCTGGATATTTAATTACTTCATCGCAATCATTCTAATAAATGAATGAATAATCATGATGAAATGCATGATTATGAAGCATTGCATTATGAAGTTAATTATACAATGAGACCTTGAAATAAAATTTTGCCTTTTGCTCAAAGACGATATTCTTCTACAAATTTGAAAACAATTTCAAGGAATTTCACCTGATTTATTAGTTTCATTGATAGTGGCACTCCTGATGTAATCCATGGATATATCAGTCCAGTAGACGAGTCCCTTGGTATAGTGGTAGTCCAGCGATATTGCGTTATTCAATCCCTTATAAATGGTGGTGCCCTTTTTATTGCTCAATGTTATCTGGAAAATTAAAATATAAATAGGAGCATACCGTATATATTTTATTGAGCTTTATTTTTCACAAAAATCTTTATTTTACAATACAGGCTTTATTTTACACAAATGGCTTTATTTTACAATACAAAAGTGTTGTCGACGAAGTTGAGGTATACAAGCCTTCCACTTCCCCTTCCCCTCCCACTTTTTATTATATTGATGAGTTGGAAGATAAGAGATGCATCTAATATTTTATAGCATTATAGTATGTTCATATATTTTGTATTATATTCACTTTTTTACTAGAAAATCTATAAAATTACTTTTTTCAGAAAAAAGTAATTGCTCTCCTTGCTCAACTTTTTCTCCAGAAAAAGTTGAAATCGCTCTCCTTTTCTTGATAGTATTGATAAAGAATGATAGTAAAATGAATAAATAAAGCTTTATTGACATTCTATGAAGAACAAAAGCCTCTTTTACGAGGTTATAAAGTATTGGCATTGCCCAAAAAGAGTTTAATTTTACATGGAGTTTAATTTATTTACATAATTACATTTTCATAGTCTTCCAATTATCTTCTGCCATCTCACCCTACCAAAAGAATGATAGTATTTTCATCTAAATAACATTTCTTATTCAAATATAGATTCTGCCCCATCATCTTTAATTATATTTAGTGCTATATTTTACCTCAGTGTTATAAGTCAGTAAGTTCATAGTTTAGTAAGTATGTAAGTTCATAAGTAAGATAGTTGTTGCATGCATTCCAGTGTCGTATATCTCACCTTGCGAATATCTACTCTGTTACTGAACAACAGGGCGGGGGCAGCTCCCAATGCCTTACATGTTCTCCCATCTGGCCTCAGCACGTAGCCCTCAGTGCAGCTGCAATTGAATGAGCCATACGTGTTCTGACAAATCTGACTGCAGTCTTGTCTCCATTCCAGTGAGCATTCGTCTATGTCACGGCAACTGAAAATATAACAAGGAACAATAGGAGAAAAATATGATTGAATTCGAATTCACTTGAAACAAAAATCGAGATTTATTTTTCTTTTACATCTTCAGACGTTCTTCTGATCTGACTATCACACCTTCCTCTATCACACCCTTTCTCCTTGCATCCTTCCTCTGCTTCCTTGAATTGAAAGCCTTCCTATGACATGGATATCCATAGTTGGGAGAACTTTCGATTCACTACCCTTTTTCACCACAACTTTTTTCTGGATTAGCATTCTTTCTATTGTTTTTTATTTAACTTTTCATGTTATTATTGTATGTATTGATGTATGTAATGTTGATGTAATTTTTTTTTAATGTTGTGTGTGAAATAAATAAATTGAATTGAATTGAATCTTAAAATGATAATGAATTCATAAAAGTAAGTTATTCTATAATATTCCGATAATTATAATCAATTAAATCTTAATAGAATGGATTTATAGCTCTCAATGAACTACAAAAAAAATCCTTAACTGTGGCTACTACGGGTGCGTTTACTTTAGTTTTACATAGGCTACTATATTATTAATCTAGTTTTATCATTAATCGAGCTTAATAATAACAGATTATATTATATTACAGATTATAAAATTATTAATGAAGAGTATACATCACAATATACAATAGACTGTATAATCTGTAATTATTACAGATTATATAAAAAAGAGATTTTGTGTATCGTGATGTATACTCTTCATTAATAATTTGAAATAATACTTTATTGGTTAGCCGGAAAAATATGTTGATGATAAATTTAGTAATTCAATAATACAAATTTTTGACTATCATTAATAAAACTTCATTTGCCAAGAGTATTTTGTAACAGGAATTCTTCAACTAATCGTCATGTGAATGGATTACTTCAATTAATTACCTCACTCCATCGCTTTCCAAAACAAATCCAGGGTTGCAATCACATCCATCACTGCCATCAGCTTTTGTCACACAGAGCTGGTGACATCTGCTTTTGTCATCACACTTCTTTATCTTTGCACAGTTGAGTTCATCTGAAAATTCGAATAAAATTGGTTGAAATTTTCTAAAATAATCGACGAAGCTTTTCTGTTGCTCTCTCAAAGCAATGTTATTTCGAAGAATGATTTAGTTTTTATAACTAATAGGTTCATACTTATTTATTTTACTAATATTTTTATATATTTATTAATTATTTATATATTACATCAATGCTCTGTAGAGGAAATATTAAAATTATCTCAGCACATGTTTTTGCAAAACCGCCATTTTTCAACAATAACAAAATAATGATCTAATGAGACATAGATGACTAGACTAATATGTCATAGATGACAGAGACTCTCCTGAGCTCGGAGCCTAAAGACTTAAAATATCTAATAGCCTGAGATTGATGTGGAGAATTTCATTCAACGAAAGACCACTTTCAGTTTTCATTGAAATGTCAAATACTAATCGAAATTTACAATTATTTCCTTCCTCTGCTATTCGACAAATACAATGATAAGGAATGTAAAATTACCCCTTTGTTTTGTTAAATTTTTTGAAGAACTAATAATCACTAATTCATTACAACCTTCGTACAGAAAACGGATGTCATTTTATCTAGTAAATATTTATGAGAATCACAGAATATAACGTTTATTATTATAACGTTTATGGTAACGTTAATTTTGTTTGATGTTATAAATAATACTTTGCATTAAGTCTGACTGGCACCATACCTTATTGTAATAATGCTTATTCCATTCTTACAATTTTATAAACAAATGTCAATCAAGTGAAGTAAAATATCTACAACTTCCAATCCCATAGGAAGCTTAAGGGCATTCAGTGAACATGATTGTAATAGATGCATTGCACTGTAGCTTCCAGGCACACTTTGTGTTTGATTAAATCATGGATACTAGAATACACGGTAGGACGATGACTAGGATGCGGAGTAGACTTATGTGAAAGTGACGTAGCTCTGAACCGAGTTACCATGGAAACGTTAAATAACTTTTATCCTCACTTCAGGGTAACGTCACACTTCTCAAAACCTAGGCTGGTATCTGTGCGTGACTTCTACCGTGTATTTTAAAATTCGTGGATTGAATTGATACCACTTCATGTTGTCAGTAATTAAACTTAATTGCCGTGGCGAAGCGTGGTATACTTATTCCTATAGGAAATATACCCGGCGATGACCAAATAAGTATAAGTAATTCCTATAGGAAATATACCCGGCGATGACCAAATAAGTATACCACGCTTCGCCACTACTTAATTGGTATACTGGAGACAAATTACAGTATCTACATATTTATGAGTAACAAACACTGATTTGCTGTGCAGCACCAGTCACATGCTGTGTTTGAATTACATTATTTGATAATTATTGTCGATAAATTAATTTCATTATTAATACAGGGTTATCATAAAAGAATGGTGCGAAGATTGAATTTTTATAGAAACCAGCGTTCAAGCCAAACAACATAAATTAGACAGGAATCATGAACTGATCCGCGTCAAATGTTTGTCAGAAAATCGCCCCAATTCTCTTGAAACCGCACCATTCTTTTATGATAACCCGGTACTGAGAACAAATAATTAACGGATTGATCGCAGCACTTACCATCTCCATAAGGACAATCAACCTTGCCGTCACAGGCGAGTTTTTTGTTGATGCATTTGGCCACGTGGGAAGCCGAGGTGGAGGCCGGATCAAAGAGACCGCCGCCGGTGGTGAAGTTGTCGTGCGCATGCGCGTGCGTGCTGGCCACCCTGCTAATGGCCTCGGCCGACAGACAACTGAACTCGGTGTGTGCGTTGCAGACCAGTTCACACAGACGCTCATCCTCACCCTGCGGACAGTCGTCCACTTCGTCACACACCCATGCTTCCTGAAACAGACAAATACAAATCAAATTCAAACTCGAATTTATTCCTTGTTCAATTTACATCATTCAATTCAATTTATTTATTTCACACACACAACATTACATCAACATTACATACATCTATACATACAATAATATATTGAAAAAACAATAGAAAAATGCTAATCCAAGAAAGTTGTGGTGAAAAAGGGTAGTGAATCGCAAGTTCTCCCAACTATGGATATCCATGTCATAGGAAGGCTTTCAATTCAAGGAAGCTGAGGAAATTAAAAAATCACACAATAGGCTATTCCCTGTGGTCATCTACGTTGTTGCCCTCTGTCGGATAATTATATGCGTTTTTATTGGAAATTTAACATGATTGTAAAGGATAGGGGGGCTATAAGTACGTAAAAATCAGTTTATAATTGAAATAGAATTCCTATCAAAATTTCTTCTGCTCGGTTATTGTGGCATTATCTTTAGAATTATAAAATGAACTGATTTCATGTTCTTAAACATTATTATAATATTTAATAAAAGTTTTAAAATCAACTTTGAAGGTTATGTTTCAAGCTGATTGAGCAGACGATTCGCAGCTGAGTTCAAAATGCATCAGGCACGTACCTTCAAATCAGTCATGTTTGAACTGGATATTCAAAACTGCAATCCAATTTTTTATAATAAATATCTGAAAATATTTTTTTTAAATAGGCCTATATAAAATATACAAATTTGATCAAAAAAATCATGGATACCGTAGGTGTTATACTGATGAGTGTGAAATGAGCGGGAAATGGGACTATTCATTTTTTTCATCATTTCCATTCATTTTTATTATTCTATTTCTCAGTTGAAGTTTGTCTGAGTATTCTTAAAGTGTGGAACAGATCCTCTGGTTTGAACTAAGGTCTTTGACTTTTTATATTATTTCATTTTTTGTGAGGGTGATGCCTACATGAGCTCTGAAGCTTGTGCGTGAGTAATAGAAGGGTGATGATGAGAGATGACAACTAATTTAATTCATGTGTGTACAAAGAAACTATGAGGATAATTTATACTGTGATAAAACGCGCATAAACTTACAGGAAGACATTTGCCAGTGGAGCAAACGAAGTCGGAGGGCTTACAGGTCGGTGGTGGCGTTTGTTCGCATCCAGTCTCGTCCTCGCCAGAGTCACAGTCGTAATCTCGGTCGCACCTTTTCTTCTTATTTATGCATTTTCCATTTTGACATCTGAAACAATACAACGCCATCGTACTAAAGAATAGAATAGAATAGAATAGAATAGAATAGAATAAGAATAGAATATAGAATAGAATAGAGAATAGAATAGAATAGAGAATAGAATAGAGAATAGAATGGAGAATAGAAACAAAGAATAGAATAGAATAGAATAGAATAGAATATAATAGAATGGACAGAATAGAATAGAGAATAGAATAGAATAGAAGAATAGAGAATAGAGAATAGAATAGAATGGAGAATAGAACAGAATAGAATAGAATAGAATAGAACAGAATAGAATAGAATAGAATAGAATAGAATAGAATAGAATAGAAATAGAATAGAACAGAATAGAATAGAACAGAATAGAATGTAGAACAGAAGAATAGAATATAGAATAGAATAGAATAGAATAGAATAGAATATAGAATAGAATAGAATAGAATAGAATAGAATAGAAATAGAATGAATAGAATAGAATAGAATAGAATAGAATAGAACATAGAATATTAGAATAATATAGAATAGAATATAGAATAGAATATAGAATAGAATAGAATAGAATATAGAATAGATAATAGAATAGAATATAGAATAGAATACAATAGAATAGAATAGAATAGAATAGAATAGAACATTACATTATAATATTGGTCATTGAAAACGTGTTTTATATTCGTGGAAAACTGCAATAGATTACCAAATACTACAGAGACTGTATAATAACCGTGTGATAATTGGTGTGAATGGGTGCATAACATTGTAGTGGAATGTGTTTTATGAATAATGAATTTTATTTCCATCCATAAAAATACAATACAGTACATAGTTAATTCAATCCTGGAAATTAACTGACCACTATATCCAGTAAATGTGGTCAGTGTGCAACTATATTTAATACTTAGAAAACAAAAGTGAATGTGAGTCTAGTGAGCATAATACAAATATTACAAATAAAAAATACTGCCTGCAGCGCAACGAAATGAATATAACAATAAAATAAAACAAGAAACATATGAAAGATAGATCAGTAACTTCAGACCTCATGATATACAATAAAAAATAATCATTCAATTACTTATTAAAATAAGAGTATTCCAATCCTTTCTAGCATTAACCACTATAAATTCTAGTACTCTACCTTAAAATGTTCCTGACAATCCAAGTGTCATTCAGTTCAAATAACCATTTAATAGCTCTCTTACAGAAAAGAGTGTGATTGATTTACAGAAAAGAGGCGTTTTATTCCTGCCACGGCCTGTTTTGCCTGTTAAAAACTCACCTGAACTCATCATCGGCGCAGTTTTCTTTCTCTTTGTTGCAGTTGTCCTCATCGCTGCCATCTCCACAGTCATCATCGCCGTCGCACAGGTAATCATTGCTAATGCACAACGGATAAGCGCACTGGAACTCGTCCGGCTTACATTGCGGTACCGCGTCCCTATCTGCAATCCACAAACAAAATAGCATCTATAGGTTAGGTTAAGGGTAAGGAGAGACAATGTAAATAAACCTGTGCGTGCGAGAGTCTAGCTATAGTCCGTGCAAACCTTAGTTTGCAGTATTACGTTTATGGGGCGCAGTGTTGCCGGATCTACTCATGTAGAATCTAACTCATGACCTAATGACCTTTTAAAAATTATTCATAGTATAATAGTAAAAACAATATATAAATAGGTAATTAGTGTGCTAATTTTTTCTCATTCAAGTAGTTTTGATAGAATAAGAAATGTAAACAAAACAAGAGAGAGAGCAGAAGAGAGATGAACAGCTGTGAGTGAGGATTAATGAATAAAATAATAAGCAAAACATGGCAACAGCGCTTCCATATCCCCATAACAAATAGCATTGCCAACGCTTACTGCAAACTAAGGTTTGCACGGACTATAGGAGCAGTTAGACCGATTCACAGTAGAACTGCTGAAATTATATTATTATTATCTGCAGTACGTGATTCCAGTCTGACCTTGAATAAACGTATTGTGAACTGAAATTGGACAGAAAATTTATCGAAAACAGCTGCGAGCACACAAATGCAAACAGCTTGTTTTGGCCGTCTCTCGACTCCGTGAACAGAGTATAGTAATGAGAATGTAGTGATGAATATGGAAATGTAGTAATGGAGTGTTCTAAGAAGTGGACAGTTATTAACCATTCTCACAACAAAAGTATTATGAATTCCAGTTTTGGAGCAATCAGATAATTCATATTAGTTTTTTCGAATTTAGAGGAGATTAGACGAGATCCTGCAATGTGATGGTTCTAAAATTTGATAAAAAAGAGAACGATAATCTGAAAAAATGACACGTACCACATTCTATTTCATCAGCACCATCATTACAATCCGCATCTCCATCACAGACCCAAGACTTCAAAATGCAGGTCCCATCCGAACATCTCCTTTCATCACTGGTGCAGTTCCTGGAGAAATTCGACATAAATTACTAGATTAATT
This sequence comes from Laodelphax striatellus, assembly GCA_017141395.1. NCBI lineage: Eukaryota > Metazoa > Arthropoda > Insecta > Hemiptera > Delphacidae > Laodelphax > Laodelphax striatellus. The sequence continues at coordinate 49,378,781 of CM029531.1, forward strand.
ATTGAGTTATTTCATTTTGCGTAGAATACTCCAATAAATTTAATTATTCATTGAATTGAAAATCATAATGATGTTATAGGAAAGGAACGACTTACCGAGCCTCAGTAGCGCAATCAGTTTCATCGGTTGAATCCCTACAGTCATCATCGCCATCACACAGCCACAACTTTGGAATGCAAAATCCATTTGCACACTCGAATTGATCAGCTGTGCAGTTCTCAGGACCTGTACGGATTTCAAAAACTAGTTACAATCGAATGGAGTGCGATGAAAATGCAAAGATCACTATCACCCTACAACATTTTAGATTTCATCTTGGATTAATAAATGAGATAGGAGTATTTTTGAAGCTTACATTTTTTTTTAATTGGGTTGGGCTTTTTAACCCTTAGCCACCGCGACCGCTATTCGATCTTTTGTGGCATCCCCTCTTTGGCTTATGCCATGTTCCATAATCCGCCTGAGCAAATTTACTCAGGGCCTTGAAGTCCAGTTCTCTTTGCTCCTCTGGTAGGAGGGTTGCCTTTTCCAAAAGTCTTTCTCCTCATTTGCAAGAGTGTTGGACATTCCAGCAGCAAATGTTCTGCTGATTCTGTTTCTTCTATGCAGAATCTGCATTCATCATCCTGACATAGTCCCTTCTTCCGTAACATATACCTGAATGGGCCGTGTCCTGTCAGGAGGCTTACTATTTGCCTCACTCTCCCTCTTTTCCAGGCTTATTACACTACGAGGAAAGCCTTTGTTGAGGGTTTAATCAACATTTTGATTGTCGTAGTCCTTCTGTCCTATTCCAAAATCAAACCTTCTTCTTTTCCTCCCATTCTCGGACTTTAGCTTTACAATAGCTAAAGGAAACCCCACAACCTGGTTCCGGTCCTGTAAATGGAGAATCTGCACCCGTTTTTTGCAAGGTGATCAGCTATTTCATTTCCTATAGATACCCTTGTGCTCCCAAGGCTCACATCAGGTAACCTGATTCCTGACGTCAGTTCCCTTAGGGGAATTTTGACACTGTGTTACCAGCTTTGAGCTGCTGGAAACAGGCTCCTGCATCACTTTAGGGCTGCTCCTCATTGTCACCAAAAATAGAGATGTTTGCCCTTCTCAGTCCTCTTGAAGCTTACATACTGTATAGGCTAATATTTTTGAAATATAGTACTCGCTGGGTTCAAAATTAATGCAGTACATCATGTAAGGACTTATATTAGAAGATTCGACTATATTTTTCTCTTTTTACTATTAAAAGAATAGGGGTAATAGAGGCAAATGCACTAAAAAGAAATGAAGAGGTATTTTTTAATGAAGAATGAAGAAGTATTTTATAATATTGAGCATCACATATGGGGCCTGATTCATGAATTTCAGAAGTTCTGTAGAACGGTAAAAAGACGATCACTTATTTATGTTTATTGCATAGTACGCCGAACTATTGATGTGTTTGTCCGCTTTTCTCCTATTTTGAAGACCTCTGAAATTTCGACTTGTCCACTTACCACAGTGCGACTCATCGGAGAAGTCGCCGCAATCATTGTCGCCGTCGCAGAGAAACGACTTGCGGATGCACTTCATGGTGAACGGACAGATGACAAAGTTCTCGTCCTCGTGACACTTGCTGGACACTTTTGTGTCCTCGTGGCAGGCGGGCGACAGTTCGTCCTCGCGGCCGAAGCAGTCGGGCGATCCGTCGCACTGCCACTGGATCGGAATGCACGTGCAAGAGGTGATGCAGAGGAACTCTTCCGGCATGCATTCGCCGGGGCACGGAGGCTTGTGGGCCCCGTCCTCCGCCGCTCCCGCCCCGCCAGCCGGCACGTTAGCGTCATCTTCGTTGATTATGGTATAGCCTGGAGAGAAGAGAATAGAATACTATAAATTATTGGGTTAGGTTAGATTCTATTGCAATGTAGAATCAGTTATAACTAGTAGAACTCATAGTAAGTGCGTTGGTTGAAAATAAAGTGCGTTGGTTGAAAATAAAGTATAATAATTGGATTAAATAAAAAATAAGGGTATTGCTGAGAGTAATACGTGCAATTATTGTTCCTTGCAACAGTAGTCTACATCTTGGTGACTCAAAAACTGTGGGCTATAGAACAACTTCAATAGATGGCCCTATTGTAGGATCCTCCATTGGCGACCTAGGTGATAAAATAATTGATTGAAATAAAAATGAGTGTCATGGTTGAAAATAATACGTACAATGGTACAAAAAATTGATTTTTCAACTTACATAGCCCTACCTTATATACAGGATAAGCTATAAATTTTAGAATCAATTGGTATAAAATACTAAAAGTTATCTCCTATGAATTACAGAAAAAATTGTGCCAAAATACAGCCCCTACTGACATTATCAATCAATATTATAATATCAATTTTTACGAATGAAGTGCCGAATAGGCCTACCTTCCAAGGAAAATCTTTTGGTTTAGGTCGGTAATTTCCAAACCATATTACCGGTAATTTAAGTTACGAACCATAAATTTGAAAAAAAAACTGTTTCTCTTGCAATAAATTTTAGTGAAGAATCTAACAACTTACAAGTCACACTATTATTCTTCTGTTCATGTAAATACAAAATAATTTTAATATACACAACACATTATAACCTACAAATTCACATTCAAGATTCACCCCATCCAGTTATAGCCCAGGCAAATTAGACTTCTAGGTCCTAAAAAATAACATAAGGCTGGAAATGATCTCAAACCACTTTGGGCATCCCAAAAAAAGGCTAATATGAGTTTGCGACGATTTCTGAGTGCCGCGTAATATAGTGCCCAAGAAACCTCGAAATTTTGGTTCCATTTCTAGTTCTCTTTCAATTTACGTCGAAACTAAGCGTCGGACAGAAGAAAACTCATTCAACCTTTTTCTAGTAACAAAATTTCCAAGAGATTGGTGCCTAACTCCCCATTCCTCTAAGTTCAATAACTACCGAGTTATGATTTTTCAAAAAAAGGGTAATTCTTTGGAGAGAAACTAAAATTCAAGCATTCTAAGTTTTTTGATTGTTCATATCTTTCGTATGATAATAGAGTTGTGTGAATCAAAATCCCTCTGGGATAATTTTCTTCCTACAATTCTAGACCAAGCAGGCCTTCTTATCTTGTCTACTATTTGAGCTAGAGCTTATTATGAAACAAAATTCCTTGCATTTCAAAAGGAACATATTTTTGGTGGTGAAGTCTAACACACGTTTCTACGCATTGATCTATTGAAGTATCCTATTAGAATTTTGTTTCTGAGACCATTCTCCTCAGAATATCTACTTTTGGCTCCAAAAATCAAGTTTTTTTAAGAAGTGGGAGGTAAGAAAGGACCCTTCAAGGATGATAAACTGAGGACTTCTAACTTTTGTATAAGTAGACGGATTTCAACAAACAATAGCTCAATTGTTTTCAGCTCATTCAGGCGGTTCAAATTATATGTCATATAATCAAATTCGGTCAAAATTTAAAAATTTTGTGCTCAAAGTGTCCTTTGACTTTATTCCATATACCGAGAAAGAAGGCGATTTTGTTTTCAAAATACTGTCTAACATTCTTTGAATGCCATTGATGATAAAAAATTGTATTTGGTCTCAAATTGTAGAACAGAATCTCCTCTTCAATTTGCAATCATTTGCAACTAAAATATCGCATTCTCAAGTTGACTACATGCAATCTAAAAAGATGAGAAAACTATTTTTCACGGTTTTTCATTATTTTGCTGTTACTAGTTAGCTTCTAAATTAAGATTAATGGAAGTTAAAAACATGTATCTAAGCTCAAATTGTAGGAAATTTTATTCTCTACTTGTATAATCGGCTCAAATACCTATTTAATCCCTTCAGTCTGGTGAAAAATTGATCTGAACTTAAACAAAGGAAGAATTCTGATGATTTTTGGACTTACGAAACCAAAATGTACTCAACTTGAGAATGCGATATTTTGGTCGCAAATGATTGCAAATGAAAGAAGAGTTTCTGTTCTACAATTTGATACCAAATACAATTTTTTATCATCAATGGCATTCAAGATAGATGTATTTGAAAACAAAAAACCGCCTTCTTCCCGGTATATGGGAATAAAGTCAAAAGGACTTCTTTGGAGCACAAAATTTTCAAATTCTTGACCGAATTTAACATATGATATATGAATTTGAACTCTCGCCTTATCGAGCTGAAAACAATGAGCTTATTGTTTGGTTGAAATCCGTCTACTTATACAAAAGTTAGGGGCGTCTCAGTTTATCATCCTTGAAGGGTCCTTTTCAGTTTCACTCTCTTAAAAAACTTGATTTTGAGCCGCAAAGTAGATATTCTGAGGGAGAATGGTCTCAGAAACAAAACTTTAATAGGGATACTAAATAGACGTACGTAGAAACGTGTATTAGACTTCACCGCACGCAAAAATATGTTCGCACTTTTTGAAATGCAAGGAATTTTGTTAACAGCTCTAGCTCAATAGTAGACAAGATGAGAAGGCCTACTTGGTCTAGGAATTGTAGAGAAGAAAATTATCCCCAGAGGGATTTTTTGATTCACACAACTCTAATAATACATCATACGAATGATATGAACAATCAAAAACTTTCAAGGCTGGGAATGCTTGGAATTTTAGTTTTCTCCAAAAATTACCCTTTTTGAAAAAAATCATAACTCGATGAGTTATTGGAACGGAAGGCAGAGGAATGAGTTAAAGCACCAATCTCTTGGAAATTTTATTTACTAGAAAAAAAGGTTGGATGAGTTTTTCTGTCCGACGCTTCAGTTTCGACGTAAATTGAAGAGAACTAGAAACGGAACCAAAATTCGAGGTTTCTCGAGCACTTATATACAAGCACTAGAAATCGTCGCAAACTCATATTAGCCTTCTTTGGGATGCTCAAAGTGGTTTGAGACCATTTCCAGCCTTATGTTATTTTTTAGGACCTAGACCCTTTTTTTGGTCTAATTTGCCTGGGCTATTACCGGAAGGGGCTAATCAGCTTCAACAGCTGACGAACTGAACTGTCAACTACTGTATTATGATTGGTCACATCCAAAAGCTTCCTAGATGGCGTGAATAGTCATGGCGGGTGATTCAATTGACCGCACAATCATAAAGTTTTGAAGAAGCTTTTTGAGAACCACACAGACCTAATTCAAGCTATCAACAAATTTCTTTCATCACATCTTATAGAATATGAAAAATATTACATAATGTTGATCAATTTGAGCATGTGGATGTTATAGTTTCAATTAATTCCAAGTAATGATTGGGAACCAACTTTGAAATAACCAAGTATGGTCTTTTTCACCAAATATTTTAATTTCTTTATGAAGTGTTTAACATTGGTGATAGAGCTAATAAAATGACACTTATTATCTCTCAATATGAATGGATTAAAAACAGTTTCAAACATATAGTACCTACCTTTATTTGGTAAAATTGGCTCTCCGGGCATTCTTCCTGGCCACTTTCCTCCATTTCTCTGCTGTTTCTCTGCATTCTTGTTGCCGGGGTGGTGGATTTCATCGGGATGTGGAAGGAGCATAATTCCCATGTTGTCCCACATGGGCAAGGGAGCCTGAGGGTTTTCCGGCTCATGAACTCCGCCAACTTTAAACAGAATCGATAAATTAATTGAAAAACATCACATCAATTACATAAAACAAAGTTATAATCACAAAACCATTTTATCAAGCTTTTATCTGTCAATATGATAGAATCCAACACTTAAAAAACATAGATTGATGAGGAAAGTATGAATGAATTATTAATTAAAAACACTTGGTTGATGGATACTTCAATTCAATAATTATTTTATTGTGTAACTATCAATAACACATTGTATTAATAATAAACTTTTTCAAATAAAATCAATCAACATATTCCAGCCACAATATCATCTCTACCTGGTAGAGAGTAAGCTTTAAGCTTCTCAACAATCTCCTCAAGCTCAATTCACCTTCAGCGAATGTTGTAACTAATAATTTTATTTAATATTAGTGAAGAAAGGCGTAAATTTTATGAAGTGTTAATCCATTTAGGCTGTGTGCCCACGGAGCAACTGCTATCTGATTTCAGTCAGCAACCCAGCGTTGCCAGATGACATTGGCTGCATGATAGGTTAGATTAGCCGATTACCGGAAAAACAGCCAAATGTCATCTGGCAACGTCAATCCTAACTCCGTAAATCCGTTAACCAGTCAATCCTAACTCTCCGCACAGATATATTCACGTTAATATTTATTCACGTTGTGTATTTTTAACATAATATGTATAAATACAATATGTTAATGTAATACTATGAATACAATATGTATAATTACATATTATGTACCTGTAGCTGACAGTCTCAGATGAAGTCGTAGAGTGTGTGTATTATATATATTTATATGATACTTGTATTTTATTCCATGTATAATATTTTTTCTGATGAATAAAGCACTTAAATGATGGAGTGCATTTAGTAATATATGATCTAACCTGAATTTGGACTGTTTGTGTAAATTGGAACAGTTTTAGTCCTAAGCCTGTTGTACTTTGATTGAATAAGGGCCGGTTCATGAGCTCGAGATTTAGCCAAGTCCTGTACTGTCAAGTCCCTATACAAACGTTTGTCTCGACAGGTTAGTGGGTTAGCAGCATAGAGAGCCCTTAGTACATAGTATCGAGGCTAACGTTTGTCGATGCTACGGTGGCCAACCGTTTTAGTCTAGGACTTGGCTAAATCCCGAGCTCATGAACCGGCCCTTAATGATTGATTGATATCTGAATCTTCCTATATCTATCACAATGTACTACTTGTTTTCATAATGGTATCGAACTTTTGAATGATAATGTTGTCAGTTCTCACCCCTGTTATGGCCTGGTGCGCTGGCTCCCATTTGGCTCCCCGAGGCGGGTGGCTGGTGCGGTTGTCTGATGGCCTTGCTGCCAAACATCTGTCGCGCGGCGCCCCTGGCGTGAATCACCGGCTGCCCATACATTTGGGCACTCTGACTGCTGTGACTGCTCAACTGGCCAGAAGACTTGTGCATGTCTATGGAGTGAGGTGGACGCTCCGTTGGATTGAAGTGACATGCTACTTCTGCAACACAAATTCAATTCAAAAAATTAAAATACAGAACTTTATTCACCCAAAATTTACAAACATCACAAAATGTTGACAAATTTAAAGGGCATACCACACTAGGCTGAGCCTGCGCGAAGGAGTTTGAAATCTGACGACAAACACAATAATTATTCAAAGTCATCATTGGTTGAATGTCTGATATAATTATATGACACAGAACATTGCTAGCGTTCTGTAATGAATTGAATTCAATGAATAGGCCTCTACGAGACAAAGTGTAAGTGAGTAGGTCCATTACTTAACATGACATATTATGATTCAAGTATCTTCACAATGTGAATCTTATTCAATTCATATTATTATTTAAATTCATAGAGTCAATCACTAGATTCAAAGGTATCAATATACAAAGATACTAGAGATTCAAAGGTGCGGCTTGATGTCTTGTTCACTCGTTGCGAGTAGACTAGTTTCAAAAGTTGTTTCTGAAATTTTAGGTATGAGAACCCTTATGTATTCATTCTTATTAATGGTATTATGTAACATATTATTGTATGGATAGCAATTTTATTCTTATAAGTTATTTATAAATTCTTAAGGCATCATTATCAATCATTTGGGTTGACAATTAATAATTCGTGAGTAAATTATTTAATAATCAACCCTGGTCCTCCACTTTATTTGCTGCTATCAGTTTTTTTTATTTTATCGTATGGCTTTATGGCTGCTATCAGTTGAGTTTTATTGTGTGGAAAAAAGCATCAAATAACTTGTATCGATCGGGTTGTTTGAAATAATTTTTATTCATAGTCCACTGCTTTTCTCTTGAGATTCCACATAATAAAATGAATTACTTATCTATTAGATAAGTTGATTGGCATATCGTATAAGAAAAAGTCGAATGGTTTTACGATAATAAATGCTAATTTCAATATCATTTTATGCCTACTATAATGCCACTCATAATACCATTTATAGGTATAAATAAGAGTTCTCCCAGACCATAAATAACACTAAAACTAGTTGATTGAGAATTTAAAGAAGAATTTTACAGATCGAGCCAGTTAGTTGCTTCATTATTTCTTTCAAGAATAGAAATACCGAGTACTTGGAAAGCCTTGAAACTTTTCAGTACTATAGCCTACTCAATTGATCATGGAATTCAGGGCGGAGTTGGTATAATTTTTGATTCTATGATTGGTCAAAATCCTCTTTCAAATATTTGAATTTAGCCCACTAGTTTGTGTTGGGGCTCAGATTAGGTCCTAAAAAATATACAAGGCTGAAATGATCTCAAACCACTTTGGGCATCCTAAAGTAGGCTGTATAACAGAGTTTGCGACGGTTTCTGAGTGCCGCGTGATATAGTGCCCAAGAAACCTCGAAATTTTTGGTTCCGTTTCTAGTTATCTTCAATTTACGTCGAAACTAAGCGTCCGGACAGAAAACTCATTCAACCTTTTTTCTAGTAAATGAAATTTCCAAGAGATTGGTGCTAACTCATTCCTTCTAAGTTTCACATAACTACCGAGTTATGATTTTCAGAATTATTTTTGGAGAGAAACTGAAAATTCAAGCATTCTAAGTTTTGATTGTCTATATCTTCCGTATGATGTATTGGCCGGGTTGTAGCTGAATCAAAATCCTCTAGGGATAATTTTCTTCTCTACAATTTAAGACCGCAGTGAACCTTCTTATCGTGTCTACTATTTGAGCTAGAAGCTGTTAACAAAATTCCTTGCATTTCAAAAGGACCATATTTTTGGTAAAGTCTAACACACGTTCCTAACGGTACTTCTATTGGTATCCTATTAGAATATTGTTTCTGAGATCATTCTCCCTCAGAATATCTACTTTGCGGTCTAAAATCAAGTTTTTGAGAAGTGGGAGGTGAAAAGGACCCTCAAGGATGATAAATCTGAGGACACTTTAACTTTCGTATAAGTAAACGGATCTTAACAAACAACAGCTCATTGTTTTCAGCTCATTAAGGCAGTTCAAATTCATACATCATATGTTAAATTCAAGTCCAAATTTGCAATTTGTGCCCAAAGAGTCATCTTTATTCCAAATACCGAGAAGAAGGCGATTTTTGTTTTCAAATATATCTTGGAATACCGTTGATGATAAAAATTATTTCGTCTCAAATTGTAGAACAGAATCTCCTCCCTTCCATTTTACAATCATTTTGCAAACCAGAATATCGCATTCTCAAGTTGAGTACATGCAATCTAGAAAGATGAGAAAGCTTTATTTTCACGTTTTTTTCGTTATTTTGCTGTTACTAGTTAGCTTCTAAATTGGGATTAATGGAAGTTAAAACACATGTATCTGGGCTCAAATTGTAGGAAATTTTATTCTCTACGTGTATTATTAGTCAACACCAATTTAACTTGCTTTAGTCTGGTGAAAATTTATCTAAACGTGAACAAGGGAAGAATTCTGATGATTTTTCGACTTACAAAACCAAATGTTTTTAAATTGAGAATGCGATATTCTAGTCGCAATTGATTGCAAATGAAAGAGGAGAGCCTGTTCTACAATTTGAGATGAAATACAATTTTTTATCATCAACATTCAAGATAGATATATTTGAAAACAAAAATCGCTGTTTCTCGGTATTACTAGAATAAAGTCAAGGACTCTTAAAGCTAACAAAATTTTTAAATTTTGGACCGAATTTAATGGAGAATGATGTATGAATTTGAACCGCCTTTAATGGGAGCTGAAAATAATGAGCTCGTTGTTTGTTGGAAATCCGTTCACTTATACGAAAGTTAGAGGCGTCCCTCATTTTATCATCCGGAAGGGTCCTTTTCTTACTTACCTCCCACTTCTCTCAAAAACTTGATTTTTGGAGCCGCAAAGTAGTTATTCTGAGGGGAGAATGATCTCAGAAACAATATTCTAATAGGATACTTCAATAGAAGTACATAGGCTGTGTTGGGGACTTTACCACCAAAAAATATGGTCCTTTTTTGAAATGCAATGAATTTTGTTAACAGCTCTCCAGCTCAAATAGTAGACGCGACGGGTGCCACTTTATTGAGCCTTAAATTGTAGAGAAGAAAAATTATCCTCAGAGGGATTTTGATTCACAGCAATTTAATACATACATCATTTGGAAGATATATAGACAATCAGCAAAAAACTTAGAATGCTTGAATTTCAGACTCAAAAAATAATTTTTTTTTTGAAAAATCATAACTCGGTAGTTATTGAACTTAGAAGAATGATTAGGCATCAATCTTCTTGGAAATTTTATTTACTAGAAAAAGGTTGAATGAGTTTTCTGTACGACGCTTAGTTTCGACGTAAATTGAATATAACTAGAAACGGAACCAAAATTTCGAGGTTTGGCACCCCATATCGGCAGCACTCGCTATCAAGAAACCGTCGCAAACCATATTAGCCTTCTTTTTAGGATGCCCAAAGTGGTTTGAGATCTATTCCAACTTTATGTTATCTTTTTTTAGGACCCTAGACCCTTTTTGACCTAATTTGCTCAAGTATACGTGATTGGCTGGTATTGTAATTTGATGCACGAAATGGCGGAACCAATATTCCACAAAATGGTTGTTCTTGTTATCCCGTAATGGCGGATTTATTACAGGTATCGAAGGCTACTACCTCAAATGAAATAGCTTTTTATACTGATTTATTCGAATTCTTTGCTATTTTATTCAATCAAATCAATTATAATTTCAATAATATTAGTACGACATTCATGCGATTCTGTTACATAGTAGATTGAATTAGATGAGTTCCAAATAATAATAGAATTGCAGTCTAGTATTGCAAGAAGTAATAATACCGGATAGTATTAGATAAACTTGTGTATTGACTAGATTAAAATTTCTTCCTGTGTCTTGATAATGTGCATGAGCCAAGAGCAACATCATCATCCTTCCCATTACCCACGCACGAGCCTAGATCTTATGTGGGCATCATCCCTAACAAAAAAAGATAAGAGTATGAAACGAATATAATGTACTGTCTTGTACTCCAATGTGAAACCACCATAACTAAATTAATATTGTGTTATTCCCTGCCTTATGAGCAAAATTCTTATCTATCGCGTGTCTACTATAGTCCTGACAATCATACTGTATTTTACAGTATATTTAACTGAAATATAAAGTAGTATTTTTAAAGTAGTTCTTTTAAGGTACGGTATTCTCTCAATTAGGTATACGTCTCAATATCATATCCAAAACATCGCTAATTGTACGTATTTTGGGTAAAAATAATGGCAGTCATCCAATTCAATTCAATCCTTTTTTTCTCATGATGTCTACAGCTTCTATGACTGATGAGGTAAGAGATTATACAATAATGGCAAAGCCAGACGAAATAGCAATCGAACCCAGAACCGAAGCAGCGAAATAGGAGTTCTTGACACCCCAGATTACTATAAAACTAGTCGATAAATAATAAATTTATTGAAACATGTTCTCCAAAACTCCAATATAATGTGAATCTATACCATATCTGTCTATTTATACCATTTAAAAACTCTTTCAATCTTCGACCAGAACGTCTACAGTCTACGATTTCAATTATTGTCATGATAACTAATAAATTAATGATAGCATTATATTTTGACGTAGGCTTAGGCTAGGCGTACACCGGTTAGTCAAGACAAGACGAGATTAGTCACGTTTAGTCACAGTAATTCATAAAGCTGCTTGTACAGCTGCTGGCACACCGATGCAATGACTAATCGGTGTGTGTTGCTTCATAAGCACCTATGTGAAGTATTGTGACTAAACGTGACTAATCTTGTCTTGTCTTGTCTTGACTAACCGGTGTACGCCTAGCCTTAGCCTACGCCATCTACTTCCATCACGAGTTCTATCAATTTCCTCAATACCTTGATCATCTTTGATAAAAAGCTATGATCGCATACTGTCTATTTATGTCAGTAGATCTTGTGAATGGATGACTTCAGTCGCCGTTACTGAATCTCAGCCACCAATCAGATAACGAGTGGGAGGTTCCATCTTGAAAAAGTGAAGCAACAAAAATAATTTTTATGAACAATATGCTGAGTTAAAAATAACACCTGGTCTGAATGTAAGCGGGGCGCCGACGCGCAGACTCCGGCCGGATCAATAATATCGGTGTGGGCGTTCTTGAACGAAGCAGAGCAAAACTATATCGGTCCAAATACATTTGCTGGATACATTACTCGAGTCAATTTGAGCTCGACATCTACTTCGAGAAATCCAATTCAGTATTGTTCAATAATAGCACCTGGATCGATCTAACTTCGTCATTCAACCAGATTCCTTATCAGCTCTGATCATGAAAAATGCTATATTGAATCTGTTGTCACGTAAGATGAGACGTGATAAATTTGCTTTCGAACAGGTAGCGTGAGCTCAAGGTATGTAGAGAGTAAGGGCCGGTTCATGAGCTCGGGATTTAGCTTAGTCCTAGACTAAAACGGGTGGCTACCGTAGCATCGACAAACGTTTGTCTCGACAGGTTAGTGAGTTAGCAGCATAGAGAGCCCTTAGTACATAGTGTCGAGGCTAACGTTTGTCGATGCTAGGCTGGCCACTCGTTTTAGTCTAGGACTTGGCTAAATCCCGAGCTCATGAACCGGCCCTAAATCTACTAGCCTTGGCGTGAGCTAGGGGCGTCCATGGAAATTTCTAAATTAAATTCATCTTAGAAAAGCTTACACCTTTTTAGAGGATATTGGATGCTAAATGGGGAAGAAATCTAATCAAAAATGGATAGTCTACGACTTTAGTGATGATAGTATTTGATTTTTCCAAATTTATTTCATACTTTACTACAACTGATTACAAAATGTAATTTATATTATAACAAAAGTCTTATCTTGTACCAAAGACAATTAGGGCCGGTTCATGAGCTCGGGATTTAGTCAAGTCCTAGATTAAAACGGGTGGCTACCGTAGCATCGACAAACGTTTGTCTTGACAGGTTAGTGGATTAGTAGCATATAGAGAGCCCTCAGTAAATAGTGTCGAGGCTAACGTTTGTCGATGCTACGGTGGCCACCCGTTTTAGTCTAGGACATGGCTAACTCCTGAGCTCATGAACCAGCCCTTAGAATACTTATAATAGACAATTAGACTAATAGTTTCCTATCGTCTTTGCTTGTACTCATGTAGTTCATCACCATCTTGTAGTTTATTGATACATAATAAGCACAATTCCAGAATGATAGATTCACGAAAAATAATCGTGAACTTACTGTTTATAGATCATTATTATTAAAACATTTCTCTGAAATACACGTAACTCCAGCTTTTCCAGCGTTCATTCTTTTTTGCAAGTCCCAGTATTTTAGATTGACCTGTCCAATACCAATGAATACAGAATTACCATAGTAATACTGTATTCCTTGCCAATACTCACAGATTTTGTTTAAAACCTGTACTTGATAGATGAGTTTTTGAATTCTTCCCAAAATTGACGTTTTTCTCAGAGTATTCACTGCCTTTTGCTTTTCTGATTCTGCCAATAAAATCAAATCCAGTTTAGCTAAAGGGCGAAAAGAGTGTGTGATGAAAGGGGTGAGAACTTAACCCGAAATTGTCGTTTTTGACTGTTATAGCCTAATAATTATGTCATTGTTGATGTTTCTCAGGAGTAAGCAGATGAGAATTTAGGATTCACAGGCGAGTAAAGCGAATATGCTGCTCTTCTTTCTATTACATAGTAAAATTTCTAAATCTAACAGAGAAATTTTCTAAATTTTCATCCCCAGGGTATTTTCTAAACGATAAACGTGTATAAAATAAAGATGTAGAGTTGAAAATCTCTCAATATTTCAAGAGAGCAGAAGTAAGAAGAACAAAACATAAAACCAGGAGACAATAGAAAAGATATAAGATAAATGGTTGAAGAATACTAATGGCAAAAGATAAAGGACAGTATAAAGAGAAGGATAAGTATGCAATGATAGAACACAAAGCAAAGAATGACGAATCAATCTCAAACCAATGTTCCAGGAAATGGACACGCCTACAGAAACACCTGCAGGCTCCGCCTACTTTCTCCGCCTACTTTCAATGCCGGGATTTCAATTTCCAAACATTGCCGATAGATCGCAGTAGTTACTGGGTGATGTTTTGCTTCTTTCTTAGGAAAGATAACTCCACTTTGCTCAAGGGATTTGAATAGATCATTTTTATTCAATTGTACAGTATGCCTACTTTTAATACTTTTTGAAACTAAAAATCGACTGTTGTGATTTGTTGAAAGCCATCAATTACATTTTTACTATTCACAATTTTACATTTTTTACTATTCCTAATAGTAAAAAACTATCAAAAATGTTAAGCTTCAAAGTTCTTGGCGTGCTATGGATCTGGCATGTGATTGGTCCGTTGCTCTCATTCTTTGTTCTGTTCTATTTTATCGTATCCTCTAGCCATATATTTTTGCCTTCTGTTTTTTAATACTTTCTATTCATCTTGTGTTCCTCTTTAATTCCTCTTGTGTTTTTAATTGTATTTCTCTTACTCAATATTAAGCAAAAATAATACCGCAGCTTTCGCGAGACTATCTTGGCAAAAAAGTTCAAATTTAGTACAAATTTAAAGCTCGGTTAGAAGTGCATGATAAAATGGTTTTGAGATGAAATCAAAGTTTCGCACGAAACTGACTAACTCCTAGCGGTTTTGTGTTGCCAAAAGAACTCTTTTATTGAATATTGGCTACAGAGAGAGAAGGAAGCTTGTTTGCTTGTAATAAATTTACACTCGCAGATGTGGGTTTCTGGGCCCCTTTTCTCAGGGCAATTTATGAAGGAATCATATAATGTGGAATACGTTTTATATTTACGTTTTTATTTGGTTGCAGAGCAGAAAAATACTTCAAGGAGATCAATAAACTACTGATGAAAAAGTTATTAACAAAGAATCAAATATTGATAATTTGAAGATACTTATGTATAAAATCTTGGAGTGAACAAGGACCTTGAATTGAATAACGAATAATTTACTTTCCTAAAACTCTAGAGAATTATTCTTTTACTGTAGCCTACTTGCAGTATATTTTCAATACACTTTTGCTAATTCAATCATGAATTAAGATCATTTTGAGGCTTGTTTTATGGATTTTTCATTTTATGCAAGATTTGGACATGGAAAGGATTGCTGCCAAATTACCTCCATTGGCTTGGAGTTGGTTTATGATGGTTTCGAGTTGAAACAACTAATTTGCACTGAAATCTATTCAGATTTTTTTTCCTGGAGTTCAGTCATGGTGTGATGGTTACTTTTAAGAAAGGTGGCATGATAAAGATGCAGGCAGGACAAAAATGTTTTAGAATTGAAAAGATCAAGAGGAAAAAAGGAAAGAGTTAGTCTAATAGATGGAAGAAGACTTAGGAATGGCCCAAAATTCTGCACGAATGGTACGGAAAGAAATCAGCAGAGCTCCCGTTCAGGAGAACAGCCGTCTCTAATGTTAATATCGCCTTTATGATCAAAAATATCTTTAGATGAAGGCAAGAAGAAGAAGGAGAGAAGAAAAAAGGAAAAGAAGAAGAGGAAGGAAAAGGAGAAGAAAGGGAAGGAGAAGAAGAAGAAGGAAAAGAAGAGAAGAAGAAGAAGGAAGAAGAAGAAGAATAAGGAGAAGAAGAAGAAGAAGAAGAGAAGAAGAAGAAGAAGAAGAAGAAGAAGAAGAAGAAGAAGAAGAAGAACAAGAAGAAAAGAAGAAAAGAAGAACAAGAACAAGAAGAACAAGAAGAACAAGAACAAGAAGAACAAGAAGAAGAAGAACAAGAAGAAGGAAAAGGAGAAAGAGACAGAGAAAAAGAAGAAGAAGAAAAGAAGAAAATAATTTATAAAATTATTTTTAATAATCATAAAAGATTAATAAATCAAGTATTTTGAGACCTCTTTCTTGTAAGGAATATTACATTACGCTAGATTTTGAAATAGTTTCCTTGCATGTAATGTGAGAGGTATTCTGTCTATAAATTAGAATGTTTTATCGGCTGAGGCCGATTGCGTGAGTATATGCGATCCCCATTGTCAGTAATCAAATAGTATGGGTGGATGATTCGTAGACGACTAATTCATAGATCAATCATCAGTCTTCATGAGCAGATGGCTGAATCACATTCGCTGTACTTCCCTTCCGCTAGGATAATTCCATTGTGAGCACCACCCTCACCGCAGGGGTGAAAACGCTTCAACCCCAACATGAAATTGAAGGTCGCTGAGAGAGTATGTAGGGGAGACATCGCTCAAAATCATACACTCTGCCCCTTGCGATAACAAAACATAGAGATCATATCGAGCAAGTGTGCAGTCACAACATTACTGACCTTTCCATGTCTGGAGTCCTTGATTTTTTGAAAGTCCAGCTGATATTCATCTATAGGCCTATATATAGACTTTTTCACACCAGTGTGAAAGAAGTAGATGGTGAGATTCTATGCTGCTTTTATGCAATGCAAAAAGAAGTGAGAAGTAGATTGAAGTAAGATTGCGGTTGCGATTTTCCCCGCATCGCAGAAAATTTGCGATTCATGCGATTTGTGATTTATGTTTTATAAAATAGTGGAAGGGGATGACGGATGACACGCTCTTCAGAGCGCTCAGAAGGTCATTGCTATGAGTGAGTAGGCCTACAGTGTAAAAGCGGTAAATGTTACAAGTCGCAGGTCAGTCGCAACTATATTGCAGACCACACCGCAGTTCATAAATGCGCTCATATGAGCCCATGTACTTACTGAAATCGCAACCGTAACCGCAATACATAAATGCAGCCTTAGAAGTGTACGAGCCCGAATCGAACGGGATGTCTGATGTAGGAATATTCACTCTGGATCCGATTACACCCATATGATACTTTTCATGAGTATTTTGTGAGAGTGATGCTCACATGGGCTCTAGGCTTGTGCGTGGGTGATGGGAGGGTGTTAATAGGACCACTTTCTTAGGTAGCTGGGAGCTGTGATCGACGTCTCCTCCGAAAGACTGGAGTGGCCAATTGTGATCAAAATCAGATTTTGATCAACAGATTCTGTTGTAGTCAACAGGGATCAAACCAGAAACCTTTGTTTTATCAGACCGGCGATAAGCCACCTCGGCTAACTGGCCACTCCATGACCTTACCTCGATTCTTAATTGGCCCTACATGAAATTCTCTGTGTCCACTGTTGGGTTCTTTGCCTCAAAATGTGGAGAAATACTCGATACTCGAGATTATACTGATACTGGGCTTCAAATTTACATCTTTAACAGGAATTATGCACGCTCACAATAATACTCCAAAATAACTCATATAAACCATTAATAACCCATATTAACCCATTACTAACCATCTTGAAAAGTATTTAAAATTCCAAATCAACTTAATAAAATAAATTCTACCATACAAACAAACAAAGTTAGTTGGAAATTATATATATTTGGACAACTTTGAACTGGAGATTTTGCTAACCCTTTAGCTAACGAGAGTACCGAATTAGCATTAATTTGTACTTCAAATTTGGTCACTTCTACTCTCAATGCTGCGTTCATTCTCCAATACTTAACAAAATCATTCTAATTAACTTCAAGTCTTAGAAACTATAATATTATAATTGTATAGGAGGGTTAAGTGTAAGAGAGACAGCCGGCGTGCCCTAACTTCGCCCTCCCAGGAAATAAAGGCAGCCAATCAATCAATATTTCGGGGACTCGGTCATTAATCAAGCTAGAAGCTTGTTGAGTTGGCACTCACCAACAGAAATCAGTTCACAACATTCAGGACACTTTTGATAAGCACTCCGATCCGTTTCATTTTTAAGAAAAATTAATTTCCGATTCTTGCTTATTCAACTGTGTTCGATGGAAGCTGATTTTGGGACAGACGATTTTCCATTAAGAATTTTCCCTCTTTCGACGTCAGAGCACCAAAAGGCTTAAATCTGCAAGTGGAAATCCGTTCTCAAGAGTTTTCGGCCAGTGAAAACTTGAAAGCTTTGCGATATGTTCTAGGAGAATATACTATAAATCCGCCTCAAAAATCCGCTGATTTCTTATCTCGTGGAGCGGCGACATCCTTGAGAACTATCAAACTTCCACGAATTCGATAGCCTCGATATGAGTGTAAGTTAGCAAAATCTCCATTGTTGTTGCAATGAAAAACACTATCATTCAAATAATATCATTTTCCCACTAGAGTTCAACTACGGAAATGAATAAACCAATATCAGTGTAGTCATTCATTCAATTATCTAGATTTTACAATGTTATTTTAAGTCTTTTCTCAAAAAACTAATGAAATTGATTCAACACCAAAGAAAACAAAACAGAATCAATAATACAACATTTTTCAAGACCGCTCTCGAATGGGTGACCGACACAAAAAAAATTGTGCAATTAGGCGAGGTGGAACCTACCCGTAAGGGTTACCTACCCCCCCCACAAACCCCCCCCCAGATAAAAAAAAGCCATACGATAAAAAACTTCTTACTCGTATCTTCCTCATGTTACATCTGTATTTACAAAATACAGAATTTATGTGTTTATGATAATTGGAGGTGCATGACACTCATTATATCCTACAGTATCGTTACATGATAGAGGTGTACTCACTACCTAGTAGCCTATTAGCCTATATTAGTGAACGTGGTGATGAATGAGAACGTCTAGTGTCTAGTTGCATGTTCAATGTGAGTTGAGCTGTCATGAGAGGTGGAAATTACACTGCTTATTGTGGCGCAATTTCTAATTTTAGCCCTTTTCCCTTTTAAAGTCACAAGAAAGTGCTTATGTCCGTTTTGCAGCTAATATGGGTTATCAACTACCATGTTTATAGCTTACTACTTGGTAAACTTGTTGATATTTAATGATTGTATTTAATTATTTGTTGAGTTAATTCTCTCATCCAATAATGTTAAGTGAACAGTTATGACATTCTGTAGAATGATCTAATGGTTTGCTAACGCGTTATGGTTTTTTCAATTAGGTGTGTATGTCATGATCATGTTGAATGATTACAAAAACTCTGTGACTTTGCGTAACATTTGAACTTGCGTAACATTTGAATTTGCGTGTAATGAGTAATGGTGCTGAGTAACTTTTTCTCATGTTGTGAAATATCGTTCCTAATTCAAGCGATTATTATTCTTGATGGAAATATAGGCCTATATATAGGATATAATTTATTAACCCTAATCACATCACACATTTAAGGCTAGGCGTACACCGGTTAGTCAAGACAAGACGAGATTAGTTACGTTTATTCACAGTACTTCACATAGTTGCTTATGAAGCAACACACACCGATTAGTCATTGCATCGGTGTGTGCTGCTTCATAAGCAGATATGTGAATTACTGTGACTAAACGTGACTAATTTCGTCTTGTCTTGTCTTGACTAACCGGTGTACGCCTAGCCTAAGACAGAACGTATAGTGACACTTGAGTTACAAATAATTGCATTTGCATAAATAATGCATTATGCATAATAATACAGGCATTTTAATTATGCATTATATTTTGCAATATTGGCCAGTCAATATTACCAGTTTCACCATTACCTTTCAAAATCTTTTCATGGTGTTTGGAAACCAATAAGAAACTGTGACTCTTTCATCGTTATCTCTCATCTAATGTAATAATTCCATTAATCGATAATCTAATATCTATTATAAGTGGCTGAGAGATAATTTATTTAAGGTAAATGAATTTGACAGAATTTCAAAATCCCTCTGGGGATACTTTTGTTCTCTAAAATGTAAGACCAAGAAGGTCTTCTATCTTGTATAATGTTTGAGCTAGAGCTGTTAACAAATTCCCTTGCATTTTAAAAGACCATATTTTTCGTAGTGACGTCAATACCAATTTCTATGTTCTTTTTTGAAGTTCCTTTATTTGCGTTTGGCCATAAATGCCTGCCACCCTCTCTGGATCTTGGGTTAGTGGAAATACTCTCCCCACCTGCCTTGCTCTATGGATACGCCTCTGCTATACTTGTATCTCTTTCTCTCAGAATACCGATAAATGTGGATTATTGGAAGTTTCAAATCGCAAGCTGGAATCCTATTGTTTGTGATGAACAATGAATGAAATTCTAAAATGATTCATGAGGTTATTCATCAAATAGCTCGAGCAGTATTTTGAAGGATATAGTTCATTATTGACAAACAAAGAATAACTATTGACATATTCATTATTTTTAATAACTTCATTTCCAGAAAGTCATGGAATAGAGATTTGGAATTCTAGCTCCTCGTTAACATTTTGGGAATGATGTTGAATTGACATAGTCAAATGAAATAGCATCACTTTACATTTCTCTTTTCTTAAAATGATCAATGTCCTTTCTAGGATTCTCTTCTTTTGTGCCTGGAGTCACCGTATTACATTTTTTTTCTAAAATTTAGCCGCAAAGAATGATTAAGAAAATTCATTTTTTACTATAAATAGTAAGCAGTGGCGCACCGAAGAGTGGTTTCAAGAGTTGAAACCCGAAAAATGTTGGTTTGGTTAAAAACTTTCATAGCAACTCAAATACACAACTCAACCCCCCTTCCAAAAAATAACTGATTAAAAACAGTTTGTGTTACAATGACAGAGATTTGAACTGCATGAATGGAATTGATAGAGTGTATTCATTTGTGATTAAACTTGTTAATTAATCAAAAGATTTGAGTTTGACTCATCAATGATGTTGTCTTTTAGAACACTGTAGGCCTATCTGTTAATTGATCGGTATCATTTAGGTAACCTTTAACTATGTATATCTTCAAGTCTGTCAAATGAAATGATGTTGAATAAATAATCAATTAACTTACATAAGATGGCGAAACTATTCAAGTATTCATGTACCGGTAGCAATGATGTAATATTATTAATAATATTATTCATGCACATGCAAACTACAATTGATTCCAATTACAGGTATTTGGAAGGATGGAACATGATTAATAGTTTAATGCTCTGTTCCTCATTATTCCTCCAAAGATTGTAATTGAAATGTATGAAAATAATAATTCCCATGAATGAAGGAGTTAATCCCAACAAGTGGGATTGTAATTATTACCATACAATCTATAGCTTATAGGTTATTGGTGAGCCTATTAAAAGTGGGTACTCATTTTTCTATAGTTGTTTTCTCTCAAATTCATCATCAAATCATCTTAGGGAAAACTAGAATAATCTCCAAAACGAGTAGCCTATTTTTGCTGGGGCCACTGACCTAGTAGCATAACACACACACTTTAAGGTTCAATAGTGTCAATAACAAATGGGCTGAGGATGCAATACTTGTATGAGACATTTTATAATACTACCTACATTGATTTAAAGGTGTATATTTTGCACGCTAATTACTGTGACGAGGGGGGCGAGAAAAAATTAAGGTTTAAAGGACACAATAACAAATGGACCAGGTATGCGATACTTGTGAATGTTTCTTTATAATAATACATGTATTGGAGATATGATATTTTGCATGTTAATTAGTGTGGAATTTGACGAGGGAAGGCGAGAAAAATTAAGGCGGGATTTAAGGTGATTGGAAGCGGTGGTGAGGGGTGGTAGAGTGGGGCGGGGGATGCTGGATTACGTGTGTCTCAGGGCTCGAATAGAATGGACCAGTACCGGCGGTGACCTTACCTCTGAAGTTGATGGATCCGGGAAAGAAGAATGAAACAATTAAAAGTAAAGACCACTGCATGAATATCACGAACACTTTCTCCAGCATCGCTGATTAAATAAAAAATACACACTATCCCGAAACGCACATCGTTGGATTTAGTTACTGCCTGTTCACTCTATTCTTCTTGCATATTGATTGATAGTGTTTTCCAAAATCCTGCTTCTCAACAGACGGCCGCGACTGCGCTGTGCAGGCCAGGCGGCGCAGGCTAGCTCTCGGAAATTTCCCTTCGCTGTCTGGGTCGCTTCCCTTTACACCAGCCCCCCACCACCCCTTTGACAAGGGCTCGCTGAGTCACCCACCCTCAACACTCCAATGCGTCTGCCTGCGTGGGTAGACAATACTGTCTAGTCACTGTAATTTGTAATAGACATTTTCTGCATTATTTTATTTGAAAAATCAATTCCAAGTCTATTCACAATAGTTAGGAACCACCAGGAAAATCTTAGTATGATTATTAAATCAATGTATTAGTAGGTAAGTATGTAAAGTAAAAGAATCAAAATTATTGTTTTGATTGATTCTTCAAAATGAATCAATATGACTGCATGTCGTGAATTCTGATGTTGAAACTTCACAGTTCATTATGGATCCCAAAATTTATAAAATCAAAACAATTATGTAAAAGGCTCAACTCAACACTGAAGATGATGCCATGAGCCCTGGGGCCATGGGGCCAATTGCCCCCCCTCCCTCGAGATACCCAAAATGACGTCAAAATACATCATTTTCTGTTGAAAAATCCAAAAATTTTCCGGTTATGGGCCCCCAGACCCCCTTCTGGTTGAAGGGGTATTCCGTACCCCCTACCATACTGGTGTTTGCCCCCCCCCCAAAATCACCTCCTGGATCCGCCACTGTTTTCAGCTAGAATACGCGTTGTATTTGTTTGGCCTATAACGAACGATAAAATGAGGAATTGGTAATTTTTCATTCTAGATAATGGTTTTCCCTATGAAAGGCTTTCATTTCCGATCACTTTATATCTATAAGAATGTGTAATCGCTCATATAATAGTAATATTTTTTTAATCAACCAATTTCATTCTTTATTCATTGAAATAAATTTCTTTTAAAAACACTGTTTATTCATGGAGTTAATGAATTGATTTGATCAAGATGAGATGAATTTCCTATTTGTTTTTCATAATTTTAATATGATATGTACCTGAATGAAACATTTTATTGCTTGATAGTAACAAAAATTCCATCTAGAATCTCGAAGAGTAAACCTTTACATTAAATCAATAAGTAGGCTATTTAAATATCGTGCACTTCTGAACACAATAAGTTTGTATAAACTGTAACATGTAAGTTTACAGTTATACAATCAACATGTATACAGTTATACAATCGACATTGAATCAAATTGATTCCCTAGAAATTTTCGATAGTAGAACTTCATTTATCTTTCTCGAAATATCACAATTCATTTCATTTTATCACAATCAAATCATTTCGCATGCTCAATAAATTTGGATTCATTTGAGAATTCTCAAGAAGTGTATTTTTTGAGAACTCAAAAGTCTTCAAATCTATTTAATGAGTAAATTATTAAAGCTGCTCTTTTAGTAGCAGTAAATGAGGTTGAGAAAAGTAATTGGTTTTCACCAAGGATTTATTAATTTGTAGCCTAATAATACTTTCAATCCATTTTGTCTATTTATTTTCAGGCTATTTCTATTCAGGCATTTTTGAACGCACTCATAATTCATATACATCCACAAAATGTGGATGTGCCCAGTAATATCAGTGGTCACTCGATGAGAGCGGTTGCTAAGTAATCATGTGGTTAAGTAACAAACATTCAAGACCGCTCTCGGATGGGTGACCGACACAAAAAATTGTGCAATATTAGGCGAGGTGGAACCTACCCGTAAGGGTCTCTCCACCGATAAAAAGCCATACGATAAAAAAAATCCACAAAATATATATTCTTTAATCATATTCGACTTCATAGAATTATAACTATTTGAGCCATCGATTATTACTGGTATCAGGTCGGGGATTATCCGAAACCTGGATGCCAGCTCAATCTCGGCTGTTTATTTACTGATAGACTGGTTGACGTTGGTCATGATTTGGACCGAGTCGGGAGCATGTTGAGGGTAGTTGAGGGCGGTTGCCCCCTACAATTTCCCTGCGATGAGCAGCACTGCTTTCCCGGGGGCGGCATCGCCCACGACTGAATGAAAGCTGCTCTCCCGCCTCCGCGCCGCCCCACTGCCGCCTCCCGGGACCCGGGTGGCTGCTGCCGCCTCCTGCTCATCTCTCATTCGCAGCCCGGACGTCATGCTAGCTGGCAGCTAACTGCGGACGTTCCTCACAGAGCATTCACAATAATGGCTCATTTAACTCTACTAGCGAAACAGAATACTGCAAAAGCATATTTTTATAGAAATGTTCAAACAAACAATAATTAGACAAATAATAACTGATTCTCAAATGTTTGTCAGTAATCGCAATTTTAGAAGCCGCACCATTCATGATAATACAAAAGCATATTTTTCTCACATCTACAGTTCCACCAAACAAAATAAATAATTCTTTTATGTACTTAGATAGAATCAGATAAGTAGAATTGACTCTGGTTCCACGAAACATCTCTAATATTATGGCTCAGTTAACTGTTCTAGCAAAATTACTGAATAGCCCAGTAAAATAGTACATTTTACCTGGGGTAGTCGGTTTCTTTTTTTAATAATGTTTATGATAGTCCTGGGATGCTGAATCTAAGTTTTCGACCTCGGAAAAATTCCGGATCATCTCCAACAAACCCCCCCCCCCCTTCCACTAGATATATGGAAGGGCCGGTGGGATTTTTTGAAAATTAATGCCTGAAAATGTGTATTAAAGTCTACCTGACTACATAAAATTATGAGAAATTATCTTATTATCACAAGATAAATAACAAAGCTACCTCGTATTCATCTGAGCTGCAAGCTGATATATTTTCATGTATCAAAAATAATTTATTTGAACAGCAATATCAATGAAATCATTCTATATTAACAAATGCTCTCATTAATAGGAAATTAGCCATTCACCTTGTCTTTATTTGGATTTAATGCAAATGCATATAAAATTATTTAAACATTAAATTTCAATCCTCTTTTTATCTATATAATTATATTCGTGCATTAGGCCATGCACTATGACCCATGCACAGGCCATCCCCAAGTTTAACATAATTCGATTGAAAAGCGAGCACAAGAGAAAATTCTTCTTCTTCTTCATCTTCTTGAAGCAATGGCAAAAATTAAAACTTTGATCGCTTATTTCTCATCTCCATGATAGATTTTTTCTTATCGATCTACTCAATGAGATCTTTCAAATGAGACGTAAAAGCGAACAAATTCGGTTGATAAACCACGGACCACGGAGGAGTTGAAGCTACAAAAAACTTGTTCGCCTTTTAATTATATATCTATAAGAAAGGAGTACATCACAACGTCAAGTTTTCTTGGCGTCAAGTACCTATTCAGACCCGTTCTTGAGATACTGAAAAAGATGAGAGTTGAGCTATTCAGAACGTCAAGTTTTCACGGCATCAACAACCTGAACAGGCTGATACACAGTCAGCTACACCGTTGCACACTACTTACAAAGCCCACTAGATACAGCATGTTTTGGAGTGAGTAGCTGTTGCTTCTTTAAATACAGCATGCTACGGAGCACAGTACTGCGTAATCTCACAGAGAAAGCTTACGCAAGGCTTATTAATTCCTATTAATTAATTAATATTGATAAATATGAAACTAATATCAATTGATTCTTATTAATAATTTTTGTATTCTTATGCTTTCTCTATGATAGTCTGCCCGGTAGCATTGACCATGACTGTTAGCGCGCGAGCAGCCATCAATTTTGAAAGGGGATTTATCATGAAATACATTTTTTATTCTTTATATTTTGCCGTTTTACTTTTTTATTAATCCTTTTCATCATAAGGCTTGGCTAATTAGTCTTTCTCATTAAAATACCAAGTTTAACAAGTTCTCGAGAAATCTGAGAAGAAAATGCTTAATAATTCCAAAAGATCTTGTTGAAAAGTTGATTATCGACTAAATTTGTAGAAATGTCGAAGATTTTCCATCACCTCATGTTTCCAACTGAACCTGTACTAAAATATTCAAAATGAATATTTAGGCTTAGGCTATAGCCCAGGCAAATTATACCTAAAAGAGCATAATAGGTCCTAAAAAATAACTTAGGCCTAAGGCTGGAAATGATCTTAAACCACTTTGGGCATCTCAAATAAGGCAAATTAATATGAGTTTGCAACGATTTCTGAGTAGCCTACGGCGTAATACAGAGTGCCCGTAAGTACGAATTCACGTAAGTATAGCAGGATCCAATTAACTTGTCATAAATCAGCTGATCCAGTAATATTAAACAGTGATTTCGACACAATAATCAAAAGGCTTGAAAGTCTTTGAGACCTTTAAAGTCTATAAAAGACCTTTTTAAAGAAGACCTTTCAAAGAATAATTTTTTAAAAGACCTTTTCAATAATCTGCGAGATTCAGCATTTGTAGGTTAAGTATTGTGATCATATGCTCGTCGATCATATGATTTACGACAAGTTAAAGGGATCCTGCTATACTGAATTGTATCATTGTATTATGCTGTATCATTTAAATGCATGATACAGTATCATTCCAGTATATGATACGGTGTAATTCGAATATATGATACTGTATCCTCTAGACTTTCTGAAAGCGACGGCTTACTTGAGATTGTGAAAACTTGACGTACTGAAGTTGCCTACCCAGGCTGGTTCTTGATCCCCTGAAAACTTGATGCCGTGAATGTCACCATGTATACCATGCATAATTTTTCTTGGCCGTTCATCTTCTTCACAGTCTTCCGCCACAGCAAGCAACAGTAGGAGCTTCTTCTTCGTCAGATGATGTCATGGTGATGTACAAAATAGCAAATAAGTACGGTAATAAAATAGTAACAAAAATAGCTAAACTAATTGGTCAAAGGATAAAAACACCTAGCCACATCGACTCACTGCATTGTACAAACTCAAACTTGCCTCCTTCAGTACGCATCCCGTCTCGCACAGATCCCGCTTCGGTCTGCAATGACCAGGTTTCGCCACGAATTTTTCCGTCGACAAATCGAATTTCGTTCGCACGTCCCGCGTCGGTCTGAGCAGGGCTTAATTCTAATGATTTCTTGAGTAACACGGGTACTCAAGGGAGGGATTAAGGGATTTTATTGAGGGATTCAATAAAACCAAACCACAATATTTGTACGAAAAAGCATCTAATATCAATCATAATTCGAATACAAATTTTACATTTCAACAACGCTGTTTTTACAAATAAAATTTCCTATAAATAATGTCTTAAGCATAGTATGAATAGCCTACTACCGGTAAGTATGAGAAATGTATAACATTCATCATAAATTGAGTTCCTATATTTTTCAGGATTTGTTAAAACACAGAAGCGGTATTACTTCCAAATTTCTAGGGGATAATTTCAAGGTCATGCAGGTGATGATTCATAAGTGATGGCCAAGGTGTCAGTAACTCAGTCCTCTTCAAGATATGTCTTGTCTATTAATGTGTCAGGTTGAAATGGAAGGCAGCTAATTCACTTTCATACTGGAGTTTCTTCGCCATCACTCTTCTTCTTGACAATTATGAAATCTTTCAGTAGGCGTTTCTGGGTTTTCTGTAGAAAAATCAAAGACCAAATTTATTTTATAGTTCGGTAATAAGTTTCATTAACAATAAATTCAAATGATTATGAATAATTACTTTTTCAATAATTATTATTGAACAGTTGAGGTAAACTAGTCACTATGTAATAATATTTCCCTTGAAAATTGATATATAACTTTTTAAAAAATCAGGGATAGAAAATGGTTTATTCAACAGAAGATAAACCAGAAACTTTTCTCTATCACTGCATGAGTTTGTGAAAATTTCAAATACAGTGATGAGATGAGAAAATATTTCCTAACTCATTTATTCAATGACCTATACAATAAAAATTTTTCATTGACATCAATAATACAATATTATAGTATTTGTTTTGAAATAATGAGGCTTCCAATAACTATATTTCTTGAAATCAGTAATGCACAAATAAGCACTTGAAAGTAAAATACTATGAACATTTGAGATTTATATTCACTGCTAGCTCTTGGATGACAGATAATCATCCAGTAGAATAACAGTATAATATCTTTCTTATGGTAGAATCAATTGTAGTTAAATTGTTAACATCATGATAGGTATACATTAGGAAACATGAGGCTTGAAGTCTCTATAATTTTTTTATTAAAGGAAAACAATAATAACTTATTTGCGGTTTATTATCATTTCAAATCTCAAAGAAACTTAGACGCAACTTGCTGACAGTCGTCACACAATTTTACATACAGACAAATTTGAAACTCAAATATGTACTACGATTCATATTCATTTTGGATAACTTGAAAATATTATAGCGCGGAATCAAATATTATTAGAGCAGATATCATGGTTAATAATTCAAACATTGGATAAATATATATAAAATGCCTAGAGTATTATTATCATTGTGCTTTTTTATGAGTTGAGAAATGAAGATGAGAAGGAACTGATGAATTAAGATGACATTGACAAGGCACATTTTTGATAAAATCAATGAGAGACAAATACATTAAATGAGAGATGAATGATTGGCGAGAGACATTGTTAGTAATGAATGAAAATGAGTTAGCGATGGTGCACTTACAACGACAAAGTGAGGTGAATTAATGCGTGTTCTGGATCACCTTAATATTGAGACCTTCTTCTTCATCTTCTTCAGCCATTGTTGACAGTCTCGTTTTTTCGTCGTCTGTTAGAGCATCTTTCTTATTTCCTCTCTTTTTTAATTTCACCGATCTGAAATCAGAATTTAGACGAAATTATTTTTTAACAACTCCGAACAGAGTTCATATAATTTCCATGAGCTTCCTATATGGGATATACTTTTCTGGTCACGATGGCAGACATAATTATGCTAAGGACAATACACACCCAAGACACGTTTTGAAATTTGCAGAACTAGATTGAATTCTTCAAAAGAAGGGGAGTTTTCAAACCCCCTCTATCTCATACATTAACTTAAAATTTTAAACATGTCTTGCATAATAGGCTAATGATAAAAATATCGAATATTGATACAATATTAATATGAATATTCGTAGAAATATATAATATTGTTTACATATTTTAGTTCTTTCGAGTTCGATATGAATTAACAATAATTATTACACTATTCGGTCTCCAACAAGAATAGGGCCTCTGACAAAGCAGGGCTCTGAAGCATTGTCTGTAGAGATGAAAATTTTTCCCTGGAGATTCCTGCAGCGAAAGTTCAATTGATCAATGGATTCAATTATTCAGTCGTTCTGATAGTTTAGCATTATCTATTTCCTCTTCTATGTTATTTATCACATATTATTATTTTAGTTTTTTTACTATTATTATTTTGCTAGCTTTCTTTGTAGCAAAGCAAAAGTAATTCTGTGTTAATCTCTGATTTTTTTTTAATGTAACAGAAATACAGAGTTCTTAACTGAAGGGAATTAATCAGAGCATGGTTGAAAATTATTATTGTTTGAAAATAATACATTCGAAAATGATGGACTAATACCATTCAAACGTAATGCTATTAGTGATCAGCATATGAGTATGAAAAGCATTCTATGAGTTACTTTTAAATGCGATTTTTCATTCACCAATAACTCGTAAATGTACTTAAACAATCAAGCAATCACAATTACAGGAGTGCAAGTGCAAACACATATATATGCTAAGGTAAGCTACTAAACCGTGAATTGCTACAAGTGAAAAGTGTGAAATGACAATGACAGCGGAAAATCCAGGGTGATAATGGTATCTGTCGATGTATTTTCAGCTTGAAAACTTTCCTGAATTGGATTATTTTAGTTTTTGAGGATTTGTGATAATATTGAGGAGGTGGTGAATAATTATAAGAATAAAGAAATTAAATTAAAAGGAAAAGAAAACAAAAATTGAAGAGAAAGTCTACTACTTGTAGGAGTTTATTAAATGGGGTTTCATAAGAAACTAGTGTTTCAAAGGAATGTGTTATTATTTCATCATGTATTAACAAATTAGCTTCTTTAGTAATTTCTAGTGATAACGTCCCTTGGATCAAGCCAATACACTTTCAATAAATATTTTAATATGCATCAATTATTAAATATCCGTGCATCCTCATTTTATTGATTGAAATAAGATTGCATTTGTGTTTATTTTGTGCTTATAAGATTGGAAATGTGTAAGGTACCGTAACTGCAAAGACAAGCTTGTAAACCTGTTTGTACTCGTTGTTATAGAGAAGTTGGCGTTAACACTCTTAAAAAATAATATTGTGGAATATAGGTACAAATTATTGAAATTCCAACAATCTAATCTGAAATAACGAACTCTAACAAATCAACAGAATAATAGACCACTAAATAATCGATATATATAATAGAAACCTACGAATAAAAACGCATAAATCCGTCAAAAAACTATAAACAATCGAAGGGTCACGTGAGGCTACGATTGCATTCAGAAATTGGAGATGAAAATTACAACTAAATTGATTAATACATTCTTCAGAAAAGATGTCCACTACAACCATGAATAAGTTAATTTTATAGAAAGCACAATTTGGTTCATTCAAAAACAAAAACATAATCACAAGCAATTTATGAACTTTTCATTATTCAATTTAGATACAAAGAGTGTAAATGTTGAGTTCTTTACATTAAAAAATCAAAATTTAAAACCTGAAAAAAATTGACACGACTACTATAAAAACGTCATTTTTTAGTGTGATAAGAAACAAACTCAAAATTGAAAACCTTAAGAATAAGAAAAATTGACACACAATCATTTCACACACGCCAAGCTAGTGCCATCTTTATCATTGCAATACGTTATTGTTGATGAATAATGATATTTTTTCAAGACGAACAACCAATATCAAGCGTTGTGTGTTAAAGTGGACGCGACGGCCGAAAAGCATTATTATTTTTCATGTTAGTCATTGATAAATCATACCATTCAAAAGCAGTTATTTTTGGTTAATTTCTCACAATGGATGTTTGTATGAAACTTCATGCCACTCCCTAATGTTCCCAGACCTGTATTGCTGCTGAATGAGTTAGATGCGATTATTGAATGATTTTTGTTTAAAAGCTTACACATTTTTCCCGGGGCTTTTCTTCTTTTCAGCCTTGTTGTTAACCTGCTTCCATATTCCTGTCTTATTAACCTCCTCTGTTATATTGATGGACGTCAGAGGTATCTTCATAATGTTGCCGTTGGCCAGAGGAATTTGCAGGTTCTCATTAGCCTCTAAATCCATCTGCTTTTCTTCCTAATATTATAAAAGCTCAATATTATCCTCAGTCTATTTCTTTAACTATGCGTAACTATGCATTTAGTCAGGTAACCAAAGGACTAGTTTTCATCCCTAATCACCAAGATGATTTAATAGTTTTAAATATAGCCTATTAAATTATTTTAAAATCGTCTCTTGTAATTAAAGTAGTCAACGCCCCGAACAATTGTGTGTTTTAACTTGGAAGACATACTAAAAAACTATCATTATTTTTTATTCAAAGGAGCAGAAGAAAATCATAACATTATTGTTCTAACTTTTATTTTAGTATGATAAATATTATTAATATTCTAATAGTATGTTCAAGTAGAAAAGATTTTTGGTCTGGATAGAATTGTTTCAATAACGTTGTAAATAGCAAGTAGTAGAAAACAGTTCAATTGCTATGTTGATATGCAATGTTTATCACTCCTAAATTCATTTTTCGTTTTTGTATGTGCTGAATTGAAAAATCTATTAATTGAATCGAACAATGTATCAAGTATCAATATCAGAATGTCTGATTGACAGAAGGTGAATAAGGAGAAAGCTTTTCCTGCTGAAACATTTCCTTGTCTAGTTTAGATTTTATGGAAATGTACGATAAAAGATTATATATTATGTGTCACAAAATTGAAATTAATTCTGATTTTTCATTCAATTTGAGTATTTCAAGGCATACTTGCTATAACACTCAAGTTTTATGATTCATGAATAGAAGGCGCTGATAATGATACTTGACATTTCCATTATATACCAGTCACACAGAAGGAATAAGCCATGACAGAGATATGTATAAAACATGACTAGGTATCGTACGTATTACTAGATAAGTTGACTAACATCTAGTATTTTTCACATCAAACCATCTAGGTGTGAAACCATCAAACTCATCATAAGGTAGATGATTAAGTTACGTTCTAGTCATTCTCAAGAACATGAAACATTTAGAGGAAAAGTAATTCAATGAAAATAAATGAAGATCTAGACATTGATCTATTTGTACCTATAATCATGACGAATAAACCTAGACAATCTATGTGTCAGGTATTACACACATTGGAGTTTTTTGATTTGCGCAAATTGAATTATAAAGCTTCACTAGTACATTATGTAATAACACGCATCCGTCTTGAAGGGTTTTGAAACAACAAATAACAGCAAACAACATATATTATCCATTATAGATTTCAATGGTTGATTGATTACTTTGTAGGTTTGGAAGAATAAATATTATATGGGTACGGAACTTGTGACTTGTATAGCAGGATTCTTTTAACTTGTCAGAAAACAGCTGATTTAACGTTAGTAAACGAGCGTACATCAATCAGCTGTTTTCTGACAATTTAAAAGAATCCTGCTATAACTACCACTCACTGGCTAAGATGAGAAGCTCAATCCTTTCTTCCAAAACTGTATGAGTTTATGATTAAATTTATTCAAAACATTGTGAAATAAACGAAATAAGGAAAATAGTATCTTACTAAACCTCATTTTCTAGTTGTCTTTCATCCTCCTCTGTCCTTTTAATAGTTTCTGGCATGACATCGTCGAGAATTTTCAGTTCGCGCTGAGTAAAGAAGAAGTCCAGCGATTTTCTCAAGCCAATCATTACAACCAACTGGAAAATAAAGATAGTTGTCTTGAAAACTGGAGACTGATACGCCAATAAGGTTTTCAATAAACATGATTAAGTAATGATTAAGTTAGTTGTGAGACGTGATTGTTTTCAATTCGACAGTAAAGTTTTTCTCTTCGCCATTTTAATCACCATCTGTATTTGAGAGTGAGATGACTAAAAATATTGGAGGAATTGTATGAATACAATGTTGAAATATAGTCAAGTATGAATGTAATAATTATTTTCAAAACATGTAAAATGACTGTAATAATAATTCAAAATAACATAGCCTACGACAGTAATTTTGAAATTTTGATAAAATCTCATTTGGAGAATACTCACCATCAAAGGAAACAAAATAGATGTCTGTTGGAATGATTTGATAAGCCACAATAATATAAGGCAAGCCAGTTGAATTGCAGTGAACATATGAACTCTTTTGATTGGTACCTGAAAAAATATTCAATAATAAAATTTGTGAACATATACAATAGAAAATATGAATGAAATTGCAAGTAAACTTGAAAGTTTGTTCCAGTTTTTGATTGAAACGAATATTCAAATAAACAATGAAATTGACAGAACATCAATGGATACTGTTTAATTGAAAAATTGTTTTGTATTTTTGATAAACCTATAGCATAATTATTTACATCAACAAGGATCTATTAGATATTTTCCATGAGATAGGCGAAAGTACGTTGCAAAAGATTATTATTGTCAATATTATGCCCTTTTGTATCTTTAAAATTATTTTTTTGTATGCATTGTTTATGACAATAAAGAGTTCTATTATACATGTAAAATGGGTGTAACATTTTTAATTAATTAATTTCATTGGAATTCTATAAAATTAATACTTAATTATAGTCCAACTAATCGAAGGCTTAATTTAACTCAATTCATTGATTGTTGTGGATCCATCTTCTCTCTGTTGATAAAATATAGACACTAATGTAAATTGATACGTGAAACATTACTCACATAATGTTGAGCTTAATGCCATTTCGCATTGTTGTCATGCTTTATCAAAACCCTTTTTACAGTGAACCACAGAGGAGTGAAGAATTTCTTTATTAGAATATATATAAGAATATCTTTACTTCTATGTGAGTGAACTCATTCAGAGAACCCATTCACTGTAAAGCGTGTTCTGATGAAGCACGACAACAATGCAAAATGCCATAAGCACAAAATATGTGAGAAATTTTCAACTTTTCAAGTTTCATTAGTGTCTATATTAATTCATTGAGATAGGAGACAACTTACCTGTCTGAGAAACATATAATCTGGTTGATACTTGGCTGGCATCAACATGATAAGAATTCTGTCGAAGAACTGGAGTCCTTTCAGAGATGCAACTCCCATGTACAAGAATACACCAAACAGAACAGGCATTGGAATGTGTCTTAGAATCGGAGTGATCAGAACTGACATGCCAATCATCAAGAAAATTAGGATGTGAGTTACTCTTTGCTCTCTGAAACAAAACAGAAAATAAAACAATTATTTTTTGGAACAAAAAATCATGACGAATCTAACATTCATCTAATTTGGGTTGGGAGCATTTCAATAAATTATATGTTTTAAAAGTCATATGTTTATAGTGTGTTTTATAAGTATGTTATAATGGAAACAGCTGACCCTGCGAGGTTGTCACATTAAAGCAGTAGCAATGCAGTAAACTAGTAGTAGCCTCTATTAGAAGAAGCTACTGCCTATGTCAATCTTGCTACTTTGTATAAGCTGTTTTGCTAGCAGTTAATAAAGTAGCTTGGTGTGACTCAGCCTTGACAGACAGCAAAAAATATAATTGGGCCTCAAATTAAATTTACTTGGAAGAACCAATTAACATTCTGATTACCATTAAATTAATGTGGAGAGTTTCAATACAGTTTGATATTTTATATATTATTTTTCAATCTCTACTAGATTTCTTGTTTTATCAATGACTCTATTAACAATTCTTCCAAATAAGAGTTTAGAATATTAGGACCGGTTTTCCAAAATTTTACTATTACTATTTTACTAATAGTAAATAAAATTACTATTCGATCACTCAAAAGAGTTAACAATCCTAATCAAGCTTAAGAGACAATCTTATTTGATTAATTAAAGATCAAGCTCAACAAACCTTTTTTAAACTGGGAACTAACATTACAACTGGGAACTACAAATTTCATAAATTCAGGAAAAGTATAAAAATTTATTTGACAAGCTGATACTTTACCTGACTCCAAGGAATTGAGGCTTCTCGCCGGGAGCAGCACACTCCGACTCCAATTTGAGTGAATTGACGTGGTTGATGGACAGAACAGTGGCGGCCACAAACCAGGGCAATCCCATCACCGAGCAAATTATAATCAGTATGGAGAGAATAAATAGATCCAAGTGGTAGCCACAGCCTTTCTGGAAAATACACATTATTCAGTGGGTAAGCATTCGTTCAAGGTGAAAATCAGCCAACTATTCACAATGTTTTACCTTCAACAACTTTTGTGGAAGAATCATTCACTGATCATATTTTCTCACTTATTAATCAGCAACAGAGGATTGGTAAGAAACTATTAGTATTAATAGTTAAGTAGACTATACCCATAAAAGTTTGGAATATTAAAAACTAAGTGACTTATAGCTATAGGCTACCAACAACATCATACTTTCACACTGATTATTCAAATTTATAATATTTTCCAATATGAAGAGATTCTATTGGAATTTTACTCCAAATGAAGGGTATTAGTATTATTTCAGACATGATGAATGAATATGCATCATTATTAATAACAAAAATTCAAGGAAATAAAAAGAATTTCACTTTTAGTAATAAAATTGTTATGTACACGGTACCGTTGTTCCATACGATTATAATAGTAGTAGCCTAATTAAAGAGTTTATGTGAGAATTTCACTCACCTTCAATTTATTCTCCTTTCTATTAACAATAACAGCAGTTATTTGCTGATCCATAAATATCAAAATAGTTCCCAAAAGAGCTGGTATGATGGCAAGAATTATGGACCAGAATGGATTTCTTCCAAAAGGCATTATCACCCAGCCACGATCTGGGAGGGTGGGCTTGAATTCACTCGGCACCTGAAACAACATTTACAAAATAAATTATTCCTACAAGCTTAGTCGTATTCAAATCCTACAACATGAATGCGTGAAGATGAAATACATATTATAATGCATAGTCAAAGATGAAGAAATGGTTCTGAAATTTAAGTTGCAAAGAACAGATTGAAGTCGGTTTTCTCTCATAACAATTCAATTGTAGCTTGTGCCAATCTTCTTCACCGAAATATAGCATCAAGCACTACAGTAGACAGCTTGACAGAAATGTGAACAGATTTACATCTTTGAAAAGTGGAATTTCTGGGAATAATACACATTTCTCAATAATTAATTTACTTTAACTGCGTCTTTATATTCCAACTATTTTACCGTATATATATTTTCAGTATGAATTTAAAGATATTATATACAATCAATTGATTTTCTATCTAAAATCAATGATTAAATGTAGTTGATCCAGAACAAGATTTTGCTTCAAATTAATTTCAACTTGAAAACTGAAGAGATTACTTGCCTCTAATTTTGGAGTTTTGATTCCTGCTAGGAAGTCGAGGGTGGACATACTGAATATGGCAATTATAACAGCAAAATCACTAACAAACTGACGCACCTGCAAAACAAATCATCATAAAATGAATGGAGGTACAGTATTATGATGAAGAGAAAGTATATTATAAACAAAAGAATGATTCTTATAATTTCAATTTTACATTGGATTAAGTTTCAGCAATTAGAAATTACAAAATTCTAAACACATTGAAACAAGACAGCGAATCAGGCTAGCATCATCTCATTGAATTTTACATAGGAACAAGTAGGCTTCAGTATGTTTATCTCATTTCGAAATTCAACATCAACAACAAATAGCGAATTAGACTACATCATATCACATAATTTTTATATTTTCATTATTTTAGATTTATAAAAATTCATATATTTCTCGAAAAGATAACTAACAATGAATATGACTTATAAAAGTATTCGCCTATTACACTTGCACTTTTGAAAGAAACAACGTGAGTCTTACCTTGGATGGGAAGAACAGGGCATTTTTGAAATCTTTCAACTGGACTGATATAAGGAATGTTCCAAAGAACAATATAATGGACATAAGGAAGACATCTGGTACATATTTCGGCACAAAACAATCATGACCCTCCAACGTTCCATTAAACATCTGAAAGAGATGAACAAAATAATATTCAGTTCTATTATTATTAAGCCTATTATGCTTATGGCTTTTTGGGCGGAAAGACCTTCTCGGGTGTTCTGCTTCGCCGAGTTATCCAATGTTCCCCAATGATTTGGGAAATATGGCGAAATTATTGATAAAGTACGTAGGTCTAACACTTTGAATTTAGCTTATCATTTTGGGAGAAACCTTGATTCAATAAAATCATATAACACAATTTGAAACTAACGAAACCACACTTGAAATACAGCAGGCCAATTGAATTTTGACGACGAATTTAAACTAATAATTTTACAACACTATATACAGTATTCAGCTATATTTTATTGTGAATTAAAAGGACGTGGATGTTGTTGAAATCACTGGTTTCTTAAATTTGACAACATCCAAGTCCTTTCCATTCATTAAGGAGAAGTACCACAACATCCATTCAAACAAAATGAAATTCTGTCTTATTTGATCAGTTTGGACAGCAGAATTATAATATTATTATATAATAATTCATTGTGTAGTTATCTTGTGTTTCTAATCAGTCTTAATCAGCATGAATTTTGACTCAAAAAGGCAAGGATGATGTATTTTTTGTTATTAATCATAGTAGGTAGTATATAATAGTATGATGTGAAGTTGAGCATTAGTATGCCTATGTATACAATGAATCTACCCATGAGACTTTAATTTTCCATAAAATTTAATGTAAATAAATTATACATCAACTTTTCATGTCGGTCTATGGCTTGTAGATTCTGAAATCACCTGAAAAATGATGAATTAATTGTCATGATCGAATTATTTCAAAATAATCAGATAAAAATATATTCATATTCTTGTATTCTTTTAAAAGAAAAGAGCAAAAAATCTGATTTGCAGCGAAACATTGGTGATAGTGAATTCAAAAAGATTTTAGAAATTCAACTTACCAAACAAGAATCTCTGTCCAAATCTTTCCAGCTCAATGACTCAATCTCTGGACTCATACTGGTAGAGGGTGGTCTACAAGTACAATTTCTAGACGTATAATTAAACCTATTCGTATTGACGGGGAATTTTTTACCTATTTGTAGCACATTTTCCACAGCCTGAAAATGTAAGAGAATAGTAACAATTTTACAATGTTATAATGCTACAAAATTCAACACCAGAAAGCAAGGATTTGATGATTGAAATACAATGACTATTTAGAGTCACTGACCACTGTAGATACATTGTACTGATAAAAGAATGGAAGATTTTCAATATGCAAATCAAAATAACTTCCTTAAGCGACTCCTCATGGCCTATTTGAAAACTATAATCAATTGTTTTTCTTTTTATTCAAGACAGATATGAGCTGTGCATATACAGTAATATGTGCGAGATTTTGGTTCTTAGATCAATTGTGCCACGTCCATAAATCGGCATATTTCTTTGATAATATTATTTGTAATATGAAAAAAATGCAACTACTGTATCTGTTTAGAAGTTTTTCAAACTGGAGTTACAAGTACAAATTTAATATAATGCTGTGTATTCATTGTGAATAATAACATGATTATTTATCAATTTTGTTGAAAAGATCTATGCTATTGCAAAGAATAAATTAAATTCGAATTGTTTATTTAAAAAAAAAGTAATTTGCTAAGCTCTATCCTCCATTTTGACTTGTAAAATATCTGAATATGCAAATATCTAGAATTTGTAATTGAAAAGTATGCTGTTTTTTTTTCTAGTAAATGATATTATTATTGATAATAGACCATATATCTAATAAGAGATTCGACCAATGTAAAATATACAGTTTTTAACATTACAGTTCGAAACCTTACTAGCTTATATGATTGATAAAATATTGACAATGGATTCCAAAAACTTTTCACTCACCTTGTATATGAATATAAATGCAATCAGCGTAGCAAAATTCTCTTCAGTAAACCTAGTAATGTAACAGACAAACGCACTGGCGTCGATGGCAACAAGAACAATAAGAATGAATGCTATCCACAATCCAATCCATAATCGGAATGACATGTAATCCCAATTACTGCTCCTGCAACCAAAAAATATCGTAGAACTTGTGATTTAACAATAATCTCAATTTTCATTATGAATTATCAGTAAATTATTTATTTATATTTCACAGATTAATGATGAATTTTTAATTAATAATGAGAAAAGAGAAGCAGGTAATCGCTCAAAACTTGATGAATTTTTAATTAATAATGAGAAAAGAGAAGCAGGTAATCGCTCAAAACTCAATTACTGGATTCAGTCACATACATAAAATGATGATAATTATTTGCAAATAACATTTAAAAACTGATGGAATTAATATCACATTTGTAAATGTATTGAAATTTGATGGAATTAATAACACATTTGAAAATAGTTTAAAATTTGAATTTTGAGATAAAATAATATACCAAAAATAAAATGTAATACCGTATGTAATGTACTAAAAAAAGATGAAGTATACCAAAATAAGTTCTGAAGACAATAAATAGGCCTATTGATATTAAATTATCTAAGCCTTTCATATTACATGATACATTACATACTGGCTAATACATGACATTTCAATTTATCAATACATGAAATAGAGCATCCTTCTTGTCTCCTCTGCTTTTCTAAATTAATCTATCTGAAGTCGAAATGTGTATAAAATATCATATTAAATAATATCTAATTGTTGTAGATGTAAAATTTCTTATGCATTACTATGCTTCATGAGCTTTCAAGAAATACTTTTTGAAAAGTCTCGATGTATAAAACTTTTATAAATTCATCATAATTATACAGGATAGGCCCACTTGTCATAAGTGCGGCAATACGAAGCCACGTTGCCAATTGTCATACAACACTACAAAAAAAGAACATAAATTGTACAGAAGTACATAAAATAATGATAATGATAATTAACTAGAAAATATAGGTGAAGCCTACCCGATAGATTGATATACTTACATACAAAAATCGTAAACTATTGTCTCAAAGACTAGTACCGGCCCTGTTGAACCAAGAATTGTGAGAGGCTGCCCGGAAAAGAATCCATATCCAACGCCGCAGACAAATCCGGAGATAAGAGACTCCATTGCAGCCATATTCTTTCCGGTAGCTTCGCTAAGAAGCCCTCCGAAAGTAATGATAGGTGACAAACAGGCAAAATACAAAAAGATCCACGATGCCACACATTGCATCGCTAGTGCCTCTTTAAAATCAGAGATGTACCTGGAAAATAACAACAAATTATTAGACGGAGACAGCGATATGCATTAGCAGACACGTCCAATGAAAGTTGATCAATGAAATCTTCTAAAGATTCAAAATTTATCAATTGTTTGCTTTTGGAGTGGAAATTTGTGACTGAAAGATATGCAGATTTAAACTGTATTCTAAATTGGAAAATGAAAAGTTTTGGGCTAAAGCCTTTTGAACCTTACCATTAAGTCTTATTTGTAAATTACTGAATAAATAAATATTATGAATTACTTCAATTTATGCAGATGCATTTTTTAAAGTAGCCTTTGCAACTGGGGAAAACCTTTTGGGGTCAATTTCTAACAATGCGTTTGTAGCAAAACTGATAGCATTCAAAGGCTATGAAGAAAAAAACATTTTAAATGATTGAGGATTGCACTTGAACTCACCAAGGAGCTTTCCTTTTGACATCATTTATGAGACCTCCAAATAGTCTTCCGGTCCTCGACAATCCAGACTCCTCTCTCAATTTCTGCTCTTCAAGTTCTTCATCCTTCTCTTCAATCGGTTTTTCAGGCGGTCTTTTTCGAGTATCCTGCACAAAAAAGACACAAAAAATTGTGCAATGAGGCGAGGTGGAACCTACCCGTAATGGTCTCCCCACCAATAAAAGCCATAAGATAAAAAAAATCCTGCACAAAAAAGTTGTTCTTATAACTCTATAAAATTAAATTTTGATAATCAAATCAAATTTATCTTCAATTTCACATAATATACAACAGAGTAATGATTGTAAATGGCATATTCTATCTTTCTTTTACAATAGTATCACACGACACTTAAAATACATACCGTAACTTAATCTATCTCCTTTTAGTACTTGAATAATAAAAATTATTCAAATACTTACAAATTTGATACTAAAATGATTTGATGGTAATTAAAATTATTCAAATACTTCCGTCTCAACTTCATTTCCACTTTTAATGCAGTGAACAGAATACTTCTATTGTGAGGACATATTATTCATGTCTATAATTTCTGTCTTTCTGTCTATAAAAGGCGAAACAATGAAAAATTTGTGAAAAGTCTCATTACATATTACATGAAGCTGAATGGAAATAAGCACCACTTTTAGTGCAGTTGACTCTTAGGCTAGGCGTACACCGGTTAGTCAAGACAAGACAAGACGAGATTAGTCACGTTTAGTCACAGTACTTCACATAGTTGTGAATTACTATGTGAATTACTGTGACTAAACGTGACTAATCTCGTCTTGTCTTGTCTTGACTAACCGGTGTACGCCTAGCCTTATTGTGAGGACATTATAGAACACTATAATCTAAGCTTCACTCTAAGCT
This sequence comes from Laodelphax striatellus, assembly GCA_017141395.1. Lineage (NCBI taxonomy): Eukaryota > Metazoa > Arthropoda > Insecta > Hemiptera > Delphacidae > Laodelphax > Laodelphax striatellus. The sequence goes on from CM029531.1 coordinate 49,420,289, forward strand.
TCCTGTGTGAAAAAACGATAGAATAGGAAAATGATATTCCACAGTATCATATGCTGGAAGAGGCTCATTACATATTACATGAAGCTGGAAGGAAGCGTATTTTAGGTGGAATAATATTGAATTACTTGAGAAGGAACGGCGGCCGGAGGTTCAATTCGTATGGAGGGGTCCCATTCGCCGGGAGGAAGAACGGTAACAGCGTCGAGAAACTCATCAACAGCTGACAGAAGGTAGGATCGATTTTTCGCCTTGTAAGCAACTTCGTGGAAAACTTCGTCAGACATCAGAGTGGCCATTGCCCGGCCAACTTCGTGGAAGCCAGATATTCCGCCCTGAAATCATTTCCTTCATTTATCTTTGAATTTTTTATTTTTATACTGTTCTTTCCACACTCATATCCTAATAAATTTTGTCAAACTTTTATAAACCAATTTCAAGATACGAGTATTGCTCAGTACTAGTATTATTCATAGACAATTCAGCCTGGTTCACTAATTCTATTTTAAATTATTGAATGTTAGGCTAGGCGTACACCGGTTAGTCAAGACAAGACAGGAAGAGATTAGTCACGTATAGTCATAATACTTCACATAGTTGCTCATGAAGCAACACACACCGATTAGTCATTGCATCGGTGTGTACTGCTTCATAAGCAACTATGTGAAGAACTCTCACTAAACGTGACTAATCTCGTCTTGTCTTGTCTTGACTAACCGGTGTACGCCTAGGCTTACTGTCACAAAAATAATGTAAAATGAAAAAATCATACTGCATCACTATAATCTATAAAGAGAAACGTGGTCAACTCACTGTTGGTCCTAGAAGTATGAATAGAAATCTAGTAGGTACAGGAACTTCAGTCAAATCACCCAGCAGTGTTGCATTTTTCAAACGTATGAATGCTGACAGTGTCTTTTCTAAGAAATCAACTTCTCCGACGAGAATATTTGAAGCTTCTGCGCCATGAGGTATTTTACGCATGAAATGCATGTTCACCTGCGAAAATAATTGATTTTTTCTCTCATCTCTGTAAATTGGCAAGAAAATCAAATATATGATGTAGGCCTACATGGAATTTAGAATTAGCAAACATAATTATTACAAAATTGAAAATTAATTTACTCCAAGAGCAAAATATAACAAAAGAAAGTATAAAAATACAATAATGGATTGCACAATCACATCACAGTACAATAAAAATTAATTTACTAAGCTCCAAGAGCAGAACAGTAGTCAAGTTCAAACTTACAGTTCAAAATATAACAAAAGAAAGTATAAAAATACAATAATGGATTGCACAATCACATCACAGTACAATAACAATAAGTTCAATAAGTTATACTCTTAGCTTCGCAATTATAGTTCATATTGAATTGAAGAGATGCTAATAAAGTGAGAAAGGGTGTAACAGAAACATAAAATATACTGTAACAATGAGAAATTTTGGATGATGATTTCTTGATCCATTTATGAACTGCGATGTATAGCAGGATTATTTTAAATTGTCAGAAAACAGCTGATTTAACGTCAGTAAACGAGAGTACATCAATCAGCTGTTTTCTGACAATTTAAAATAATCCTGCTATATAAACTTTCGATTCCACTTCACTACAGAAATACAGTTATTTTATTTCAATTTTGTTCCTTTAAAATGAAACGACTGCATATCAATGGGTAATGAGATTCAGATTAATTTTAGAAAGGAAATGTAAATTGGAATGTATGATGAAGCCACGTCTGAAAACTTAAATATCAATTTAAAAATAAATAAATTTTAAAAATCCACATTATCAAAAATATCTTACTTTTGGGTGCTCATTATTGTATAAATCGCCAGCGCTATGGTTTCGACTCATTGATATTGAGCTTGGGCTCCGGTCCATTCCTTCACCTATATGAGCGGCGCCTATGAAAAATAGTCCAAAGTTGAAAAAATATCTCAAATTAACAGAAATTTTCATCTAATTAAGTAAGATAGCTGATGACAGAAGTTGTAGCATGTACATTTTTATGTAAGTTTCATCATAATTTATAACTATTATTTATAGTTTACTGTACAGCCATCTCAAGTAAGAGGATTAGCCAGAAATAAAAACGGCTGACAATTTAATAAAATCTGAAGCCCTGACAATTTAATAGCCTAAATTTAAATGGTCGAAAATAGCCTTGTTACCCAATGATTTGTACATCTATAAGGACTGTATAGAATTGATCCAAAATAAATTTAGATATTAGGAGTAAAAGAGGGGTGATTTTCCGATAAAAAATTATAATACTTAATTTTTTCAATTTTTCATACATGACTCCATAGGCATAGACTATCTAAAAATTCCCTACAATAAGACATTGAAATAAATTGATACATTAAGCTAACATTGAGACATCAAGCATAACACGGTAGCGAACATGCAATACCTAAAGATTTGCACATGAATATGAAAATAGAGAAAAGTTAAAAACATATAGGATGAGCTCATTGTAAATAATGAATATTAATCAACAGTTATTGGTAAAAAAGTATGGTATAATTTCTTCACTTATCCTTTTCTCGAGTAGCTGGAGAATTTGAAAGGATTTTCTAGTCCTAACTCTGCCTGATAAAGAATAGCTTTTATTTCATTATATTTCTAGAACTTAGAGTCTATCAAAATTCTGAGAGTTGAACAGCGTCTAGCTTTGCACCTATTGTATAGATAAGAATTCTATTGATAAGAATAGAATAGAATGACTGCCTTTATTTTAACCTGGGAGGGCGAAGTTAGGGCGCAGTCGGCCCTCTCTTACACTTAACCCTCTAAAACAATTAGATGAGGATAGAGGTCCAGCCATCTTTAATGTTCATAATTCATTCACAATATTATTCAAACATTAAACAGAATAGAAAGTGAGGTGGAAAGTTATAAAGAGGAAAATTAAGGTCGAGTGCAAAGCTAGATTCCGTCCCCGTATTTCAATAATTCACATTGATAGGCCTACATTGAAAGACGTTCAACAGTATTAAAATTTACTAGGAAATCACAGAGGAACATCTACTTCCTGATTAATAAAAATATATAAAGAACTTGGATCCACAACACTACAGGACTGAACGTTTTAAAAACTTAGAGATACATTCAACTATATAGATAAACTAAAAATAATGGACAACTCTGTACAGTAAATAATGATTCTACAAAGATGAACATATATCTAAGTTGAAAAAATTACCTTAAACGATTTACCTTAAAAGAGGAACTTACATGATTGGTATTTCGTACAGATATAAAATTACATGAAGCACCAAATGAAGTGTATTCTGAGTTTGAATAAAATAATATGCGCGGTGATCAACAATACTTTCTTACACAGTTGAAGCAGTCAAACTGTATGTAGCTACAAAAATATAGTTGAAGCTGTGTGAAATGGAAACGAGTTTTTAATGTGAAATTTTGTACAAATGGGAAAAAATACATTAAGCTTGTGGTAAGGTATGAATTGATGTGCGATGATAAATAGTACTTGACAAAAATTGAATCAGTTCAACCTCCAAAATAACTGTTGAAATTTTTTGTGGCAAAAATATAATGAGTTTGTAGTGTAGAGCGGCAATGGTGGCTTCTAGACATGATAGCTAAGCATGCACCAGCTGAGCTAAGCCGCAGCGCTAAGCACGTTGTGGAGCTGAACTAAGTCTAGGTGCTGTTTACCGGAACTTGATCCGGGAAGAGCAAGAAAGCGGCCCGATCCCGAATCAACCTTGGGGGGAGGGGGGGCCGCCGTGCTCTGCTCCTCCACTGTGAAAACACCATCAATAATAGGTCACAGTTCAGGTGACTCCCAAGTGTGGAAATATGAATGCTCTTGTAATTTCAAATGGATAATAGTGTGCTCAAGTGTCTGTACATACCTATAAGATCTCACTGGACAGTATTCACATTTTTGTTGAGGATTGATGTTTAGTGCAATGCACTGTGTATATAATATCAAAGTACAGGTATGAAATTTTAATGTAATATCATCACATACTTATAGATGTATTGGTGTAGAGTAAAATGCTTAGTGATATAATAAGACTTAATATATAGGATTGAATAACAGCAATTTTTCTTAAAAATTAAAATACGGTATAAATTTTACCAAGTGATACTAGGTGGTGGATTTAAAATTAAGTTTGAGTATATTTATTAAGTTTGAATACAATATTTTTTGTCTAATAGCAATTATTTTATAGCAAAAAAAATAGCAAAGACTGGTAACAATAATATTGATGATCTATATCTATTGTATAGGCTACTCTATCACCTTCTGTTGAACATGATGTACAGTATTCCAAGAGTTTCATTAATAACTGGTCAAGAGAGGAGGAATAGGTAATTTTTATTCTCTCCTGTACTGTAATTTGGTACTTGAAATAATTTTCAAATGATTTGAGGGTTGTAGTTGTAATAAAAATGAATGATAAAATTAATTACTTCTATCATAGCCTAACCAGATTCGTTAATGTAATAGGACAATTTTTTTGTTTCTCTCTCCTACTAATTATAACTCTCAAAATCAATTTGAATTCTATTCTAAATGTTCGATAAGGGGTTCTCAATTGAATGTAAGGACCAAGAAAGGTGCAGCACAGAGATAAGATATAGATGAGCTCGAAAAATTGAGTTGCCCTACATATGTTTGAGAAAATAACTGGAAAAGATCAATTAAGATAAATTCAATTGTGTCGTCATGGATTTGGGTCGATATCTGAGTGGCAACAGTAGAAGATAAAAACATGAAATCGATTCAAGTATTCATGTATCGAACTATATTTGGAAAAAGTCAGATAGTAACATTCATGCGTAGATGTTCCAGTGGAGAAAATAGTAGAATAAGAGTGATTTTATACTCAAAACTCAGTAATGTGTGTTTTACAGTGTAGAAAACCAGTGACACAAATACATTGACAAGTTATGAAAAAATCCAGTGTTGTGAGAAGTGATGGAATAGAATATTCCCAGAATAATAATATTCAGAGTCATAGAGAAGATGCACACTAGACAGCACACAAGTGTGCTTCCAAAACAAACAAGCATTTTATTCCAACCTGGCGATAATTGGCACATGGCTAACCACGCAGTGAAGTTCGTATTTTGGGAGACATCTGGCGACAATAGTTTCAAATATCGCATTAAAAATCTGTATTAACATAAATTATTGGTAACAATTCACTAGGAAATGGATGATTGGTTTCTTTTTTCAATATGCCTATCATAATCAATTTGAGATCTTGAAAAATGAAGCTTATTAAGTTATTATATTCTATTACAAGATTTAAATTCATAATATTTAATTCCTTTTAAAAGGTGGAAGGTAATGAGACATTGCAACTATACAGTTGCTGTTAAATCATAATAAATAATTGAACGAAGTTCCTAATTAATGCCATATAATATTCAGAATATTATATGGCATTAATTAGGAATTTCGTTCAATTAATTATTATCCTTTTAAAAGCTTTGATATGCTAATTTTCAAATACAATTTGTTAAATTCGTTAAAATTTTACTCCAATTTACATTAATTTTGTAGGTTTTTAGAATACAATTCAGATTATTCATCTACTAACTGTAGCTCAATTATTGTACCTACTACACGACTGATATCTAAGTTATGGATTTCTACACAGCTCTAAATCACTCCAATCGATACATGTTTATCATGATGACAGCAAAGTGATTCAATAATATATTACGTACACACACATGTTACTTTCAAATTCAAAGATGAGAAACTGTTTAAAAGTTATGTAGCCTATTTAAATCATGATTAGCTAACAAATAATGTCGAATCTACAATTATCGCCATGAAGAGCACACAAATAAAGTCATTACGGTGTGTTACTGCGCGAGGAAAAAAGACTACGGTACCGTACTAACTTTTAGCAGACCCTGGCACAGTGAGGTACTGTCCTGAAGATTGAGGGCATGATAACAGTGCAGTTTCAGGCGTTGGAAAACTGCTACTGCGACCAATATTAATCGATTCAGCAGCTGAATGAAAATTTTCAATCTCAATACAGAATGAATAAAACTCTTTTAAAAATTGAAAATTAATCTATCAATTATTAATAGAAACTTAATCATAATTATTGTCCAAAATATTTTCCACAATAAAATGAGCAACATATCAATAAATGAAAAATTCAATTCAGATTAATGAGATTCTTAAAACTATAGATATAGAAAAATAGGAAAAATCTTAATTATTATCATCATCTACGATAAAATGTCAAACAGATTATTCATAAAAAACAATTATTGTTAGTATTTAAAAATTAATTTAAAATAATTATTACATTTAGGCTATTATTATTTGTAAATGAATAAGAATTTATGCAAATATTTATTATTTTTCATTATCCACTGCTTCACAAGTCATTAATGCATTGTAAGAAAAGGTCTTTCAGTAGGCAGTACTGATTGAATTGGATTGTTGAGAGGTGCTATTGTTTTATGTTATAGGCTGCTAATCTTATGTGAAACCTTTTATATGGATGAACATGATTTCTATGATGATTTGGGAAAGAATGTGATCTGACAAAGGATTTCATAATAGAAACCATTTTCGGCTTGAGATTCTTCCAAGTAGAAGTGAGAGAAGTTGAGGTTAAAGAAAATGGAACGAGTAAGGCAGGCGCTAATGGTAACCGGAGCTCAGACGAAAAGCTTGGAGATAACAATCCAAGGTAATAAGATCGGTTCTGTCTGAGGGCGAAGGGATTGTTACTGAGTGAATAAGGGTTTGTATAAAGAGACTCGGATCGGGAAGGAGTGAGGTCCGTAAAAAGTTATGATAAGGACTGGTTGAAAGAAGGAGTGCATGGGAAAAAAGATGTGATGTGAACGTATTGAAAATGGAAATTCATTTGACAATTGTGATTCTAGAATTCAAGAAGTTCAAGAAGAAGTAGAATTGATGAAAGAAGGAGCGAATGGGGAAATAAAATTCATTTGACAATTGTGATTCTAGAATTCAAGAAGTTCAAGAAGAAGTAGAATTGATGAAAGAAGGAGTGAATGGGGAAAAATATGTGATGTGAAGGAATTGAAAATGGAAATTTATTTGATAATAATTATTGTGTTCTAGAATTCAAGAAGTTCCTTAAGATGATAGTAGCCTACTAATATTAATGTATTACAGTGAGTAGAATATTAATGAAAAAGTTATCTTCATTTGTCATAGCGCTCAATACCTGCACTTCAAACTCAATATTTATAGAAGGTAGGCTACCTGATGTTATCTGTTGAAAAAAATTATTATAATGAAGTGGAGACAATCACACTTATTGTAACGAATATTACCATACCATCACATCAAACCGTCATTGTCGGAACTTATCAACTTGGACCTGTTTCATAAAACATGACACATAATACAGGAGAAAGGCCGATACACACTAAACAATGATAGCATGTCCTACTATGAAGTTGAAGTCTAGTGTGTGATAGTCTTTTTCATGTTTTACAGGCTCCTAGAGTTACCATATGAAAAGAGCCCCAGATTTACAAGATTATTGTCGATCAAAAATTGAAAAAGTTGAAAGAAAACTTGATCTGGATAAGTTCTATTGCTGATTAATTAGGATTTGATAAGATACATCAACGACCACATTACTTACTTTTTGAAGACGAATGATTGCGACCAATTTCAGCCAGTGATCTGATTATTGGCAATCTAGAAACGTTGTCTTTCCGCCTTTCGTGCTGGTGTCTGTGTCTGCGCAGAAGAGCCTCTTTCACCTGCAAAAATAAGAGTTAACAAGAAATTTAGATTATTCACTACTGGCCGCTTAACATAACTTGTAGGTGGTCAATTTCTCCAATACCTGTCACCATCAATTGGTGCTCCTCACCTTAAAGACTTGATTGAAAACTTAATTTATTGAAAACTGATAGCCTACATATGGTCCACTACTCCTCCATTTGATAAAAAGGTAGAAAAATTGACTATATTTTCTATTTGAAGGCGCTTATTGACAGGGAAAGTAGAGAGAGAAAGTAGCTTCCAGCAAGTACTTGCCTCTTCAACTTACCCCTTACTTTCCCTGTCTATAGGGATACTTTCCACTTCAAAGAAAGTAATCACTTTCTGGAAGTAAAATCAAACTTGGTTGTTTTTACTTGCCACTCCAAGGAAATTAGATGGTCACGTGGGTGGTCATGTGATCACTTTCTCCCACTTTCAGCCAGTAGAGCAGTAGAAACGCATCGTTTTATTAATCAGATGATTTGTGAAAATAACATGTTAAAAAAAACATTGAAAAGTAAAGAAGAGAGGGCAAGTTACTTCCAGCAAGTACTTTCTCAGTATATAAGCAAATAAGTAGAAAGGGACGTAGTGACAAGTACTTCCAGAAAGTAACTTGCTCTCTCTACTTTCCCTGTCAATAAGCGCCTTTATTTTCAGAAAAATTATGAATTTGAACACATTGAAAAAAAATAGATAGGTGGTTTATTCAATACCCCTGACAAAATTAAGGGTTTAAAAAATTAAAAATAAACTCAGTGCTATCTCTGGGCGCCTGGAGGAACTACTTCCACACCGCAGCACTGAACTTTACAGAGAATAAAGTTGGTTAGTCTATAGTGCTTTTTATCCTTGAAGACCATTGAGCGCAGAGACAGAGTCCCCCAGCACTTAACGAGCTAGCAAATCACACGCCTGCAGCGTTGCCAATACTAAATCTAAATCACACTTCTAAAAGGCCAGGCGTACACCGGTTAGTCAAGACAAGACAAGACGAGATTAGTCACAGTACTTCACATAGTTGCTTATGAAGCAACACACACCGATTAGTCATTGCACATGTGTGTGCTGCTTCATAAGCAACTATGTGAATTACTGTGACTAAACGTGACTAATCTCGTCTTGTCTTGTCTTGTCTTGACTAACCGGTGTACGCCTAGCCTTAGTCTATAGTGCTTTTTATCCTTGAAGACCATTGAGCGCAGAGACAGTCCCCCAGCACTTAACGAGCTAGCAAATCACACGCCTGCAGCGTTGCCAATACTAAATCTAAATCACACTTCTATTAGGCTAGGCGTACACCGGTTAGTCAAGACAAGACAAGACGAAATTAGTCAAAGTGTTTCACATAGTTGCTTATGAAGCAACACACACCGATTAGTCATTGCATCGGTGTGTGCTGCTTCACAAGCAGCTATGTGATTACTGTGACTAATCTCGTCTTGTCTTGTCTTGACTAACCGGTGTACGCCTAGCCTTAGAATGCCTGGTAAGTTAATGTCTATAAACTTAATATGTCTAAACTCTAAACTGTTTAATATGTTTACTCTACACTGTAGAACTTTACTCTAAACTGTTAATACACACCTGTGTGTGCTGCTTCATAAGCAACTATGTGATTACTGTGACTAATCTCGTCTTGTCTTGTCTTGACTAACCGGTGTACGCCTAGCCTTAGTCTATAGTGCTTTTTATCCTTGAAGACCATTGAGCGCAGAGCAGACAGTCCCCCAGCACTTAACGAGCTAGCAAACCACACGCCTGCAGCGTTGCTATACTAAATCCAAATCACACTTCAGTTTTATAGTTATAACAGATGTGCAAGACAAATTCCTGATCATCTCTTCTACTTGTAGTATATCAAGCTATACCCTGTTCATCGAGAGTTGACGGAAAGGCTCCTCCTATCGACACGGTTAGGTCAATTCACAAGCGGTCCTAGCGCTATTCTCTACTGCTATTCTAGGATAGAAATGTCTGTAAGGGATGATTGTGACCTGAAAACTGTCACTCTTTGGACGATGACCTTGCTCTGTATTGGCCAAGCGCTCTGTCCCGTTAGTTTTTGGGAGGAGCATTTCTGTCAACTCTCGATGAACAGGGTATAGAGTGAGGCGAGTGAGGCGAGTGACCCTACCTTGTCTCGGGCTTCGAACGGCAGTGCATTGGAGTTGACGACGTTGTCAAGCACGAGATCGGCGACCTGCTCGAGGGAGGCGGCCTCCATGTCGAGCATGACGGTGCCGTGCATGAGGAAGCTGCGCAGCTCGAGCACCGAGTGCAGCGACAGTGTCGCCACGTGTGGCTTCGACCACCGGTTGCCGCCCTCCTCCACATCCTCCTCGAATTTGATCCATCTACCCATCAACCAACATTCATCTGGTTATTAAGAGCACAGCGCAAGTTCAGAGAGTGATAATTACTTATTTAATATTGAATAAAAAGACTCGAAGTTGTCATAACTACAAATTTATTTAAATAACGAGATACTGGTTTCGGTTGATACACCATTATCAATCTCTGGTAAACTCCCAGAACTTTGGTAAACTCTGTGGTAAGGTAACTACCAAGGAAACTACCTACATGATATGTTACATCTTTGTAATTGGGGATTGCTTTGTTATACTTTTAACCTGTTCAAGTTCAAAACAAAATTCTAAATAAAGGATAATAAATTCTTCTCAAAAAACCAAAGTCTGCTATAATAGTAATTATTTAGTAATAATGTAGTAATTTATTATACTTTAAAAAAACATCTTAATTTCTTAATTCATTAAATTGGGCAAATTATTCTTTACTTTCGATACTGTATTCAACCAAAGGTTTCACACTCTGAAACTAAACTCAGACTTTTGAATCTTTAGGCTAGGCGTACACCGGTTAGTCAAGACAAGACGAGATTAGTCACGTTTAGTCACAGTACTTCACATAGTTGCTTATGAAGCAGCACACACTTAAGCAATGACTAATCAGTGTGTGTTGCTTCATAAGCAACTATGTGAAGTACTGTGACTAAACGTGACTAATCTTGTCTTGACTAACCGGTGTACGCCTAGCCTAACTACTCGAAGTAGTTCCATAAAAATCAGAACAAGAAGCAGCTCTGCTGCTTTCTTATTGTTTGATAAACAGAGGTATATTTTTTCTGAATCCTTAGGCCGGGGTAGTGCAGTCAAATTGACGCCGCGTCCAGCGTCCATTTTTACGCTCAAAAATATGAACTATGATCTTATATGGCCGTGGCTCCACTAATTTAATTTATAAACCTCATTATTTAGAGGGATTTTATAAGTATGAGATAATATATTACAAACCTGGCAGTTTCCTTCCACTCAAGGACATCACCTTCGCCATGAACAAGCTCTTCCATCTCTGAGAATAGAGGATGGCACTCGTGAGTCTCATCTTGGGCATCCTCTCCCAGGATAAACTGTACACGCTGGGCTGGTGGAGTCACTGAAAACAAAATCCACTCGATTAATTCCTTCTACAAGTATTTTGTAATTTCAAGCAAAATATGAAATGATTGTTAACTGCTGAATAATTATTGTTATATTCTCAGTTATTATGGAAGAAGATCTTAATAATGAGGTTTAATTCAAACCAGTTATAATGTTCAACACTCACCAATATAACTGATTTGTAATTTCAAGCAAAATATGAAATGATAGTAAACTGCAAAGTAAATTATTGTTATATTCTCAGTTATTATGGAAGAAGATCTTAATAATGAGGTTTAATTCAAACCAGTTATAATGTTCAACATGGTCTGGAAAATATCCACTTAGCTACTCCTGTTTTGGAAGGATATTTTCTAGAATCTTGCTACAAAAATACGAATTACAGAATACCCAGAGCATGTTATACAGTTGACTATTTTCATCCAAACCAGTGGAAGTTGAAAAAGTTATTACTTCAGTTTAACAGTAATTGTGGCGAACGTTGAGAATCCTTCGCTCCATAAAACTTCATTCTCCAGTGGTAAAGTATCGTGAGCAATTACAAATTTCAAATTATTTTTTTCATAAAAACTTTCATGGAATCAAGAGGGATATGGTTGAGATACCAGAACTAAACAATTAGTCAAGTAAATATCCATGAAGCACTATAATATAGCATTTTAGTACCGTAAGTGTAATTAAGCGGCCTTTGTGTTGTAATTATTATCTAATGAATTGGCTAGGAATTAAAACTTCATTGAAATTGAATGCATTATTTTGAAAGAGATTCATTCTGAACAAAAGTATTAAGCATTAGTTTTGAGAAGTACCTCTAAAACCAATTCAATACAGCTTCAATATGAGTAAAGGAAGTTACATGCAAAATAAGATATAGTTATAATTCACATGCGGATTGAATTTAAAATTGAAAAAATCAACTCGATTCCATATTAAATTTATAGATGAAACATTATTGATGAAATTATAAGTTTATACTTGTCTTAAGAATTATTGTTAATAAAACATAGTCATACTATAACATAAAAAGTTTTTGAGTGAACTAATGTGGAACAATATCCTTTATTCTTTTGAACTCAAATATCTTGCTTTATGAATTCCACTAAATTTAATAACCAATAATTTAACGCTTTAAGCAAATCAATTCCTTTTATTTGAGAAATGATTATTATTCTTCAGATAATAATAATTTATAATATTTTATTCATCAACTGCCATGATATTCAAGGAAATTCGTGGAGTTTGAATTAATTATGAATTCATTCATAATTAATCAAAGTTGCAACTGCAAATTAAATAATTCTCAGTTATTATAGATAGATAAGAGATAGATCTTATAAGGTTTCTGGGATAAATTATTATCCAGTAGCATTTCGCTAGATCCTCTCAAATTAAATTTGGCGGCCATCCAGAATATTAGACTTTCAAAAATTCAAATTTTCTTTGCATGATTATAAAATTGACTTAGTTGACAAATATTTAAGTTCATTCAACCGATTTAGACTAGGCTACTCATTCATCACTGGACATCAACACACATCATTACAAATCGATGATAATCATTCAAAATAAACAGATTATTGATATTCACCATTCAAAATAAATCAAAATTTTTCATAAACATATTGTCTAACTCATTCCACAGTCTCACAAAAGCAGGGTTGAGGGTAATCAATTGAATAATAATCACATTTAAAAATAACAGAGAATCAGAAATTACATTCAATTTAATGACGAGGAAAGAGTACAGTATCTAAATGAGTACATTATTGATCAACTACATGATTGATGGGTAAAGTTGAATAGAGGAAATATCTAATAAAAAGTCAAGATATCAATCCAAGTCTGAAAGCTGGGAGAAGATGATTTCATAACAATGGAAAATAATTGAAATTAATTTCAAATTGAACTCATATAGTAACGAATCATACCAAGACATGAAAGTCCTATTATAAGAAAATAATATTGAAATTAATTCTAAATTTCAAATTGAACCGATAGTAACGAGTCATACCAAGACACATGGAAGTCTTACTGAGAAATATCAACTGAAGATCAAGAAGAAGCTAATAAAATCATTAAATTTTCAAATAAAGAATAAACATTCCTCATGCGAGTTCGAAAAAAAACAGGAATTGTTGTAGAAATTTTCTGAGTTCCATTGAGCGATGGTGTATGTCCGAAGTGTGCTTACTCATCTCCTTATCTTCAGAGGCAAGACCAGCTATACTGGCCAGTCTGGCTCGCTGTAAGACCACTCGACCTCCTCGATCTACGGCATCAGGTACGAAAATTCACTCAAATTATCTCATTAAAAAATGCTACGTTTCGGACAATTTGCTAGAGAAATTTCACTATTTTTATTATTGAAATTATAGCAGACACTAATCAGTACACTCAATTTAGTGAGAAGTTTTCGATTTTTTTCTCCTATCATGACTAACTGAAGTTAGTTATTTATGGAATTTCTAATTTTACAAATTGGAAGTAGGTCTACACCTACAGGATCACAACATAATCTTATAACAGAATGATGAGTTGGAATAAACTTTATAATATTCAGCAAGTACTATCTCTACAGAAAACATTTCAAAATTAGGAAGAGAAGACGTCTAGGACATGGTGTCTGTGTTTTCATCCTATACTTATTATTGTACTATCTTGAATAAATAAATTGAATTCTTCAAATAATTCTAAATCGACCGTCATAAAGTTCAGCAAATACTATTTGGTACAGAAGCCATTAATTGAATTCTTTAGAGAAATTTTCTTCAGAGAATTGTTAATTGAACGTTATAATGTTCAGCAAATACTACTTGGTACAGAAACCATTACTTAATTAAAATTCTTAAAAGTTTTTCATGTAATGTATTTCAAGGAAGGAAGAAGTAGCTTTCTGGATTTATAAATCCATTGAAACTTTTAGGGCCGGTTCATGAGCTCGGGATTTAGCAAAGTCCTAGACTAAAACGGGTGGCCACCGTAGCATCGACAAACGTTAGCCTCGACACTATATACTAAGAGCTCTCTATGCTGCTAACCCACTAACCTGTGGAGACAAACGTTTGTCGATGCTACGGTAGCCACCCGTTTTAGTCTAGGACTTGGCTAAATCCCGAGCTCATGAACCGGCCCTAAATCTTTAAAAGGAGAAGCGGGCTGGTACACTTGATTCAATACAGGAAGAGGCTTCTCATAAATATTAATAATAGAATTATAATAATTCTATATAAAACTACAGTATAGATATTTCAGTGATAAGAATTTGAATGGGAATTGAAAATTAACTGATTATTATATTATGAACTGTTCAACAGTTTAAATTTTTATTTTCATTTGTTACTTCTTTGTAAAATTTATCTGTATTCCTAACATTGTAGCAATTAAACATGTTAGTTTGAATATTCTCTCATGAATATTATCAGGGGTTGGTAGGCCTGATCGGCCGGTGTTGGTTTGAAGTGTAGTTGCTCTCAATTTTTCACAAAATTTTTAATATTTCCTTACCTCTATTGTCTCAAGTTTAACTCTGATGTTGTGCGAAAGAGTGGTGTATCTTGAGAGGTATTAGTTTTTAGTTTACACATTCTTATTATTCAAAATGATCTACAACCGATTCCTAGTAATCATAACCTCACTTCAATACTGGGTAGTGACTTGAACTTTGTAGTGCTGCTCGTCATCGGTTAGTTTGGGCGGGAAAGAGATCAGCTGTTGTCCACTGATAACAACTCTGAATTGTTACTGTCTGCACCGAATAGTGAGCCAAGAAACAACAACAACTTGTTGAAGTGAGTGACAAATCCGTTATAGCCTATATTATTTATCTCTTCTTTCGATATCGCTTATCTTTCAGATTCAGAATACTTTTAACCCTTCCTAATCAGGAGCTTCCTTTCACCTCGCCTTGATAGCTCTCTAGGCAATCCCCGCTCTCTTCCTCCCCACCTCCTAATCTCTGCGTCCTCTTATCACATTACCAGAAAATAGGCGAAATAAATATTAAACGAACTTTAACTCACTATAGCGCGAGTATAACTATATACCTCGTGAATGTATTGATTTTGAGTCTTTCGCTTTTAAATATGACACTGAAAAAAATAAAAACTTCAAGAGATCAGCCAGGGATTATGTATGACGGTTTTCGTTATAGCAGACCCGTTAAGCAGAAGACTGGCGTGATTGTGTGGCGATGCACAAATAATCGCTGTTCATCCACCATCAGAACGGACTCACTTAAGAGGCCCCAGGACATAATTCCAGAATGACCTTTCAATTCCAACTTTTACCACACTAGCGCTGCAATCGTTCCTTCGTTTATCCATCATATATCATTCGTCTTCATTCGTATTTCACCCACCACACTGCGCTGTAATCGCAGTTCACATTCCACCCTCAAATGCTGGGGAAAAAGTGAAAGTTTTGGTTTCGCTAAACCTATTGCCCTTTTGTTCAAAGTAGTTTCACAGTTTGGGACATTGTCAGCTCAATCAGCGAGGGGTATAGGACAAAGGAGAGAGAAAGAGAGAGACTGAATGTGTTGAACCGAGGAGCGATCTCTAGCCTGAATTAGTCTGTATTGGCTACCTGAGCAGTTGAAACAGAACTGGAAATTGGGTTTCCGACATAGTGAAGAGTTCAGAACTCCCAATGAATGGTTATTGAACCACGGTTTGGAAATTATTAGTATGAATTGATCAAATTATAATTTCATGTATTTACAGACTACCGGTATTGGTTTAAATGAAAATGATAGAAGATTACATGAATATTTTACGGCAAGGAAATATTATAAAGACTAATTGACTAAAGACTAATGGATGGCATGATAACTTAAAACCTACACTACAGGCCTATTGTATGTTTATAGTGTAGTTTATCAATTACTGAATGAACAAACATGACGTTGTGACTGTGTCTGTTGCACCACACCTCATCATTTACTATCCAGACTTTAACATCATATCATTGTAGCAACATTAATTCATGTATAAGCAGTTATCCACAAAGTTTGTTAAATTAGATTGAGAAGAGAAATTGTATCATTATTTATTATTACCTATTATATTTATACTGGTGATAAGTATTCATAATTGTTGCGTGGAGGTAGAAGCATTGAATATAATATCCTTTGGTAGCGAAGGATATAATATATTCAATGGTAGAAGTGTGAATGTAGCTGTGAAAGTGAAAGTTTTTTTTTGTCAATTAGGGTTGACCCATTGCCCTTTGTTCATATTAGTTTGACAGGCAGGAAGACTCAGAAAATTGTCAGCTCAATCGGTCAAATGCATGAAAGGAGAGAATAATGTTTTGAGTAGGATACAAGGCCGTACCAGGGGTCAGGGGTTGAAACCCCCAATTTCAGAAAGAAATAGCCTATTATGAAATTAAAACACAAATTTTCACAAAATTAAAATTAAACACGTAAAATTAAGATGTAATTAAAATTAGGATAGCAGACAAGAAAGAAGCTACTGAATCAGACTAGAAAATAATTATCGCTGAACTGGAAGGATGGACTTTTGCCATAGTGGAGAATTCTGAAAACTACTCAACTCAGCTATAAATGACTTGATTATAAAGGCCTATAAGGAAAAACATATGGTTTTGATCACATCAATCGTTTTTGTTTTGTAATAATATTTCGGTCAAGTCATAAGATGAAGTCATCTTAGTAGTAATCTCTGAAGTCATGAACTATTCTCCAAGTGAATGAAAAGAATGTGAATGTGGCATTGACAATGAAAACATTGTCAATGCCACATTCAACAAATAATTCTAATACCTAACTAAAAGTTGGTACAGCATGATCAATGATTTTCAATTGAATGTGGTATTGGCAATATTCAGTCTTTATTTAGGATGGATATCTCCCGCAATATCACCTTCAAATCAACTTATACTTTTCCGATTTAGTTGGAGCTGAGGAATATCACTATTCAATAATTGAATAATTCAGGAAGACTCTTATTTATCATTGACTATTTTAAAGAATACATACGGAATAAGTACAAATTTCAGTTCAAATTCAGGTAATGTCATACTATCATCTTACTAAATATACTAATTTCCTATTTGGACGAACACAAAACTAAACAATAACAACTCTAAAGCCTTATTGACGTGGGAAAAGAAAACTATTTCTACTTATGATGGACAATATGCGAGAGGTTAGGTTGACGGTCGAAGTCATTGACCCGCTTGCTCATTCAACCCTGAGACACACTCAATCGGTCTCTCTCACTCTCTTCGTCATCGGAATGTACTTCCCTTACTATGTCCACAAGTGGACACCATCGCAAAATATAAATGCTATATAATTGTATTTTAATGGTGGACGCAGGCTCTAGTGTGACTTATACTAATACTTTGACAATACTAATACTTTGTATTGATGAATAAAAGTACTTCTCAATAATAATTTATAAATATAAAATATATTGCAGTATTGTAGTACAATATGTAGAAATTCGTCACATAGGGGTAACTGAGCCAATACAGGATACTTATGCGACGTAATGGTTATTTGATTTTTTGGATAATCCAATCTCCGACCATGACCTGCTTACGAAAAGATACTGGACTACAGGGGTTTCACTGTTTTTTTTTACTCTTCTTTTCAAATCGAATAATAACTCGAGATTATAGAATGCTCTTGTTTCAATAATGTCTATTCAATATTTAAAATATATTTATAAAATATAACATGAGTAAGGTAGAGCACTCTTGTAATTTTAAAGAATTCCAACAGGTTTATTTAGTAAGTTAAGTAAAACCAAATAAAAAAAATGATTTGTTAGGCCCTTAGTAGAACGCCAATAATTCGGAAGTTGAAAATCCGGACCTCAAATAATCTGGATTCGTCTCCAGTAAACATTTTGCCATAAATAAAATACAATATAGTTCTTGAACGCATTTCTTTAAATTCTCTCTTAGTATAAAGTGTAAAGGCTTATCTATATTGGAAAATATACAACTTATAGAATTAGCCTATTCAATGTCATTTCAATAATCAGGATAATTTGATAATCCGGATGAATTCCGGACCCAATAAATCTTTATTATTGACGTTCTAGTGCAATATTTCAATTATTTATTCATCATTGCCATTACAATTTTTAGCATGTTCAGCATACATTACAGCTTTGGTATGTCCAAGTGTATAAGATTTAACCCTCTATACAATATCAATATAGCTGCATAATATTCGAAGATTTTTTAAATGTTTTATCCTAATGATTTTAAGAAGCTGTAATGAGGCAATTCATTGTCTGTCGATGTGACAACAGAGTAAACGCTATTGTAATAGCTATAGGTATTTCAAAGTTCCCTGTTCAACAAACTGAACTACGCTAGCGCAGAACCTCGGAGAACACTCGAACTACTATACATAGTTGCTAAACAACGTATTGCAGACTTTTATAAGCCTTTAGTATAAGTATATTTTAAAACAACCTTCAAAAATAAAATCGATAAACTGATCAACAGAAACACAAAGGAAATGTTGAACTTTCTAATGCAATTTTTTATTTTTCAATCCTTTCGAATACAACTTTGTAATTTTGATAGTAGTTTTCACCAAATTTGCGATTTTCTTATGGGAATATAACGATTGTTTTAAACAAATAGAAAAAGAACCAATTATTTGATTGAGTTGATTCTAACATCAAATGAAAGCTTATGAAAAACCGCGTGTTATGTATCAAAAGTTTTTTGAAAAGAGCTCATGTGAAGCGTGTAATCGTTTGATAAGTTTTTCGTCCCATGCTAAATTGGGCGATCACCGTTCGGCCGGGAGAGTTGACTCCTGGGGCCTCTTAAGTCGAACGTAGTTGGTGAGCCAAGTACACATAATCATGAAATACCATTGGCAGAACAGATTGAACAGACGTCGTCGGAACGAGTGAGTGTCGAAGTTAATTCTGTTGAAATTGATTCCGTTGAAGTTGATTCTGTTGATCCTCCTTCTGGCGTATCACCGCAAAAAACGTCTGAAGACCAATCGCCGTCACTCACAACCTTACTCTCGCCCTATGTTACACTCACACCTGAACCGCCAAAATATAGATCTATATCAGAGGAGAATAATTATCTACGACAGAGAGTAGCCGAATTGGAATTCATGAAAACTGCGCTAACAGATAGAGCTCTTGAACTGGAACAAAAATTGATTGATTTAGATACTACCGGAACTGAATTACCTGATGCTCCTGTAAAATTAACATCAGCTGCTGAAATGGAGATACAATTGAATGACTTGAAAGTGAAAATATGCAATTGCACTCAAAACACATATCCTGATCGTCAATCAAGTGACCTGCAACATAAGGAAGCGCTAGGGAAAATTACACGGCTGCAAGAAATAATTCGAACTCAAGATAATAAGATCAGAGAAATAACTGAACTGAATGATTATATGAACTTGAAATATGAATCTTTGAAAACCCAAATGAAAATGCTAACAAACAAAATGACATTATATGACCAACGTTTTCTCAAACCAGACTATTCAGCATCTGCCTCAACCAATAAAATACTCTATAACGCCAATCAATCACCTTACAAGAAGATTCATTTCTATGGAGATAGTCATAGCAGAGATTTGGCTGTCATAACTAAAGAACGTATTTGTGGAAGTGAAGTGTTTGGACTGTGCAAATCCAACGCCGGCTTACTTGAAATAATAAACTGTGAAAGTTCTATTCAGAAAGATCTGGACAAAGATGATTGTCTAATCATTGTAGCGGGTGCAAATGATGTAGCCAATGGTCAAGCTGATAAAATTTACAAATTTTTGGAAGACAAGCTTTTGAATCTTCATCATACAAATGTCATCTACGTAGGCATACCATTTCGACGTGACATACCTCCCTCTCATGCGTTCAATAGAAACATTGAATCAGTAAATGCGTACATCACCGAAGTGGCAGCCAGATTGAATCACGTTCAATTTCTCGACATCAGCACAATGAGGCATCATCATCAATACTACACGAGGCACGGTTTCCACCTGAACAGAAGAGGGAAACAAAAGCTGGTTTCCTTACTGATGGACAGTTTTGTTTCGAGGCGGAGTGCGTCAATCACTCATCACCATGCCGTTCCCAATACCACCTGTGCGCAGGACAACAATCGAAATGAGACGACCGCAACAAACGACCACCCGGCCGCTATACGCCGCGACGTCTCTCTCCACACGCCAGTGTCCCAACAAGTGAATGTAAATGAGTCTCTTATCAGTGATCAGTGTCATGAACGAATCCAGACTAATAATGAATCTAGTGCCTTCTCTAAATGTGATGTGTCTTTTTTATAAATGAAAGAAACTTAAATCAGCCAAACGCACATGCTAACACATATGATGTCCATAATTCAAATGTAAAGCCATTTAACGTTTTTCACTGCAATATTCAGGGCGTTACGCAAAATAATAAAATTGATGAGATTAATCTGTTCCTATCCAGTATGCAAGAAAAACCTGATATTATTTGTTTAACTGAACATTGGATAGGAGAAAACAATTCCTTCCTCTTTCATAAATTTCAAGAATATGATGTTAGATCCTATAATTATAGAGTAGAAAAATCAAGAGGAGGTTCATGTATCTTATCGAGAAATAGCCTATCTTGTGATCATATCCCTGATTTTGAAAAGTTTTATATGGAACAGTACTTTGAATGTTGCGGTGTTAAACTTAGTGAGCAGGAAAATCTTATTGTAATGTGTATATACAGATCTCCTATCAACTCTAGATACGCGCTCAATATATTTTTTGAAAAATTGAATAGTCTGCTGGAGTTCTGTTCAAAAAAATATCCTAGATACAAACGATTACTATCTGGCGATTTTAATATAGATATAATGGGAGATTCAATAGCACGTTCAAGATTTCTTGAAATATTACACTATAATTTGCAACTTCATTTTGTTGAACCGACTAGATTGGCAATTGCTTCTAACACTTGTATTGATAATATAGCTTCAGATTATGACCCTCAAAAATGTAATAATTCAATAATACATAACTGCTTATCTGACCATACAGCCCAGCTAGTTTCAATTCCAACTAATTTACTCAAATCTCACAACCCAAGAAAATCAAAACAAAAAAACAAACAAGAAGACCCCAAACAGTAAGAGTGTTTTCCGAAAGTAATATTAAACATTTCAATGCTCTGCTGGCAAATGAAAATTGGGACTCTCTTATCCAGTTTGGAAATATTGTATCCGACCCTAATATATTATATAAGAAATTTCACACGATCATGACTTTATATTTTGAAGAATCTTTTCCGCTCAAACTCCTTAAGAATAACACAGAATTGGACTCTGACAAAAGATGGATTACACCTGGAATCCGAATCTCGTGTGCTAGAGCCAGAGAGCTACACATTCAATATAGGACAAGTGACTCACCTGCATTTAAGGAGCATGTTAGACAGTATAAAAGAATTCTGAACAGATGTATTAGACAGGCAAAAATAATCTACAACAGTAACAAAATTAGGAACGCTGAAAATAAGACAAAGATAGCATGGAGAATAGTCAAGCAAGAAACAAGCATAAAAACAAAAGAATTAGATCTTTCAAAAATATTTAATAATGCTCCCATAGAATCTACCTTGAACTCTTTCAATAGTTTTTTCGCAAACATCTGCACAAACCTAAACTTAAACATTAACATACAAACAGCTCTTAATTTTTGTAATAAGCAACCTAAAACAAATAATATTCTTATTTCGTTTACCCCCGTAACAGAAAATGAGATACATATGTTGATTAAGAAAATGAAGGCATCAAGAGCACCTGGATGGGATGAGTTCCCTCCTTTTCTATTAAAAAAATGTGTAATGTATATAGTTAAACCTTTGGTCTTCTTAATAAATCAATCATTTAAAAATGGAGTCTTCCCCAACCTCCTGAAATTTAGCAACGTATTACCGTTTTTAAAGGGTGGAGACCCAAAGGACTTGAGTAATTTTAGACCAATTGCTATTCTATCAGCATTTTCCAAGGTATATGAGATGGCTGTTGCATCCAGGTTGGCTACTCATCTCGAAAATAATAAACTGTTGAATGAAAGTCAATATGGCTTCCGTAAAGATAAAGACATTGTGGGTGCTATTTACGAATTTGTGACAGAAATCTCACTTGCAATTGACAGGTCGCAGCACGCCGCTGGTATCTTCTGCGACCTCTCAAAAGCATTTGATTGTGTAAACCATGACCTACTACTAAAAAAATTAGGTTTTTATGGAATAGCTGGCACTGCTCTTAAATGGTTAAAGTCATATTTAAGTAATAGACAACAATGTGTGAGAGATAGAACCTCTTCAAAATCATCTTCGTTCACACAGGCCCCAAATGGAGTCCCTCAAGGCTCTGTTCTTGGACCTATTCTCTTCCTGGTTTACATTAATGATTTATCAAAAGTAACACCTCACACAAAGCTTATAATGTATGCAGATGACACGACTGCGCTGTCATCAAACCCCAACCACATTGCTTTGGCTAATGAGTTGGAAAATGCACCAACAACAATGTCCCAATGGTTCAAAGCAAATGGTCTATGCTTGAATTACAATAAAACACATTTAATTCAGTTCAGCTCCGCACGTAACTTAACAGCACCAAATAGAATAATCCTCCCTACAATTGAAGACAGATTAGAGCTATCCCTTCAACAAAATTCTTAGGCCTTATAATAGATCAGGGTTTTCTTGGAGGAGCAAATACAAAACCTTACAAAAAAATTGAATCGGGCATATTTTGTCATTCTTACTCTCTCCCATTCAGTTGATAAAAAAACTCTCTTGGCCGTTTATTATGCATATGTGTATTCCTATTTAAGTTACGGCACAATATTCTGGGGAAACTCTGAGAGCCATAAAGTTTTCATTCTTCAAAAGAAGATATTAAGAATTATTTGCGGATTAAGAGCTAGAGATTCATGCAGAGCACATTTTAAAGAACTTAAATTACTAACACTCCCATCTATCTATATTTACCAGTTATTAACTTTCGTTAAAATGAATACTCACAAGTTCCAACTTTGCACTGATACCCACGAATATAATACTCGTAATAGAAACTTGATAGCCTTCCCAATCCACCGTCGTGTTGCATTTGAAAAAACTCCATTTTATTCCGGTATGAGATATTTTAACAAACTCCCAGCAGACATAAGAAATGTAGAATCAATACAATCGTTTAAACAAAAGATAAAGAAAATGCTGTTGGAGAAAACATATATACTGTTGCTGAATTTTAAAAATTTTTTGATTCAAAACGAAAAAATTTATTTGTGACACACCAATGTTGATGACTCATCTTATATCCATATAAAAGTGTTATAATTGTATGTATAAATATCCACTGTTTGACATATTTGATAATTTAGTTGATTTTAATTTAAGCATTGACATGTCACCTGTCATTTGAGTGAAACTCAAAAGTTGATGTATCGTGACAATTGTGAAAATAAATAAATAAATAAATTATCTCATTTAATTCTCTCTCATTACTGAGTGAACAAGGTTGAGAAAGGCATTTTTAATATCAAAAACTGTTTCGAAAATATTAAATTTTCATAAAAACTTTTAACCACCAAGTTTTTGTGAGTTAAATTTCAATCTGAGCCAGCGTCCCAAATTCATTCCCGACAACGAAAATTTTTCAGGTGGTTTTGGCTTCCCACAACAGAGCTGTTTTATTTATGAAGGATAAGCTGACAGCAAAAGTCTCTCAAGAGATGCATTACGAATTCAAGCCATACTTGGAAGTACGCCGCAAAGCACAAAGTGGTTTTCAAGTGACTCTTACTCTATTCCAATCTTCCCATTAGGAATGTGTCTTTGTCATTTTTAATAAAAGTTGATATTTTCATACACGCTAATATATTTCCAATTTATTCCTGTACTCAAAAATGATTTATTCCAATGTTTTAAATCCTTATAGTAACTTTAGGAATGAATACTAGAGATGTAAAGGAGCATCTTCCACAAAACTGTTTTTCAACGCTGTTATCATCATATGTTAGAATAATATCAAATGATGCTCATGAATGACTCATGCGGAAGAAAAGAATATTTATAGATAGATAGATAAAAAAAATCAAACTGATTCACATTCTGGCTCTTGATTTACCAATAACTGACAACAATGGAAGGGGTCAAAAGCTGAAATGGAACAAAACTGGAAATTGAACCAACCATTGTGATGGAATATCATCTTTACAGGCTGCTATATAAATGAATACATTTTTATGTCAATCACAACAAAAACAAAAACTTTTTATCTTTATTCTCAGAGATCCATGTGATGATGACGATTCCATTGAATTATTACATCATTTTTCATCTTGTCTAACATGAATAGAACCTACACTATAAACAAACTTCTGTTGAAATCATCGTTGACGTTCGAAGAAGATTCCGACACTACAATAATTTATTCTGTTCAATTCTGACTTGACACTTTTGTGGCACTTCTGTATTTGTGAAGATTGATTCTCCTGTCTTCTCAGATTTTTCTGAGAAACACATTTTCAATAAAATTCTCCCTTACACTTCTATACTCTCTCCCTGATACTCTCTTGATAGTCTTCTCCTCCAGTCTTGTGAGAATTTCTCAGAAGAAACACGTTTTCAAAAAAAGTTCTCCCTTACACTTTTACTATTCCGATACCCTTTCCTGGTACTCTTTTGTAAGTGTTGTTATTTTGGTGGAGTTGACATATCTCATACACTTTCAATTCGACCCTTTGTCATTTCTGAGACGGGTTTTCAAAGAATAAAGTTTTCGTTCACGTGCTTACAATTCAGAAGTCAAATTCAATCGAGGTATTTGTGCCGCTGTCAAACGGGCCAGAAGTAGGTGAAATGAGATATCAAACTTACTCAACACAGCTTCCAATTCGATTTCGTGCAACGCGTGATTGGATCGATTGGCTTCAATCAATTTCAGGAGAGGAAGCGTTCGAGCTGCTAGCCTGTTCTGTAAAAGTAAACCACCGTCTCGATGACGTGAGTTTTCTGAAATTGAAACCCTCAGATGCTCTACCGATAGTTTCACACCTGTCACGTCTCACAGCCTAGGCAGGCTATCATGTATGTTTACTGCCACACCTTCAACTTTTTACTTGTCTTAGCTTCAATAAACTGATTGCTTCCAAGTTTCATGCGGCGCTTTTATTGAACCCATCAAATCAAAATGAGATTCGTGAGAGTTTTGCCGCTTCACCAGCCAATAAAACCGAGCATTATGCATGTTATTATGGAGAGTAGGGTAGGTATCTTGAAACTTGAAAGGGTCGTTTTGCATGTAAGTTTGAAATATGAAACATAAAACGTGGAAGTAGGATACGCCATAAACACTGCACAATAATGCCATAAGATGTTTGTCCACTTGACCTTTAAAATTATTATGGATACTTGAAGATTCATATCATCACATTGATACAGTGATGAATTATTGTATTAAGAAAGTTCAGTATGCTCAGTTGAATATATTCAGGCAAAAAATCTTCATCTAGTTGTTGGCTAATCTTGATAAGACTGCAAGAGGAAACAGATAAGAATAGCCTAACTAATCGAAATTTCTGTTGTCTTTTTTATAGTCTTATGAAAATAAAGGGTAATTTAATTCACTTTCAATTTCCATTTTCTTTAAATATCTATATTTCGCAGACGATTGATATTCCAATCATCTATTTTCATCATGTTATTAGCAAGTTTGATGGCAACTTAATTGGATGTTGAAGAAGTCGTAGTGTTATATGGTAGTACATGGTAGTAGTATTTGACGGGCGTATCTTGCATAATTAATGCATATTGATCCCGAAATCGTCAGCTAATAGGCAGGTGCTTGCTTTGTTTCGGCACGCTGAACAATAATTCAATCTCCTGAAAGCTCACACGTCATTATTATAGGGGTAGGTCGATAAATTTATACGTTGTACTATCAAAACCATCATCGTTCACACAGATTGAGATTGGATAATCATACCAGGAATCTAGGTTCTGGCTATTGATGGGAGTGCATCACAAATTGAATCATTTGGACAGTTCAACAATTGAAATGATTCACACATAAACCTTGTTAGACTGCAATACTGTATATGAAGAATAATTCTTCACTTTACTCCAAATTATTTGAGATTCAGTATTTATCAAAGCGAATAAATTATATTGATACCGCCGAACGAGGAACTATTTCTATCATTAATAAGTAGTTTGGAAACATTCTACTTTTTAAAAGTATATCTATTACTATTATATGAATTGAGCCAAAGGATTGGAATTTCAATTTATGTTGGAGATCAACTGAATATCTACCTAATAATTAATTGAACGAAATTCCTAATTAATAATGCAATATAATACTCTGAAGACTCAAGACTTCCGCTACTGCGAATATTGACAACAGAATAAAAGGCCCTTGTCCGGCAAACAAGATGCTGGGTGCTGGGTTCGATTCCCGCCCGGGCAAAAGTTTTTTGTGCAGCAGCATTCATCGAATTTCCTTACTAGCTATTATTCTGTTGTCAATATTCGCAGTAGCGGAAGTCTTCAGAGTATTATATGGCATTATTAATTAGGAATTTCGTTCAGTTAATTATTATGATTTAAAAGCAATTGAATAGTTGCAATATCTCATTTCCTTCCATCTGAATATCTACCTCTATACATCAGAGAAAATTCTTCTAATTACTTTGAATTTATCAAGTGATTGGAGGAGACAGCTAAAAATCAATAAAATTAATCTTCTCTGATCTTCCATTATTAATTTTGAGTTGCAAGTTCTATTTAATTATACTGTTGATATGAAAGAAGCTTCAATTAAGGCGGAAGAATCAATCTCTTTAGGTACTTCTAGTCACTTACATCAACATTAATTTGAACCCCTCAACTAAGCAGTGCTTGGGATGGGAAGCGATAGCCGAAGAAGCCAATAAGAGATTCGAGTCTTCCCTGTCAGTTTGCTTAGCTTCTTAAAAGTTGGCAAAAACTTTCTTGATCACAACTTGACAATGGGCTCTGGGGTGTGAGTTTGCCAATCAGCCAGTCACCCCAAACCACAGACAATCCACCACTGGCGTGTAAACTCACAATAAACCTCGCTGAAGAAATTCAGCAATGGAAACAAGTGGTTGGCTCAACGCCAAAACTGACACTGTTGATATTGCTTTCGACTAGTACGGCTACTGGCAATCTGAACCCAAATATTTATATTTGCAAACAAGCGGAAAATCTGCTGGAAATAGTCTGGTGAATTCGGAAATAGATCATAATGGAAGAAATTCACTACTGTACTTGGTGAAATATGAATCGTGATGTATCCTAAGATTTTCATCCAAAACGTTTTCAAATCTATTCAATTGAAAGATTCTTTATTATACTAGAGATTTTGAGAAGCTTGAGAAATGAGCCCTATTAATGGGAGATCTATAAATGTTTTCGATTGTGCGAGTCTCAAATCGAATTCCACAAAAACATTAAATTCTTAAAAAACTTAAAGAATTTGTAAAAATAAAATATATGGAATATTATAAATGGAGAATTTAGGAGTGAATGGAGTAGGAATGTAAGATAATAGGCATGTATAAGAAACCAGTTTGAAAAAATGGATTGGTCAATAATTGCGTTCCTTGATATTCTCCATAATGAAGAAAAGACGAATAGGATCATTCTATTTTCAACATTTCAACAATTAATACCAGAAACATCGAAGTGAACGAAAATTGATTTTCCTCTTGAAACTTTGGATAGAGCAAACCATCATGTGAAATATTAAAAATGTAACAAGAATGAGCAATAATAGTAAAACTTTGAAATTGTCAAACTCCACTTTTATTTTAATTAACACAATGTTTACACCAGGGCCATTATCAAGAATAAGCAAACTACAATAGTAAAATGTATAATCATATTATTTTCAGCACGTCTTCTATGAACAGTCCTAGTCAAGAACAAGATAACTAGTGGTTTAGTCGGTTTTTGGCCATGAATACAATATTACCATTATTTATTGATTCACAGCCTATATCGATGAATTCTGCAACAATAATCTATTTCACCAATAAAATTGTCCCTAAGAATCAGTTCAGCTGAAAAATATTGATATTAAGAAGTAGTAGGTTGGGAATTGTAATCACTGGAGCGCTTAATCCCTTCTTCCTTCAACCTTGAATTAGTGCGCCCTATTCAGCAAGCCAAATGAAGGACGTCTTAACGAAAGGTCTCTAATTCAATACAGGCTGCACGTTCAGCCCTCTGTTCGATAACCTTGCCTCATCTTTTCCGTTTATAGCGCCAAAGATTGCTGTCCTCATGAATTATTTCAACGAGTTTCAAATTTAGATAGCATCAAAGGACATTTACCCTGATGAATAATTTCTTAGGAACTGATAAAGAGTGTGTGAGGAGGAGAGGTTATAAGTTCCAAAAGAAACAAGCTTTCCAAACTAATTAGGCCTAATGTTCTTGTTGAAGTTTTGGATCTCATAAGCAGTTATAGAATTTTTAAGTACGTCAGTCTTTCTGAACATGGGATATTGTAAGTTGTAACACCTAAAACACAGTGAAACTCATTATTCCTCTTTAAATTTTGCAAATATTATGTAGATGACGAATTTCAAGACATGACAAAGAATTAAGATATTACTCATTAGGAGTTTATCAATGTTCAGATTGATTGGTAGAGGACTCTCTAGTCCCGAATTCGCCCAATAAAAGATATTCCCATATCATCAATATTACTTAGCCTATTTTATTTATTTTTTTCCATTACACTTATACTCAGTATCCATTACACCATCATACATGATCCAATTGTCTACATTGATTAGATTGTTTGTTGATTTCCCAAACATGTTAAAAACTCATTCAATCAAACTTTACTAAATCGCTTCAGAATTAATTTCACCGATTCATATCAATATCATGGGATGAGATTCTAATAACTGCTATACTACATGAAATACATCTATTGTAAACAATATAGCTTACACTAGAAAGATTAAATATAAAAATTTCTAATAATAAAATTAATCACAGTCGTACGTCATGGCTCATGAATCTGTATCATTCAGGAGATAGAAACGTTACCTTTTCTTTATACCTTATGGAAAATGAATTTGTGATCAATATATTATCATCAATACTATCTGATAATATAATATCTGAGACAAATTCCAGAAAACATTTATTACAAACTGGCGCCTGTTGGAAAATACAACTCCATTCACTGTGGAGCTGGAGAAGCTGTAAATTTCATAAAAGAATTATTCCCCTTGAGAATTAGGCTAGGCCAGCGACCACATAATACAAATAGACGGAGCATTCCTATTACTTCAACATTACGATTTTAGTCACAGTAAGACTTCACATGAGTGCAGATTATGCCAGCTGTTTTCAACACTCATGTAAACCGCCGCCATCTTGCTTAGCATGCCAGAATTGGCTCAATACAGCTTGAGTGCTCCGTCTATTATTATGTGGTCGCTAAACGTACATGGACCAACATTACTATACTTGTTGTTGTCTGTGGCTAGGCGTACACCGGTTAGTCAAGACAAGACAAGACGACATTAGACACGTTTAGTCACAGTAATTAGTCACACATTGCATCGGTGTGTGCTGCTTTATAAGCAACTATGTGAATTATTGTGAATAATCTCGTCTTGTCTTGTCTTGACTAACCGGTGTACGCCTAGCCTTATACTTGATTCGGATCAAGCCATGTTTACTATGTACCATTGTATAATACAATATTGTATTATAGGCTTGTGTAAATCGATATTCTTAACAACAATAAACTGATTAAGACAATCAGATGTTAATTCCTCTAAGCAAGCTAGAACTGGAAACGGTTATTCTCTGTGTAATTGAAATCTGATATGACTGAATGGAAGGTGTTACTCACTCTGTCTCTCTTCATCTTCGCTGATCTCGTCCTTGGTCTTGTGGTGGTGTTTGTGGTGGCGGCGGTGGCGCTTGTGGCTGCCACCAGTTGGCACATGCACGCCCACGTACATAGTGTGTGCCCGGTGACCTGCAACAATAATGCATGCGAATTTCAAATCACACATCTCTCATCTGGATCACAAATCAAACATCGATCACAAATCAATCAACACTCATCATCTCGAAATCACGGATCACAAATCACGCATGATGCTATCACACGAGTACTACACTTCGATCCGTACACCATTCAAAGAATAACTTTTTAAAAGACCTTTTCAATAATCTGCGAGATTCAGCATTTGTATTGTGATGCTGGTGGCCAAAACATATGTTTTCTGACAAGTTAAAAGGATCCTGCTACACACTTTTATCCGTACACCATTCATGGTTACCAAACTTCTTGATTTGATACACTATAAATCATCAGATCATCGTATAGTTCATCGTATATAGTTACATCACACATTATCGATACCAGGTTGATACAGGTTGACACATTATCGATTTAAGCCTGATTTTTATTATTAGGATTATAGGTAGAATAGCTGGCATACTAAATAGAAGTAGAGTATGGCTCTACTCATACTTGGATACTTGAATCGCGGTTACTCAGCGATAAAAACATGTTTTTTCAAATGATGAAGCTCAGACGATCCTGCAACCGTATTGTCAGAACGATATCATTTAAAAACACTATTTGAGTCGTTGAGTATCCGCGATTTGAGTATCCAAGTGTGAGTAGAGCCTAACATCGCCATGTCGCTATCTACCATGTACGTTTTCATTGATGGACTTACCAAGATAGTTAGTACTTACTCAGTACAGTACTACCACTACTCTACCACTACTCTCCACTATAGTGCGATTCACGTCAAGAAGTCAGCATTGCTTAGATGGGAGTTTGCTATCCTTGTTCAGCACAAAGCAGTTGCTGATGTCTCTAACCTAATATCCTATTCTATCCTCTATCTCTATACTGTGCATAGTTGCAACACTGTGCATTGTTGTCGCACACAGTCCCAACAAACACGTTTGGTGCAGCTTTCTCTTTCTCTCTTAATGAAACTTGGCATCAATGCTCCTCATATAAACAATGCTGACTTCTTGACGTGAATTTGACTAAAGGTACTCTACTAACCACTTCACCACTACTCTACACTCTAATAATGAAAACCAGTCGATAGTTTTGAAATAGAAAATCAGCCATTGCCAATTTCTAAATAACAATTGCACTCGAAAAAACTCTTACAAGTTGGAACATTTTTTATCACATTATCATGACTTGAAGTATAACTTATGATAATGAAACATATAACTTATAACTTAATATTTAAGTTATATAATATATTGTGATGGAATAATACTCTACAATTTAGTTGGGAAAAGGATCATCAATGCGACTGGAAATTTAATGCTAGAATTGCTGTGAGATTTATGAGGGTGGGTATTAGAATGTAAATTGAATTAGAAGTAGTGGCGAAGCGTGGTATACTTATTTTGTCCTATAGGAAATATACCTGGCGATGACCAAATAAGTATACCACGTTTCGCCACGGATTAGAAGAGAATAGTCGAAGTAGAAGAGAGCTCTATAGAATCAATTCCTCTATCGCAATCTCTATTGGGGATTGACAATCGTTCAGCTCTACTAACAGTAAATAAAATTGGAGTACCATTCTCACTGGAACACGTTTCATAGCCCACTCTCGTCCTGTTCACACTCTGGTCGAGTTGAAACCATCGGGAAATTACTTTCCCGCTGGAATTTCCATTTAGAATCATCCTAGAATGGGGCTATTCCGTGATGCTTTGCACATAATTCAAACCCTCATTTCCGTAGAATAGCCGAGCTGCTTAGGATCACAGTTTTTCGAATTCGAAATGACGAAATCTTTAATTAGGGATCAGGCCTACTTCTTTGTAGTTCTTCGTTTCTAATTACTCTCTCCCAAACAAAATAAGTAAATCTTATTTTTTATCTTTCAAGTTTTTGGGAGGAAGAAGTACTGCAAATTGAAAAACCTTATGACAAAGACTAGTCAATTATCTCTGAGACTTGAAAGCATCTTACAAAATATTTTGAATACAAACTATTATAATATAGACTATTAAATTTCCGTTCAGTAAAAGGGTGCCAAAAATTGGGAGTGTATTGGATATTCACACACCCGAAAAAATTGGAATACAGGTTCCTAACTCGGAAAAGGTTATGAAAAGATTCTATTTCAGAAAATATTATTATGTAACACAGTTACAGGGTCATATTGCTCTTTGATTTTCATTTTATTGGATTCATTCAAAACTTCAGTATTTCAAACTCCACGGCAGTACTGCAGATTATATTTTGTCACGTTGACAATAATCTTCGGCAAAATATGCTGTGTTGCAGTACAAGTATCAGCCATTTTTGTCTTATTGTAGCCGCCATTTCGTGTAATCTACTGAGAATTTCTACCAATCAGGATAGAGGATATCGACCAATCTGTATTGCAGTACGAGTATCAGCCATTTTGTGTCTTATTGTAGCCGCCATTTCGTGTAATCTACTGAGAATTACTACCAATCAGGATCGAGGATATCGACCAATCTGTATTGCAGTACGAGTATCAGCCATTTTGTGTCTTATTCTAGCCGCCATTTCGTGTAATCTACTGAGAATTACTACCAATCAGGATCGAGGATATCGACCAATCTGTATTGCAGTACGAGTATCAGCCATTTTGTGTCTTATTGTAGCCGCCATTTCGTGTAATCTACTGAGAATTACTACCAATCAGGATCGAGGATATCGACCAATCTGTATTGCAGTACGAGTATCAGCCATTTTGTGTCTTATTGTAGCCGCCATTTCGTGTAAACTACTGACTACCAATCAGGATCGAGGATATCGACCAATCACCAAACGGCCACGCCCAAAGAAGACGCCCTGAATTCTTCGGCCAATCTCGTTCTCCTCCCATATTAGAATATAATGGAAATCAAATAATCCATTTTAAATCGAAGGATTCACAAAATTCCACAATCTCGAAATAGCTGAAGGTTTGATGAAGATAAAAGGCTAGTTGCACAAAAATCCAATTCACTTCAACGACGGTAAAATGATGTAATCAATCGGAACCAATGCAATAAGAACTAATCAACGATGGACAAA
The DNA here is from genome assembly GCA_017141395.1 of Laodelphax striatellus. NCBI lineage: Eukaryota > Metazoa > Arthropoda > Insecta > Hemiptera > Delphacidae > Laodelphax > Laodelphax striatellus. The sequence continues at coordinate 49,453,636 of CM029531.1, forward strand.
GATGCAATGACGTCATTTTACAGTGATTAAATTTGAGTGGATTTTTGAGCGACTGGCAGGTATAAAGATTTTTCAGGGAAGTGAACTGGAGATGAGCAATAAATAATAGATTGACTGAAGAAGGTAAGAAACGGTAAGAGAATCTCTCTTATCTGAAGAGGAGGGTTTTGTTGAGGAAAAGCTGTTTAACAGAGAATAATATCTAGACGCTCTGAGAGCTTTTGCTGCGGAGTTGAAGAGCTTGAGTCCGGAAGAATAGGAGCAATATATTTATAGTCTGAGAAGAGAATAAGAATGGAATTTCGGAACAGGAATAAGAGGTTCTGAGAGGATGTCAGATCAGGACGATGGAGAGTAAACAGACTTTTATAATATTGTTATCTAATTCAATTCTGTTACCGTATCCCTGTTCTTTTCACAGGTTGGAGTTTCCTCTAACGTATCGTTGTTCCATCAACAGAGGATTCAATTCATATTATTTCCTAAAAAAATATTAATAATAGAGATCAAACTTCTATTAGAACTGCTTCAAATATTAAGAATTCAATTGTTTTGATATTGATGTTGTGGTATTTCCAGAGAGTATAGAAAACTTTCACTTCTATTCTCTCTGGGTATATCTCTCCATGATGGACTTCGGACTAGTCAATAAAAAGATGTCAAATCACTATTGGAATTGTGTTTGACAATATCGGGTTTCTTCTACTCATTTTTCAATTTTTTCCTTGTGATCCAAGAAAGGATAGATTAGAGATGGAAGATATTGAAAAATGATTCATGCTCGACTAATGTGAGGGAGTTTTGTATAATGAATCAATAACCAGGTGCATTTGCAAGGCTTCTGATGTCCGAAAAGAGGATTAACCTTCAAAGCAACGAACTTATTTCATTGAGGCCAGTATAAAACTTATTAGTGATTCTCTTCAAATTATCGATGTTATATTATAATATCTCTCATTTGAGAACATAGGTATGTATGGTTTACAGCATAGTTCTATTCTACTGTCATTGAGACCAGTCTCATTTCATTCAATTATTTACAATAGATTTCATTGAATAAATGAGAAAATTGTACTCTTACATTTCTCATGAAAATGATCTTTATATCTATTAAACCATCTATTACCATTATTACTTACATATTCCATTTATTAAATCTTCTACATTGTATTAGACTTCATTCGACTTGAAATGTTTCACTATTTCAAATAATAGTAAATCTATGAATAATCTCGAATTCTATTAAAGGTTCAACGTTCAACAGAAACAGACCCAAAGGCTTCTTTCACACCAGTGCAGGCGTGGATGTGGATCGGATAGGATGACTGATGTTCATGTATCTTAATGGGTATTTTCACAATACATCATCTAATTACACCTTTATGATTCATCAGTTGAAACATTTTCATCCCGTCCTATCCGGGCCCGGCCCGCACTGGTATGAAAGAAGCCTAAAATGAAACGACGTTACAAAGATAGATATTTCAAATCAATCGATAGCAGACGAGCACACAATTAGGAGAAAATCTGGAATGGTGCCGAGAAAAGATCAATTTCATGAGAAATGAATGAGAATATCATGAATGGAAATATCATTCATGATAAATGAATTATATTTCCTCATCCATTCTGAATCAGTATTGAGCCACGTCATTTCTCGTGGGAAAGACACGTAATACGGGAACAATGTCGAATCAAACTGGAAGTATGACTTTATTTATTCACTTATTCACTATCGATTTCATTCAGTGTATAAAGCAGTGTTATTCATGTCTAATGAGTTCTTCTTTCAGCATTAGGCTACGCTTACACCGGTTAGTCAAGACAAGACAAGACGAGATTAGAAACGTTTAGTCACAGTAATTCGCACATTTGATACACGTGTTATCTGGGGATGACAGGGAAAACTACAGATAAATATAATGTTAATATTGAGGAAAAATCGGAAAGAGAGAGTGAGGTGGAAATGAAAGAAGGAGATGTAATAAAGATTGAGTGAGTAACAGAGGTGAACGGACGCGAAGAAATGAGAGAGATTTCTCCCCGTTCAGCGAATGTGTTTGCACAGTGTGAGCGGAACATCCCCTTCATAGCCAACGATTTCCCTCTGGCTTTCAATCTGCCGGATAGAGCAAAGATTTTCGGCTCAAGCTGAGAAACTAAAACCCCGCAAGCGGATTTCCTGCTAATTCTCTGTATTAACAACATGACCGAGCTAACGTTACAATGGATTATACCCATAAACTACGGTAAGCCTCATGTTGACCACCATCATCATATAATATGTTTCGAATATTAAACTTGGTGTGAGAGACCGCGGATGGTATTTGATATGAGATAATAATCTGAGGCTCTGTTTTGTCCAATAATAATGTGGTTTTGTTGGAGCGTTGCCTCACAACCTCATTCAACCAGTGTTGATTAAACAAGCAAATCTGTGATAATCTAATTATTTGGTCAAAATTATTGTTCATTGTAGCTGGGAAGAGTCACCATGTAATTAGTTGGTAACCTAATTCTAGAAAGCAACACTGTGTAAGTGAGAACTACGGAACATAAAATTCAAACAACGTATTCACCAGTTCTTTAAGAATTTCAATCATTAAGAGTAGATTATTACTTGTTATGGAAAATTCGTAGAAATTACTGGTTAGTAAAAAAACAAGTTGATGAAATTCATAACAAGTAGAAATCTCTTCCTTGAAAGCCCATATCATTCGTTTTTGTTCTTAACAATTTCAAAATAATTAATGTTTTTGTTCAATCAAATTCATGAGAAAACCTATTTATTATAATTAAACTTTTTATTGAATTATTGTAATTTTTTACTCTATAAACTAAGACGATAGGAAACTAAACTAAGTATTCTAATTGTCTCTGGTAGAGTACTGTATCGTTAATGTTGTGCTCCTTACAAATCTAAGAATGATAATCAATTGTTCCAACAAAGAATCAATTAACTTGCTACTTTTTGAAGCTGCAACACTAAACAAAAGAAGATGCCTGACGTCTGTGCCAAAAACAATCAATAACCATCAGGAGAAAGTATTGTTTTCGACCGGCTCTCGCTTATTACCCGGTGATAAAAACTTCTCTAGTGACTTTCTCCAAGTTTTTATTAAGGGTGAAAAGCGCTAAGAGAAGAAAGATCTTTGTTAACTTACCCTCGAAGTCTTTCTCAGTGTAACTTTGGTGTTTTGTTTGTTTGGCGCCGGGATCCTTGGGAGCTTCATCATCTCCCGTTCCAGGCTCCATGACTAGCGCTCTGAAATTCACAAGAAGAGAAATTCTTTAGGAGCGTGGCTTGTAAATTATTCAGATTTCCATTCTCAATAGAATAAATATTTAATCATTCCTATTGATATTTCAATAGCTACCTCAATAATTCTTGAAAACAAGTTACTCATTGTTTGTTTGTCAATGGCTCAACAGCCCTATGTGGGCTTAGGCCTACCAGCTGGTTGCCAGTTTCACAAGTTACTTATATTTCATCAAAAATTCACACATCACTTCAATGCTAGGATCAAATTTATTGAGTTTGCATTTTTATCAATTGTTTTACTCGTACTCGGGGTTCTCTAGGGTACTTGAATTAATTGAACAACGTACTCTCACAGAAGTAGAAAATCATAATATTATTATTTACTTGATTTTAAAAGTAATGTTAGGCCTAATAGTTCAACATAGTTTTCTACTTTTCTTGAACTTTTATCAATCATTTTACCAGGGTCATGTACCCTAGAATTAATTGAGAAATGTACTCTAACAGAAGTAGAAAATCATCATATTGTTCTTTATTTGATTTTTAAAGTAATGTTGACAGTTCAACATAGTTTTCTACTTAGCATTCAGGAAATTATCTTTCCTCTACAAAAGATCAGTCTATTTGCACTTGTTATTCGAGTAAACTGTCACACAAACCAATGAAGTCTAAAATAATGTCCTCCCAGTACAGCATGCTAAGGGTATTAGCTGTTGATAACACTTCATTTCAGTTTTTTTTATGTTTCACGTGATGTTGGCTTACATGCTCACACGAATATCTAATTGTATGTTTTTAAATTATGGCATAATTGACCGCTGATTTGAATTGGTCCGCTGTATTCAAGACCAAACTGAAAATCAGGCGAGCGATTTTTAACTTGCTGATAAGACTGAAAATTGAAGGTCATTGTGAACAAGGTCTTGAACAGATTGCAAATAATCATTTTGGAACACTCTTGGCTTTGAATAGTAGAAATAAAAATGGGATTCGCTAATCCAACCATTTCTTTAGCTGAATCTTTTACATTCTTTTAGATTCTTCATAGTCAAATCACATGATAAAAGATCACATAGAACCGACAAAGGCCAAACAGGATAATTACACGGTGCAAAAAGTGAATAATTGCCAACAGGATGACCTGATTGTAAGTGCTTGAATACGTCTAACTGCCAAATAAATACTTCAACCAATTGGGATGAATCCGTTTATTATGATTCTTCTAGTCTTTGTAATTTTTGTTGAATTGAACAATTGTTAGCTTGGGATGAGTCCTTGAGATTCAGTTATTCGAGATACATTGGGAAATAGAAGGATGAAAATTGGTTTATTTGCGAAGTTTGTCAATTAGAATAATTTGAACGCAAGGCTTTATGGTTCGTGTAACAGTTAACGGTATGCAGCTATTCACAAGAAAATTTTGGGTTCCAAATGGAGTGAATTGAATTGGAATACTAGAAAAAAGGTAATTTTATTTGCCACGATTTTCCCAATTACACTATGGAATGAAAACTGCGGTAGCTTACTAAGAATGGTCAAAATTCAAAATACTTCAAGTGTTTCTTTCATTAAAAATTCTTCACAATAACCATTCAATTAACAAAAAGATATTTCTGAAATTTATATATTGGAGCCTAAAATATTTGTATATTTGTATTAAGAAACTTACTAGATATTTGATAGCTTTCCATATACGAGAAGAGTTGTACATTTGAAATATCCTATAGATTTTTTGTGTACTTCCAGAATCCTTAGCAAGTACAATGCAATAAGTGTGCCCGTAAACTCTTATAGGCAAGACAAAAATATTATCGATGTAATATCTAACTTGAATGACCTACAGTGACTCTATAAGGACTGTAGAATGACCCAGTAACTGCTGCCATCTTACGACAGAATTCAGAACTAGCTGCGTTGTGCATTGCCGACCAATCAGGGGAGAGAGGCGGAGCTTGGAGGCGTGTCTGTAAAGATTGAAGCTGTAAATCACCCAGTAACTGCAGCCATCTACCGGTCGAATTCAGAACTAGCTGAGTCATTTATTTCTGGCTTATGAAGAGATAGTAGGCGGAATTTGGAGGCTACATGATTTACAAATTAGGCTACGGTTCATGGAAGAATTTTAGACACAGTCAAGCATTGTTCAAGTATTTTCATTGCTGAATAAATAGATAGAAAAAATTTTCTTGGAAAACACAATAAATGATTGAATCACCGTTTCTGAAATATATTGTTTGAATTGTTATCGTAATGAAATGGTTACACCCCATTAACCTATCTTCTATCAGATGTTGTTGGAGTTGAAGTTAATGTTGAAGTTGAAGTTGTTGAATTTGATGAAGTTGAATTCCAATTCTCTGATCATAACTCCAGACTCCTCTACTTTCTTTCCAACGATTCATGTCATCTCATCATCACCCTCTCATTAACCCACGGACAAACCCCAGAGCTCATGTGGGCAGCACCTTCACAAAAAAAAAAAAAATGTTTTGTTCATTGGAAATTAACAACCGAGTGAGAACAAACTCAAGTGCTTTCAAACAACGAGCGTCAAATATTGGCCAGGGACTGAAAATTGTAATCAGGAAAGTTCGAACGAATTTTCCAATTTGAAAGAGAACTACTACAATAGACGCTTACTCTACGTCGTGGTTGATGTCATTAGCTCGTTTGAATAGCTGCTAACTGTGTGTCAGTTTCCCGATAGTGTTCATAAATAAACTTGCAACCCGGCTGGCTAGTGGCGATCCATAAATTTGTTCGCTATAGGACTTGTTTCAAACAGCCTTCCTGATAGCACCAAGCACTTTACTGTGCAATGCAATCGAGTTGGTGATTTCCAATACTGTGCTACTGAAGAGGTTCTATAGCGATTGGAACGTTCCTGATTAACGTTTGTAATTATCAAATTATAAAGCGTTGAACGGTATTTCCGTCCAATATAGTGAACTAATTCATTTTGACCTGATTCCTCTTTCATTTCGTTTCAATAACTTCAAGCTATTTTCAATTACGAATTGAGTAGAGAAATTCAATATGCTCAGATCAGAACCATTCACTCAAGCAAGACTCCATGTTTGATAAACTGATATTGAATTACCATGAATTTGATTCACATAGTTTTCAAATAAAGTTAGACGAAAACGATGGATGTAATACGGTTATCTATAGTGAATAGTATTTTTTCTAACTGCAAGCCTCAAGTCTCATGCTAACAAGTTCAGTTTTCAAGAGTTGTTCAAGATGATGAAAGATATCTATTTAGTTATACCAAATTCAAAATAAACATGTAGGATGAGAATTGCAATTCCTTTTCTCCATGTCCATATAAATTATCGTAAATGTAGATTATATTCATCTATGTCAGTAAATCTATTGTATTTAATTCTCTTGTATTCTCTAAAACCCGTGGCGAAGCGTGGTATACTTATTCGCCACTATCTAAAACCTCATTGAAGTTTTGATAAAAACAGAATTTCCAACATACATCAATTAGAAATCTATGCAAGTTTATGAAATTGTGAGAATCCATTACACAAACTATCTAATCTAATCTAATTCTGAAACTAACATTTCAATGGGGACAATCTCTGCAATGAAGACTCGCTCATAATTATTGTATCATTAAGCCTTCTAGATGAAGTTCTAGACAACTATCAGGTACCGTTCATGTGAAGCTCAAAGCGCTGATGAAGCATACTTGAGATTTATAATGACAACGCAGGTCCCATAATGGACTTCATACAGGGGGCACTTGAATCCGATATGCAGAGTAGCACTCAGCCGCCGAGATGAAAGCCGTTCTTCGGCGATTGCATTTCTCAAGGGACGACGACGAACAAGGTCCACAAAGGAGGAAGGTGAAGAAAATGGGTGAAGGAGGAATCCAGAATGTCAGAAGCTACCTTCTCTCACGGTTCGTGTCTTTATATAGGACGAGCTATCGAAGGAGGGTGGGTGGGGGGTGGAGGGAGATCTCTGGAAAGGTGATTGAACAAGGTGGATTGGATGAAGTGAGGGGTGGTTTGGGTGGAAGGAGTAGAGAGAGCTTATAGGCCTCCAGTCTCTTATAGCATCTCGCCCCAATTTCCCAGCTACTAGGCGATAAGTCACCTTGTTCAGGCATCACACCCTTTAAATCTCATCATCATCATCATCATCATGCTACTCGACTGTCACATTCATCACTTTGCAGAACCACAGGTTCGATGACATTGGAAACTTCCAACCTGGGTCTGTATTACTTTGACATACAACCGCTTGCTAGCTTATTACACACTGTTGACAACTATGAAAGAGAAGTTGTAAGGAAGCTACATCCAATAGCTATTACAATGTGTCTGCTTCAATCTACAGCAATTTGCATACTCCATGTTATTGATAGTAAGAGTTTCTATATTACATCTTGCTGTATTATAATCAGTCTATTCAAACACGTTTACGTTACTTGAGGTGAAAAATGAGTCACCAAGTAATGTCAATCACTAATATGACTTGAAAAGTAAAGCGTGAAATGATTGAATTTTTCAAAATACTGATTTGAAGGTATTGTCTTCTCCTATTACTTACTTACTTTCCGTATCCCGAGCAAGCACACTAAATAATCTACACTTAACACTACATAATTATTATTATAAATACTACATGAATTCACAATGACTAGACAGTGTTCTTCCAAAAATTAGCTGCCAATTTGGCATTGTCATTTGCCATGATAACATCCTACATAAAACATGGTCTTTCTCCTATTTAAACACTATCGTGAAATTGAAGAGATCCGATTCATAGTACTGCTGATCTTAAGAAGTGTTAAATTTATGACTTAAACAAGAATCTAGAACCAAGGAAACTGGATTATTAACTCCCCAGCAATTAAGCATGAATTTTGAGTAGATGATACAATTATTGAGAACGATTCATTGATAAAGTACATGTTATCTAGAGCTGTATAAAGTGGAGCTTCTCATACTGCAACAAGGAGAGAATCGGCGAGGATAGGATCACCAATAAGAGAGATTGCAGCATTGCAGCACGAAGCTGAAACCATCATTAATCATAGAATTTACCCATTGATTTCAGTTATACAGTACTGAAATATTCCACAGAAGCAGCTTGGTTGGCTTTTCACACAGCCAAGCAGATAGAAATCGATCCAAAACTATTTATTTGGTTTCGAGAAGCCTAACAATGTTTGACCTCTTAGTGAAGCGCGTGTATCCCATCGCCTAGCTAAGCGCTTGACCGTTTCATTTGATTCACTCTTCGCTATCAACTGCATATCTCCCTCTCTGTCTCTCTCTCTTCTTCCTAGGAATCTACCAATACTTCTTTCCTTCTCCTATACTCATTTTATGTAAATTGCATTTATGTTTTATAATTTATTTTTTCTCTGTTGCGTAAATGCTGCAACTAACAGGTTTATTTTCTAAGCTGAATCTATTCAACACGTCTATGACGGTCAATGCTAGACCTACTTGGTTGGCCTACATATAAACTCCATCTATTAAATGGATACTCATGAGTCGAACGACACAAAATATTCGATGTTTTTGAGTGATAATTTTTGTTTTATTGAAACAGATTCCAAGGTGAGTGTAGAGTTAGCAAGGACATAGAGTCACCTATTACAACGGAGAATGAAAAGATTACACCGGTTATATGCAGTAGGCCTACTTTATTGAACTTTTCTACAATATTCCTTCTTTCAATAATCTCTATGACGTATTTTATCGATATTATTGATAATAATGTCTTGATGTATTACGGAGTAGGCTATTAAAACCATAATTTTCAGGATTTGCAATATTTAACTGTAAAGAATGGCCAATTATTATACAAACAGAGAGTATAGGATAATAACTTATATTCTACTACTTATATTTTAAGTCTATTCTCTCTGGATACAAACGACCGAAGTTTACTATTATTTTTTTCAAAAACTGTGTTTATGAAAGAGGAGCTCTAATAAAGCCTGATAAGCCTACAACGAGTCAACATGAATTCATCATCTACAGATCTACTCAATTTCAGAACTATAAGCACTAGGTTCGGAATTGAATAATCAACATTAACTTGTGACAATAATTCTAGAAGTAAAATTGCACACAAATCACAGAATAGATCTTTTGTCCGCAAAAAGAACCAAAAACTGATCACTTTTTGAACACAGATTTTCAATAATAGACCAAACAGAAGAGTACATAACTGGAATACTTAAAAATGACTAATTATCATAAAAAATTGAAAGACATCAAGCCCCATTATCTCATAATTTTATCCAATACATATTGCTGTGGTGAGCTTTTTTGCACACATAAGCTCTTGGCTTGTGCGTGGTTAATGGGAAGGATGATGATAAGGAGAGATGAGTGGACAACTTTAGGTGGGTTCCGAATAATCGGGACGCGATTTTGATTCACATTAATGAATGACATTCAGCGGAAGAAGGCCTTAAACTGAAAGTGGCCACCCTTACAATAAGAGTAAAAGGTGCAAGTCTCTTATCTGATCTTGCGATTAGATACCGGCACGACAACGAAGCAAAAAGCTACCCATTGTAACCACTTCCATGAAAATTAATCCTTATATCTTTACTTCCTACCTTAATGAGTACGGATAAGCATTAAAATTGAAATTATTTTTATTCTTCTTAGACAATACATTCAAAAATTCATAAATAATTTGAAGAAGGCACCTCTAAATGCCTGTGGGTGAGGAGTGAATATTCATCATTAGAATATTCGATGAATAGTCGTTATAGCAGGATCCAATTAACTTGTCAGAAATCAGCTGTTCCAGTAATAATTGAACAGTGATTTCGACACAATAATCAAAAGGCTTGAAAGTCTTAAAGACCTTTAAAGTCTTTAAAAGACCTTTTTAAAGAAGACCTTTGAAGAATAACTTTTCAATAATCTGCGAGATTCAGCATTTGTAGGTTAAGTATTGTGATCATATGCTCGTCGATCATATGTTTTATGACAAGTTAAATGGATCCTGCTATAAGTGATTGAAAGAATAACCCGCCGGTCAAAGATATTCTTTAGTTTCCTACCTACGAACCTTATCAAAAGGAAGACTCCAAGTTCGACCTGATAACAATCGCATAGGTCGATCCCAGCTCCGTTCAACTTGGTGAATGCCTTCTGCAATCTGACCTATGACATTTATAAGTACGGTGCGCCCATTTAGTAGTAATAAGAGAGAAGTCTTGTGTAACGACCAATTACGATGCTTTTAAATCAGCTGCTCTAATGGGCAAGTCTTGTTCAAGCAATCAATTAATGGGCAGCGGTGGTTTTTACTAGGAGTTCATAGTTCATAGATTGGGTCAAGCTGCGCTATGCTGCACTTGCTCCAGAAAAGTAATTATTGTCTTGAAATATGGGAAAGGAGAGGAGGGGCGAAACTACTTGTCAACTTCTAAATGCAGTTGTCGTTCGATAACCAATTGAATTAACTTGCTTTGGGTACTCCTTATGTGCAAAGATCCCACCCTTATTGACACTTCTATCGTAATAGAGATCCTATAACATAAAACAAAGATTTTTATAATTTCTTCCAAACTCAGAAATCAAATTGAACTCTTCAGTGGAAGAAGATCATGAGGATGCACTTATTAGCCTACACTGTTCAATATTGATCATCTTCATATAATCATAATTGTTCACCTATTCTATTCTATCTTCACCTATTCATTGTTCATTTGTTCTAAAAAATTCTTGAAAAGTGCAGTGGAAATCATATTTATCCATTGTTCTGATAAACCCCCAATTCATTCAAGATCAAAGTGTCTTTTAATTTTTTTCTAATGCTCAAGACCAGGGAATTTGAGAATAATACTGGATGAGAATATGGAAGTACAGTAGGCTTAGAAGCATCTGGTATTGGCATGTTTAAAATACAACTAGAACATCCCAGGTCGCATAAAACTGAGACTATTTTTCAATAGTCTACTTTTTCAGTACATGAAATCCTCCAATCCTCCTCCTCCTTCTTTATCTACATCTTTTCAATCTCTCTTCTCCATCTACATCTTTTCAATCTCTCTTCTCCATCTTCAATTTGTTCTTTTCCTTCATCTCCATCTTATCTTCATCTTCATCTTCATCTTTATCTTCATCTTCATTTTCGGCTCACCTATGTTAAAGCAATTGCATAAATTGAAACTTTGATCGCTCATTTCTCATCTCCACGATAACATTTTTCACAATGTAAGACCTTATCAAACATCTACTCAATGAGATCTTTCAAATGAGATGTGAACGAACAAAATCGGTTGAGAAACAACGGAGGAGTTGAGGTCACAAAAAACATGTTCGCCTTTTAATTATATAGAAGATGTATTTCATAGTCTCACATTGAACAGACAGTACAAAGAAATGCTGAATATAACGTTTCACAGTAGCACAACAAAATGAGACGAAACCAATTCAATACATTTGATTAGGATGGTCTGGTTATTATATTTTTGAAATGACCTTTGAAATTTCAAATCAAATAGAAACAAGAGTTGTGTATACATTTATCTATCATCTATGATGACAAATTTGTGTTATTTGTCTCTCTACGAACTATAATACTATTCAATGTATACGAAATTCACACGTAGCTTTGCATTACATTACTTTATTTGCAAAAAACGAAGAACAACAAAGTTGCCCAATATCGATCATATTCAACAGGAAAAGTCGAGGTAGTGGATGAGGTGGCATAAATTTTGATGGTTTTTTCTCATATCTTATATTAATTTCATAACCATAATGCACAGACAGTTAGAGGACAGGAATTTCACTACAATAATATCCTCAGATGAAACCATTATCAGTAACTGTGATATTATTCTACAACAGTTACCAATTGTCTACTGAGTTGCTAACGATTATTTTTGTGGGGGATTTCATTATTTCCAAATAAGAGAAGTTCTGCTTCAAGAACATTTGATAAAATTTAAAACTATGGTCATTATATTCATTTTGCACTGCACTAATTTTCTACAGTGATTTCAAAAGTTGGCGCTATCAATAATACAACGAAACAGATTAGAGAAATAGGGATTAAAGACAAAAGTCAAGCTCAATTGGATCAACACGTGAGAATTTATCGCACATGTTGGAAGGTTTCCATATGAGTTTCAGAAAAAATCAGGTCACAGAAAAAAATTATTAATTATTTCAATACGTTTTTCCGCAATTCCAGACGTCCAAAGACGAGACTACTAATAGAATTTATTACTGTCCGCGAATATTTTAGGATTTCCAAAAATAAGTTCCAACAGCACATCTTGGCAAAGTAACATTGTTAGCACCAAGGTCTTGGCAACTGGAATTTAAATGATAAGTTCAATAGTCGTCGATGCCTAACTGTTGTAATGTAAACTATTAGTAGATCTCAGATAAGTCGCTGGAATCTATAACATTTATCATATTTATCTCGAAATAAAAGGAATAAGGGAAGTTTGACTTATAGAAAAGAATATGTATATATTCGAATACTGGTAATAAGAGGCATTTACTAGTGATAAATAGTTAATAAGTTATTCAGGAGTACCGTATGCGATAAATGCTAATGCATCAAGAATGAAAGAATTCACAATAATACCGCACTTCTACTTCTTATTAGTGAAAAAGTTTTAAATAATTATAATTTTTCCATCACGTAATACAACGATGATAACAGATGACAGTATTCAACAAAGAAAACGTTAAATTTGGCAATCTCTATTGATTACTAACTGTAATTAATAAAAATATTTCAGAATCCCTGCCAGTGGTAACAGTGTGCCAGTGTGTCTGTCACATCAAACATTATTTTCTGGATGACCTCGAAAAACTAATGAAAACTTCAATATTATAAAATTTCTTCAGCGTAATCTTTTTTACAGCTATCAAAATCAATGAAAATACCCTACTGTGTGCTTATCAAAAAAATAACTGATTTGTTTGTTTTTTTCTGTTCACACATTCATGTTGCCAAGAGATTCCCAAAAGATTCAAAATTCAAGACTCCCAAAAATGACTAAATATGTTTTTCGAAGGGGCTAGTGGTTTTCCTCTTTTAAAGATCATCTCATTGAACTATAATGAACCTCAAAGATTCAGAGAGTGTAGAATACAGTAGTAGTTGAATTATCAAGTCAATAATCATGTTGCTATTTGCCATATTATTTTCCAGACAGTCAAAAGCATACAAATTCGCATTTGTGTGCAAATCAGTGGTTTTTTCGTGCCAAGTTATATGATAAGCCGACTGGGCGTTTGATCTATTTCATTTCGCTGCAGTGAATATTTTTTGTGATATACCAATCAATTAAAACACCATCATTAGTTGCTTATCTAATTATTCATCATTCTATCATGCTTTCCCAAAATTAAACACAATTTATTTTTTTATCATTCTATGAAAGTAGAATTAGGTTCAATGAAAATAGTTCATCACATGTCCATCGTAAAAGGGCCTAAATAAAAATAACATAGATATGGTACGGTTTTATAGAAAGGTAATATACGTAATATATATTGAAATTGATGTATTAAGCTTGTCTTCATTAGTTGAGATAAACTTTCTCTTGAAATAATCATTTCTAATTGATTTTTGAGTTGAGGGCTTGTTCAAGAATTGATTGTAGAGAGCTTGAGAGAGCGAAAGTAGAGACTGAAGAGATTGTAGAGAGCGAAAAGAGATCTTGTAAATGGATTATGTCAAATGAATCTCATCAAACAAGACTAGTCATAAGTAATTACTGTGCACTTTCTTGATGAGGATTTGTATTCATAGATTCTCAATCTTACACGAGTAACTATAAACATTTTTCATCAAGAAAAGAAAATAATCCTACTTGGAACTTAATTTTCATTGCGAGTATGTTGCAATATGAGCATATAATCGAAAAGTCTTACTTATCATGTATCAATATGACGTCAATAATGAATATTTTATCAACCACATGTTTTATTATCACAGAAATGATACCGGTACAGGAAGTTCCAATATTCATGCCTTATTCTCGTATTCATAAATAAGAAGATTAATGCCCGGTTTTTCAGTCGCTCAATAGCCAGTTTATGGATCCAATAGCACTATTGAATCAATAACCATGTGTTTTCAAATGCGAAAAAGTTATTGATTCAATAGTTTATTGAACGACTGAAAAACCGGGCATAAGAATATTATTAGCAACATAGTTTTACTTCTTTTTATCTTAGTAAATTATTCAATTCATGCTTAGGCCTATTTGTGAATTGCAAATTTTTTATTTATGATTCTTGAGCCCTTAATAGTAGGTAATTTCAAAGTGATTTATGTTATGAAAAAGCTACAATGGAAAATCATGTAAAAGAGTATGGATTTGTAAGGTTTTGTGATGAGGAGACAAATATTGCCAATGCCAAAGATATTATTGGAATACTGACCTTTGAGATTCAATATAAATAGTTCAACAATTCAAAAAACTCTATTGTCAGTTCAGTACAGTTCAAATTTGGCACTTGCTGTTGAAGAGCTAGAGACTGTACCCGGTTCGGTATCAGATCTATTAGCACACGTTTTGATAGATTTCAGCTAGAAGTGTCACGGAAACTTTTTGAAGAAGTGATAGACAGTGAAATAGATGAAGAAGTCACTCATATCTTAGTGAGGATGGAGGTAAAGGATGATTAGAATGGAGAAAATTCGCGCAAGTCCTGAATAGATGTAAAGAGTAGCGGAAGAATAAGAGACAGATGTGACCGGCTCAGCTGTGAGCGCTCCACTGGCAACTCAGGCACGTTATTGATCGCGTTTTGCGCAGGCGTAAACGTCACAAAACTCCCTCTTCACACGGGATTTTCCCCCAGAAAACGCGCGCCGCTCGGAGGAAAGCCGCTCTCTTTATTATTGTATATGCTGGAAGCCTACTAAACGGCAGACAGTTCTGCGGTGGGGTGAATACAGTCACTATTAACAAGCTTCACTTTGAAGTTTACGTAACATTTACATTTATTAGTTCATTCATGAATATTAATATAGAACGAACAAAACAATAGAAAGATTTTACCGTTAATTAAAATTACATAATGGGCCTAATAATGTAATAATAATGGTGGACGTAGGCCAAACTCAAAAAGCATATTCATGTTTTATTCATAACAATATCAGTCGGATGGGTTGACCAGCTATAATAATTATTACAAGTTAAATTTGAAAGGAGGAATAACTTTGTAATGTTACGTGTTTTTTTAAAGAATTTTTGGTGAGGCAACAATTTCAAAACAAAGGTTTTACCGTTAATTGAAATTACATAATGGGCCTAATAATGTAATAATAATGGTGGATGTAGGCCAAATTCAAAAAGCATATTCATGTTTTATTCATAACAATATCAGTCGGATGGGTTGACCAGCTATAACAATTTCAAGTTAAATTTGAAAGGAGTAATAACTTTGTAATGTTACGTGTTTTTAAAGAATTTTTGTTGAGGCAACAATTTCAAACCAAAAATTGTGGAATTGAATTCAATTAGAAAGTCTTAATTAGTATTCCGACAATCATTTCATTTAGAAAATAAGATACCGCGTAATAGCAGCGACAGGCAAAGATTCAAACTTAAATGTTTCAAACCTGAGATAATGATCAAATTTACATGATTGGTAGCTAATTTTACGTCTTTCTTCAATGAATCTTGCTGTTACAAAAAATATACCAAGAGTAATAATTGATCCTTATTCATTATGCGTAATATTATGAAAATTTCAAATAATATAGATAGGCTATTCAATTTAATAATCGGTATTAATAATTTTATTTATTTCAATTATAACTCAAAAGTAATTTAAGAAAAGTTGCTCATTAGTCTCAAGACTAGATAGCAATCTATCTTTGAAGAAGAAAAAATTTTTTTATCCAAAGTACACATGAAACGCTTAATAAATGAGGAAAACTTCATCCACTGTTTCATTCTTGATTTCACCTTTGAAAAAATTCTTTCACATTTGCAAAAAAAAAAAACTATGAATTCTTTTTTTCCAGAATAAAACTTCTTCTTTCAACAAAAGTAAATGAATCAGAATCTAATATAGTTGTATTTGTTGTCCTACTAAGCAGAGTTCCAGAAATTATTATATGAATAACAATAATTCTTTTTAAATGCTGTAAAAGCCTAATGCATTTGGTATACAATTTAAACAAGATTATTTTTGCCATATTGTTAATGATATTGTTGATGATTTAAAAGTCATTATCAAATCTCAAGGTAAATATTTATTTTGTATTTCATTCTAGTGTTGTACCGATTTACTTTTGTATTGTTTTATTTTCTTTTTGGCAATAAAATATTGATTGATTGAAATATAAAAAACAATCTCATTATTCACTGCTAATAACTGATGAATATGAGTTCCACTTCCAAAGCTAGATAGATTGCATTGAATTAAATTTTGATGTTACATTTCCACTTGAAGTAACAATACTTAGTAACAAGTAAGCTTATTGAGATCGAAAAGACAAGGACATTTATTCAGAAAAGCAACTGTGCAGAAAATTCAAATGTTTCTTTTCAACTAAAGTAATTATTATCAAATTAATAAATAAATTTTCTATATGAACGTTGAAATAGTCCAATGATGAGATTCTATTACATTGAAATAAATCAAATAGACCATTAGGCCTAATCATTTCAGGAAAATCAAATGATTCCTAATGACAGCAGTAGGCTTAGGATTCGTACACTATTTGTATCCAACCTTTTGCATTACACTGATGATGGGATGGTAAGCAAAGCAAAACTGTAGTTGTGGAGGTGTTACATTGAATCCATGCACCAATAGCGTTGGAGATTTATCAAGAGCAGGCATACCCTAACGATACAATACCGTAGCCTTTGCCATTCATCCTGCTGCCATTTCATGTTCAGTGCTGTGTAAATCGTGGCTTTACAAGCAAAGCATTGGAATTGTTCTCGCCGATAATGTGTAACCACAGCCAACCTGTATAGTTAGTCCATGGTGCAACTGTCAGATAGGAAGTTGATTAACGAGCACATCTGTACTAAAGACACTAACGACACAGATGCGCCCGGAAATCTTCAGATCAGACACACAATCGGAGATGTCGGGCCTGGATTACAGCTAAAGAGTGAACTGCTAATATTTGAGGATGTTCGTTATTCATGACCTAGCTGAAATGAATGTTATGAGAGCCTTGGGTAAGGTTTTTCTGGAGAATACCGTAATTCATTTATAGCTCTCAAAAAATGGGTCGATTCATCATATTCTCACAATTTTGGTTTTAATTAGACCAGGAAGCTCATACATAGAGTACCTTGATATTCTTAACTAAATGCCCTTGATTAAAAATGAACTTTTTCACAATATATCACATGAATATCACACCAATACATAAAATATGAGTCAAAGTTTTTACTCATATTTTATATAAAAAGTTTATTATAGTTTTTACTTATAGTTTATATTGTTAACATAAAAATGTCCTTGATTGAAAGTTTTTACACTTAATAGTTTTTACTTATAGTTTATATTGTTAACATAAAAATGTCCTTGATTGAAAGTTTTTACACTTGACTTGAATTCACGTATAATGTATAATACAATATTTCAAAGTATCCTATGAAAAACAATTCGAACAATGTAATGACAAAGCTCTATTTTAGTTCAATCCTAGAACAAACATGAGATTATATTAGATTAAAAGAACATAAAAAAACCCTGTTAATACTATCCTATACTAAATAGTATAATGCAGATAAAATTGCTGAGCAATAGGCCAAGTTGTGAAATTAAGAAGTTAACTTGTGGTGAAGTATGGAGAATTTGAAAACGTTGATCCATTTATATTATATTTATATGACAATACATATTTTATATGATCTTAATTCTAAGAAGAATTTTCTTCAAAAAAATTTAACATTGGAACTTATTCAAATTATTCAAAAGTTGTAAAAATTGTGATATATTCTATACAATAATTTTCATTCAACAAAACATGAGAAAAAACAAATCATTCTAAAACTTCATAGCTTACTGTTTTCAATTAATTTTCCTCAAGTTATGCTGCCATCATCAATCAATCAGAGATTTTCACTTCATGAGTTATCAATAAAGAATTAAAATGTTCATTGAAATTATCAAAAAGCATCAAATAAATTATTGAAAATATCTGAAACTTCTATGAAAAATTTTTAGCTGAAGATAAAATGCTTCAATTAATCCAATTGAATACAATCAGGAATTGAAGAGCACTTTCAAAGATTCAACAGTCAACAGTATGAAGATTAAACTAAAGATTCAACAGTCATAAGTGTGAAACCTTTGGTTGAATACAGTATCGAAAGTAAAGAATAATTTGCCCAATTTAATGAATTAAGAAATTAAGATGTTTTTTTAAAGTATAATAAATTACTATTACTAAATAATTACTATTATAGCAGACTTTGGTTTTTTGAGAAGAATTTATTATCCTTTATTTAGAATTTTGTTTTGAACAGGTTAAAAGTATAACAAATTAATCCCCAATTACAAAGATGTAACATATCCTGTAGGTAGTTTCCTTGGAGAATTAACATTTAAACAAGCCCTTATTTGAATGTTGTTTAAGAATATCGTTAAGCTGCTATGTTTGTTTGCTTAGGAAATAATTGTGCCCCACAAGATGAGCCCACGCACAGCTATCAACTTTAATGGCTTGTTTCCACAATTAGAATTTCCTTCTTATAAATGATGCACGAGACGCCGACCCATGTGACTAGTGCCCTATACTTTTCAACAATAAGGTACCACGTACACTGTGACTGAATAAGCAACCCGTTCAGATTTCTGCTACATTTCCGAAAATCTTCATGGTTCCTGAACAATACGAATCGAACAAAAATAAATGAGAAATAAATAGTGAATTATACCAGTCTGGCTGGTATTAATAATCTTAATAATTATAAATACAGCTTGGAATGACCAGATTCGTCCTAAAACACTCTGCTAAGTATAGCAGGATCCAATTCAACTTGTTAGAAATCAGCTGTTTCAAAGAGCAATATCACAATACTTAACCTACAAATGCTGAATCTCATAGATTATTATTGAAAGAGTTATCTTTTGAAAAGGGTTATTCTTTTGAAGGTCTTCTTTAATAATCTTAATAATTATAAATACAGCTTGGAATGACCAGATTCGTCCTAAAACACTCTGCTAAGTAGTAATCACAATATTTACCAATCTCAGAATAGGATTCGGTAAGGAATATGATTAATGGCGATAGGAATATTATCTACTTTGTCATCCCATTTGAAGGGATAATATCGTGAAATTAATGAGTGTGTGGTAACGAAAAAAATACTTAACATTTCATTTTAAATGTATTAAATATTAATGTAAATTAATATTTTATTAATATTTAATTAATATTTTTAAAAAAGTATTTCATTTGGTCGCTTCCCATGCGTCAGAGGAATAAAGATTCAGTGAATTTGAATTTATTGATTAGTTACAGTAGGCCTACATAAATCTAAAGAAATTATTTATTTTGATAATAATAAAAAGTTCAGAGTCAATAAACTGCAGACAAAAAATAGAAGTCGTCTGATCACGTGAGCCAGTGAGAGATAAGAGAAATATAGCTGGATATTTTTAGAAGCTTAAAATATATTATTCACATGAGGCCATTCATTTTCGAGGTGATGAAAATTTAAATAATAGTGAGAGTAATTGTTGGTACTACATTCATCTCAGGAGTAGTACATCATTCACAACTGACTCTTGGAAGCCTGCCTAAATTTATTAGATACATGAGACAGTGATAGTGCTGCGTCTCAAGGATTACATACATATACAAGATTTATACACATATACATATCCCAAGATTCACCATAAATACATTTAACAAGATTCACTTGATAAATGTGTAAAAAAATGAATTGGCCTGTAATTTTTACTACCTTATCGACTGATACTGTAGCCTATATTCGATATTCAATAAATCAGTACCACACCAATAAGAATAGCTTATTTACTGAATTCAAGACCAGATGTCTGAAGAATTCATTTCAAGCATATGTAATAATTCTACTCCAGCATTCAAGAAATATAGTAAGGATGATATTGTTGAGAACTGTATTCCTATCTATAATGCCTTACATTATGAATCAGAAAACTATTGATTGATGTAACCATACAAAATAGTGTGAGTAGGCCTGATTGTTACTGTTGCAGTAAATAATAATTAAATATACAGATAGATACGAAGGTTAATGTCATTAAATGAAAAAGTAATAAATTATTATTGAAAATATTAATTTAATACATATTTCATCTTGTATCACCTAATTTACAATAGAGCACAGGATAACTTTACTGGGTGTTGGAAATTGACACATGAAGCGTTAGAAATTAAATTATATTTTTCAATTAATTTGTTCTAATGCATTGAAATTGAAAACATTTTTTAAATTATGTTTTAGTAGGCCTATTCTATCATTTTTAATTTTGTAGATTTTTGAAGCTGTAATAAAACTTTTTATAGATAGAACTGACTGTAACTAAAGTCTCTTCTGAGCGATAAAAATAGAAATGTTCAACACATAGTAAATTTTAATTTTGAGTACCTACTTTAATCTACCAACTACCAGACATCAAAAGTTCAAGGCTCCAAAATATAAATATCACGAAAACCAGATGAAACAAAACATTGGCCGTTGATTTCATTCACCTGTACAGTGGACGAGCGGAGTCTATTTTCGGACAACAGTGGCAGAGCGACGCAATCTCATTCTGTGTTGCAGTGAATTATGTACGGCAAATGAAAACTGACAGTCGTATTTGGCAAATGCATTAGTGTGCGCCGCGTCAACATGAAGCAGAACATGATGGCAGCTCCACCGCATCGATCTACACTCATGAAATCGATATTAGCAGGAACGCTAACTCAGTAAAGGCTGCTGTGATAATTTTGGCCTGAATCTTCTCGGGATTCTACCATGGGCGGATACAGGGGGGCTGTGGGGGCTGCAGCCCCCCTTAGCTTTAGTTAATTTTTTATAAGACTAAATTTAACTTTTCTAAGTAAGGAATAAATAATATAGAGAGCAAGTTGAGCATCTCAGTTGTGAAAAAAGAATATAAAAGTAAATAAATATAGGAATATCTTAAAATAGATGAATAAATTTAATATCTTATGTTATCCAGCATTCTAGAGATGCACCATCCCTCATCCCAAGCTTTGCTTTGCAACAATTATTTCCATTCAGTAGTACAACACAGAAGATAATATTTGTTGTTTATATTTGTTTCAAATAATATTTTGTTGTAAGCACAACTCGCAATCCACGCTCAGATTTTTTTTCTTTGCGGATTGCTAATTTTTCCAAATTGAAAATGTATTGAAATTTTTCTGTGTTGTACGAGTACTACTGAATGGAAAATAAATTTGAATTTTGAAAAAAAAATATTCAATGTAATGATGTTTTATGTAGATATTCATTATTTTATGAGGAATTTGTATTTTATGTTTGTAAGTATGAATGTTATATTATCTTTTGTTGACATTAATAAATTGAATTGAATTGAATATAAAGAGATAATAATAGCTTGTCAATTTGCAGTACCAATAGCTATTTGCTTGTCAATATGCCAGTCTGGTGCATTTAATTATACCTATTACAGACAAATTTCATTTTCATGTTTCGAATTCACATAACAATATCATTAAGAATTTACATAAATGTTATATATACAGTATATGACTTCCAACTTGGATTGTTCAAGTGGTGTCCAATTTCAATGCAGTTGAAATTCATTATTATTAGCTAACTTAAAATATTACCTGCATTCGAGGTAGAGAAAATGAAATAGAAAAGAAATAAAATATGCTTCCTTCCTTATAATAGAAGGTTTTTATATAATTATTATATAGCTTGTTTGGAGTTTGGTTCAGTATAGCTTAAAATAATAATGATTGAGTATTTCATTCTTACTCATTTATATTGGAGGAGTTTTGTACCGATTAATTAAGTGAATTAGAGAACATTGATGAATTAGGCACGGTACCTTACAGAAAAACATAAGCTTATGCTATTTTAGGACTGGTCTAACTACAAATAGAATAAAATATAACAGAATAGAACGGAATTTAAGAGTGAAGTGTCTATATTAGATAACTAGACTATTAATCAAAAAAAGAGAGAAAAAAATGCCTCCTACCGATTTTTAAATATTCCAGGCGTGAAATTTATCATTTACTGAAAATCGGGGTTTTATGTTTATCAAAGAAAGGTCAGTGATCATATTGTTGATTCATTATGTCAACTAATCAGTATAATTGACCAGAATCATACGGAAATTGATAATATGAGTTGAGTCTCATGAGACAATATTATCTCTGAACAAACAATAGCACGTTGATCTTTCATATTATCAACTCCCAGTGAACAGTGTGTTGTTGGCTGTAATTTGAATATTAATTCAAATTTATAAAAATCTACGTTTATGGTGCCTTAACACGATTTTTATACCAAAACTCATTCCCATTGGAGATTTTCATACATCTTTCCTCATTCCCTTGTTCACATTTCATTGTGTATATAATATAATTTGAATTATTTGTATTTTTCGAAAACTGTGTGTCAATAAATATAAAATGAGATTGAATGAAAATTTACAGCTAATAATAATTCATCGTCGGTCCCCTGCATGAAAAGCAGACATCATCTCTCATCATAACTCCTCCCATTACTCATGCACAAGCCTAGAGCTCAAGTGGGCATCACCCCCGAGAAAGAATTTTTGATTCATAAATTATCTATTATGAGGAACATTTTGTGTTGATTAAAACCATACAATTATTTATTTGTAGAAATCTGGTTGATGTTGTGGAACTCCATAATGAAATAAAACACTAGCGGGTATTGTCAATTCCACTGTTCCAAAACAGTGGAATTGACAATACCCTCTAGTGTTTTATTCCATACAATTATAATTCCATACCTGTGTAAATGAACTTACAAGTTAAATTTGATATGACTTGATACCTAAAACAAGACCGTGGAATGGAGAAGGTCTTGCATAAAACAAGAATAGATTATTTTTGCTTGAATTCATTTGAGTTTGAATCATAAGTAAGTCATTTCATCTTGCTAGAATCAGTTCATTCCATGGGCATAAGTCACAATTTTATGAGTATTAAATATAAAATACTGTATACGATTCTATCGTCTATTAGAATAATTAAATAATGATTGATTACCGGTAACTGATGTCTGCTCAACTGATGAAAAAGTTCTGTTTTTAATCAAGCTCAAAATATTGTGAGATAATTAGAAATAAGAGACTATAACAAAAATCGTTTTTGAATTACAAAATGGAAAGAGTATTATAATTCCTTTGAATAATAATTTAGTCAATATTTGCTTGGTTTTTCAAAGACCACTCGGCCGTCTGAGTGTCTGAGCAATCAGACATCAAAGAAAACTAACCAAGCTCAACTTTCCCAACATCAGAATGCTTTAAAAAAGCGTTTTGCAAATTGATTGAGTTAATTCAAGAATAATATTTTCTCAGGTGCTTGCCTCAAGCTAGACTCGTGTATTGATCACATCAAGCTATGGGGAAATATTAAAGCAACCGAGTTGACTCTCGCTGAACCTTCTCACGTTTCGCATTTTTCAATTTCAATTTCTCAAACAATGATCTTTCCCAGATGAGAAGAGTTTATAATTAGCTCCTCAATTTTTGTATAAGTTTTGCTTGGAAATTGAATTTCTGGTTTACATGAACTTGGAGAAGAAATTTTATTCTTCAAAAGTGGAAAACAGAACGTTCTTTTCCAGCAAAGCGCAGTCAATCACCTTTCATTAAGTAGTAAAGTTAATTGACTTTCAGTTGAACGGGAAAACGGTTTTATTTATTGAGCCAATGATGTTTTTCCTTATTATTACAGCTTCTATGTGTAAATTATTTGGATACGATGTCTCCACTATTTTCAAAGTATCATTTTATTATATGGCCTACTAGTATAATTATGTTTCTAGTAGGCCTATACTGGTACTGCAGTATTTTCATACACTTTACTGTTTACTCCAAGATAAACCGTTGATGGAAAAGTATATTAATGATTGTTTTTCAACAGCAAATCTCAATATTTCATTCAGATTTAGATCTATCCTAAAAGCCGATAAATTGAAATTGAAAAGCCGATAATCCAAGTTTGTTTTTAATTTCCATGGTTCTTAAAAATTGTGATGATACTAAAACTGTAATAAAAACATAATAATTATTAACGAAAAATTCAAATAAAAGAAAAAACTTATTCCTATTTGTATAGAACCCTTCAATCTCTGAAAATGGAAAATCATCCATTTTGCGAACTTCAGAAGAACAATAACTATTAGAGCAGTCTTGAATTCAACTTATGCATTAGTATGCAATGCTTCATTTCCTATTTTAACCTTCACATAGAGCAAGACTACTAAATAAACTGTCAGCTTCCTTCACTAAATTGACATGGATGTCAAACTGCTTTGATGTGCTCAAGTTGATGCTCTTCAATCATCTAAAGGGGGTTCGTGCTCTGGAATTAAGCAAGTTCAGAAATGCTACCGTCTTGAAACACTGCTGTTGGCCACTTCTTCGAGGAAGGATCAAGGCTGAAAAACAGCTTTCTGCAAATTAGCCTAATTGTACCTTGCGTATTCTGTCAGTGTCAACAAAGCTGCACTATTCTTGGAATTATAATCAGCCAATTACAATGCTATGGAGACTATAACAAAACAATTGTGTGTAAATAATCCGACAGTTAAAATCAATTAGAAGGTTCTGCCAATCCTGGCATTTCATTTTCTTAAGAGACTGTATTTTATTTACCGCGACTCAATTTTGAAGCTGAAATTTCTTATATACCTGTTAATTAAATTTATTGTTGGACAGTGAGTAACTTGATGAACAACATCAGCTATAAAGAGATGAATGGTCAGCAATTCCATTATCAGTGATTTGTGATAGGGCACGGCAACTAATAATAAGAGAATACACAATCATTTGGAGCCTATAAATTGAAGATTATTATAATATTTATTATATTGTATAAAAAAGTATTTTATAAATTGGATTTATAATATTAAATAGTCATAGGAATTGTGTTTCTTATCGACAACATAATTAAAATTACAAATAGTCAAAAAAAAGTGAATAAAAGATAGATTAAAATAGATGAATAAAATAGATTATAAAAGTGATTGTAAAATGATTGTAAATGAATTATTGTAATTGTAGAAATGTAAAAAGTAAAATGATTGTAAAAGAGTACTAATCAACCTTTATCAATTGAAGAAGTATATAATGGAATTTAAGATATTAGTAGAAGAGAAAAGATTTTAAAAAATTAACGAATCACTTATCAATTTACAAGATACAACATTTTCCTAAAGAAGTTTTTTTTAAGAGAACTAAAACTTGGAAGGATGAGGTATAAATACCGTATCATTAAAACAGAAACCTAATCGTAACGGCAGAACAGGAGTTAATTACAGAGGATGACCCAGCAAACAATATATCTAAGAGTTGGGGATGAATTTGGACAAAGACGGAGGTAGAGTGATAATTTGTGATTGTATAATTCAAAATGAAAAGAAAACAAATTGATAAAGGATACAGGAAAAACAGGAAATGTTATCAACTCCACTTAAATTCTACTATTATTGTTCTATGAAGGCCATACAAATTCAAGAAGCACTTTAATAATAATCATTTAAATGAGATCAAGCCCATGCAAATTTTTAACAAGAAAATTTCGAGTGGGTTGAGCTCTCAGCATTAGAATTATTCAATGGAGTCCAACCCACTAGTATTCAAAATCCAGCTCCTTTGGGTTGAATTATGACGAGAGTTTTCTAAATTTAAAAACAATTCAGAATTTTGAAACGCAGAGTTCTCGTTTAAATCTTAGCTTTTCAGAAGGATAATGATATAAAGCACAAGTAGTATACATCTACATTTGTATATGTAAAATTGCGCTGTTCCACCAATTTACTGAAGAAAAACGTTTTTGGTCTTAAAACTTCTTGTACAACTCAAAAAATAAACTTGAAAAAGAAAAAGAGACAGTCAGGCTAATTTGTCATAGGCAATGACAAAATGGATGCTCGGTTGAATAGTCAAAGCATATAAGCGAGGACTTTTTATTTATCTTTTTTACATACTCATAATTTTAATGGTAATGCGTTAGAAAAAGAGAATAAAGGTAACGATGAATCGATCTTTCATCTTCCAGAAACCACATCTTTAAACACTTGATAATTTAGTATCTGGCTGAATAAATATGAAATTCTTTAATTAGAGATTTAAATTATTAGTAGGCTAGTGCCCAGTTTTTCAGTCGTTCAATAAACTTATTGAATCAATAATTTTTTTTGCATTTGAAAACACATGGTTATTGATTCAATAGTGCTATTGGATCCATAAACTGTCTATTGAGCGACTGAAAAACCGGGCAAAGGTGTAGAAATTCTCAAATTGGTGTACCATAATTTTTTGGAAAGCCATAAACTTTCCTTAGCTACGGTAGTAGGAGAGTGAGGAAAGCAATAATTGAATTGAAAATACTCACAAAAACCCGTCATACATGACAGTTCTGGACTCACGCCGGTCCTGAAACGATACCGATTTACGTGCGCGTTTGAACATGTTCGGCGGTTATCGCTTTTCAAAAACACGGATCGGTAAAAATGCTGACGTCACCGGCTAAGCTGCGAGCGATCAAAAGTGGCGCGACATTTTACAGCGGACACGTGTGGCGACATTCGACAAAGAGTGTCGCCGGCGATGCGACAGAGCGGCAGCGACAGACGACCGCGACAAAGTTCCATGTCGACAACGAGGGTTACATGGAGAACATCCGCGGATAAGAGAGCGCTCAGTCCACGTCTATCACTGGCAATGAATGGATGGCAACCGAATGTGTCACTTGTGGGTGGATGAGGAGGAGGTAGAAGGAGAAGGCAGAGGAGGAGGAGGGGAGGAAGAGGAGGAGGAGGAGGAGTAGGTACAGAAGGAGGAGGTAGAGTTGAAGGTGGAGGCAGAGGAGGAGGAAGAAAGAAGAGATGAGAGGGGATTAGATGGACACAGTAGGCTAGCGACCGGTGCATAGAACACACACAGTTTATTATAAGACACACTAGTCGATTGAACAATGACAACACTGAGTAATATTTGACATTATTTGGCTCAGCCTGTGATTTGGTGTGAGTTCGTGGAACTGATATTATGTTGGATGAAGCTAGTGAACACATGTTGATAATGACAAACAACACTGATAATGAGATAAAGGAAGATGTAAAATTTTGCAGGGAGATTTATGTTTTGAATAGGACAGAATTATATTAATTATAAGTTCACAAATTTAAAATTGTATATTAAGCATAGCAATAGCACAATAATTTCGTTTCTCTAAAAGACCAAAGAATTGTTATGTTATGATAGAATCAATATAGACAGAAAAAATTGATAAATAAAGCTGATTAGTTCAATATGAATTAATAATTATTTTTTTCTAATCTAGACAGTAGTGCCAAACAATTAATGAATCAGTTGCAGAACTAATGAAACAAAATAAGTTATGAAATTTTGTACTAGTTAAGTATGGTACCTAGCAAACAAAACAACAAGATCACAAAGAATTATTGAAGTATTGAAAAATCAATAAATTGAATCGATTGAATTGCAAGATTCCAACATAACTTATACCATTTGCGTACGTAGAAGCACATAAAGACTAAAAAAAGATTGTATCCTTAATAAAAAGTAAAATTGTTTAAATCGACATTTGGGTGCCACAACTAAATGTTTTCTTATAATTTTCTATAGACATTTTTCTATTATTAGTTGTTTTGAAACTGCACCACATCTTTACCAACACACTCAAATATATTGAAAGACCTTAAAAATCGTTTACTGTAATACATAAGTCTGACAATCTCGAGTACAAATACGGTATATAAATTACGGTATTATAAATTTCCAACATGAATAATCTTTACAGTGAGAAATCTGTGCCTTCAAGTACGTACACTTATTTATTTCCAACCTCCCTGAGATGATTAAACTTGAGAACATCTATAAAATTGTCGTGCAGAGATCTACAAGACCGGAAACCCTCATCAAGAACTATGGATTTAATAGAAAATGAAAACCATCAACAAAAACAAAATTCCAGTTCAATAAGGGAATTTAACTATGAATTAAAATCGCATTATCCATGCCTTATCATCTTAATTTGACAATTAATTACCTTAAAAGATTATCATCATTCAATGTTGTAAGTTGTTATATACCAAGTATCAGTTTTAACCAGTATACAAGGTGCTAAAGAATAGGAACAACATTCAAATTTAAAATATTTTTTATTAATAACGATGTCTTCAAATTATTACAAACATAATCATTGAGTTACGTTGAAATTATAGGCCATTTGATCACAGTCAATACTTGTCTTCTGACAAGTTCAAAGAAAACATGATTGTGCTAACCATTAAGAACGGTACAGTATGAATGAAGAATCAAATTCTATTTTTGAACTACAGTTAAAAATCATACATGCGATTTATTACAACGCATCATAACAAAACATTAAAATATGTTATTCGAATAATATATGCCATATAACATGAACTCTTGATAGACTAGTACCTGATTTCTTGGTCTTTCAGTAAAATTTTTACTGAGGAAGAAAAGTTACTGGAGAAAAGTAACTTATTCAATATTCACTGGTCCAGTAAACAGACTTACTGGATCAGCAAAATGTTTACTGAACGATTAAGAAACCATGCATATCGTTGTGAAAAATTATCAGACCTATGGTGAGCATTCATTTCACCTAAGGTGAGATGAGTTATCCAATAAAAAATTGAGTTTCAACCGACTGATGAGCACCATTCTCTTATAGTCAACAAATAAAGCATTAAAATCAAAGAGAAGCAAATAAAACAATATCTGTTAACTAGTAAAGTATTCTTCAAAATAGAGAGGTAAAAGAAAATTTACCATTCAAAAAAAGAATGAAGTAGAAAAAACTCGAAATTACAAGTCGAAAAAATAATAATTATAAACATGTTATAGCTTCATTTGTTGACTGAATCAAATTTTCAGTGAACACCAAACAGTAATGTTAAATCTCCTTCCTATCAAGTTTCATTAATAGTAAAAAGTACCTCCTTAAATTAACATACTGTTGTTATATACACAAAAATATACACAAAAATGAGGAAAAATGATATTGATAAATAAAACCTTAAATGTCGATAATCGACAAATCTATCATAAAAATAGTTCGATATTAAAAAGTTTACGTTAACAGGAAAGAAACCACAAAAAATAACGTGAATATATTCTTGGAGTAACATACCACTTTCGAGGACTCAACTCAAATTCTCCACCACCAAATCGTCCAGATCAATTTCATTCTCAGATGATCGATGGCTTGTTTTGCGGAGAGCGTCATTGAAACTTTTAACCGTGTCTTGGACGGAAGTCTGCGATGCTTCTTTCCAACAGCACATTATTTCATTCACTTCATCTTTCACTGAAATCACTTTTATATCGCTGAATAGACGTTTGTGATTGTTCCTTGTCACTTCACGTAATGATTCCAGTCGACAAACGAAGTTCAAGATGAATATACCTGTAAAGACAGACTACATTATGCTTCTGTTGATTTTTTATACTACAAGTATTGCTTGTAGTATCAAGCAATCAGTTGAAGGCATGCAAATGTCATCCACAAAAATGCATCGTATGGTCGCGCTTTAAGACAGTTAAAAGCCAATCTACATTCTCCATTGGGAGCCTGGCTAATCGTTAGTAAGGCTAGTCAGTCACTCCCAATATTTGGAGGCATATTAAATTGTTGCATTGCACTATACATAGCTGCTTAACACAATGTTATCCAGCAGTGTTTTGTTCCCATCACTGGGTTGCGAAGACTAGCTTATGGTTGAGATGTCAATGTGCTAACCACACGTTACATCTTTTCTGGTTAATGATCATTCACCTCTGCTGATTCAGTCAAGTGGATGTGAAACTGGCAACCAGCTGGTAGGCCTAAGCTCACATAGGGCTGTTGAGCCATTGACAAACAAACAAAGGCCAATCTACACAGCAGTGGATAGATGGACGCCACTCTAGACATATAATTAATTCAAAAACGTAGAATGATCGAATGAAATTATCCAAATATATGTATTTGATACCTTTTTTTGATAAGATCTTTGATGTGTTCTCCAAGGTTTCCATTTCAACGAAGATTTTTGGAGGACAACTGAGACCAGGAACACATTCATGGCTATTAATATCAAATAGAACTGCATCGAAAGTTTCGCCTGTAAGAGGACAAAATATTTTATTAGATACTGTAAATGCTCATTTAGATTTATTTTAAGAGAGATTAAGCACAACATAGTGAGCCAGTACGCTAATAAGTCATTTCATAAAAAGTATTAAAGTCGAAAACTGAAGATAACATTTTCAAAATTTTTGGAAGACATTTATTTTATTTAGCGAATGGCTTTCGTCGATGGGGAGACCTGAAGGTTGTTCCACCTCGCCGTGTTTAATCTAATTCCACTTAGGTTGAAGTTTTATCCATTTTTAGAATGATTTAAAATTTTGAAAAGAATCTTTTTGAATGAGTTTTAATTACCATAGTCAAGCTCCATAATGAAATATATTCCATACTTTTCCCATCTCATATAACTTACTCATAATAGTTAATTATCCCTGATTAACAAAAACATTTCTTCACTACATCTACCTATACGCATAACCATACATCATAACCATAACTTACATCATCCATAATGCTTACATGAATATTGCTCCACAATATTATACAGTATAGCTTAAACTGATAATAATTGTTTCTCCCTATGAATTATAGCAGGATTAATTTATAGAGTGAGAAAGCAGCTGTTTGACACAGAGTCAGAAAACAACAATAATCCAAAGGCTTAAAAGTCTTAGGGCCGGTTCATGAGCTCGGGATTTAACCAAGAATGACTTTTATCAATACTTTCTAGGTTGATGTGAAAAAAGGTTTTTGTAATCAGGAGTAATTAACTACTACGAGTATATGAGATGGGGAAAGTATGGCATATATTTCTTTATCTTCGACTATGATAACGTAAATATTACAGTTTCACAATATTGTTGAAAAGAACGTCAACTTTTTGGGGATGCTAATTAAACACAAGATTCAACACAAACCTGATTTTACCGACGTCTTGATGTAATCTACTCCATCAGCAATAACTATTTTCATTTTGTCACTCTCTTCTAATCCGAAGTAGTTCACTGCTATGTTTTTTACTTCTGGGTCAATGTCTACCACGGTAATGAAGGCCTGAAAAGAAATTTCAAGTTCAAATATCAAAGAAATTTTGAATAGAACATATAGGTTCACAATAACAAGGTAATAAGAAACAGTTGATTTCTCTTGATATGAATTTCAAATTTGTTTATTGACCAGAAAAAGAAGAGCCGATCATTAAAGTATTTTTCTTCTTACATTATTCGAATAAGGTAGGTTTCATATAACTTGATCTTTTGGAATTATATTTATAGTACTATATTCATAGTGTTTATACTGTAACACTGCTATATGTTTTTGATTGATGAATGAGTGAACTTGAACATAACTTAAAATTGTTTTTACAATTCTTCCTTCTCCAATAAACTTGTAACTTTATTTCCAATAAGCAAGTATGAATAAAACTCTGCTCAAGATGTTTTTGTATCAACAAGTAGTACAAAAAATTTCTAATAGAATACAGATAGCATAGAAAAATCCAAAGGTGCAGTTGCTTACCTGAGGAAATAATCTTCTTGTAAACATAGCCAATCCACCACCACCCAGACCAATGATGAGTATCTTCAAGTCAGACTTCCCTAATGTCTTCTGAGCTAAGTAAACCCCCAACAACATGTAAACATGATGCTGACATGATAGATAATCTAGATCAACCTTTGAGGGTAATCCGTCACCTGAAATAAAAATATTTTGAATATTAAAGACATATCCCCTAAGTGAAGAGAGTGCAAAATCAAAATGTATTTGATAACATACGTCAACAGATGAACAAAGCAGTTTGAAAGTATTAAAAAATTTTATAGTGAAAGTATTCAGACGCTTCTTCTCTCTAGTAAGTGGTTTGAATTTATTCTGTAGATAAGTTTATTTGTTTCCTTATTCCATAACTAATGGAACAGTTTCAAACTATTCATAGAAATTTTTAATTTCATGGAAAATTACCATTAGGCCTAGTTACTTTCAATATTGTTTGTGGAACAAAATGTTCTTATATGATCCATGATTTACCACCATTAGCCTACTTTTTTCCAACTATCACTGGATAAAATACATAAATTAATTAATATTTTTCCAACTGGAAAGCGTATATAGGAGCCCGTGAAACTTGAGTGAAGAGAAAAATTCAATGCTCGAACCCAATGCTCAAATTTGTGATTAACTTTATTGATATAGGCCGCTTTACAGTTGGAAAAATATTAATTAATTTATGTTTTCTATCCAGTGATAGTTGGAAAAAAGTAGGCTAATGGTGGTTTATATAATATAGGTATCTAAAACAAATGAGAATAAAAACAAATACTCACTGGAAGGCAACAATCTAGCTTCTGATTGAACAAGGCTTTGATTGCTGAAAAATATCAGTCGCCTATAGGTAACTGAATTCTCTCCTTCAGCGTCTTCGATTACATACTCTCCAGACATTTCACTCTTGCCTTTGTAAACCTCTGTCCTTTTGCCAAGGTCTGAACCAACTGACAAGAATGGTATTTTCTGGAAGAGAACGAAAATCGAGGAAATCAATCAAGTGGAATCTTATTCAAGATGGCGTTCAAAATTTCTGTTTCGTTTCTAGTCTACTGTGATTTATGTCAAAACAATGTATCGAACACAGAAAAAATAATTCTTACCTTTTTCTAGTAAATGGAATATATAAAATAATGGCGTTTAGTTCATCTTTCTATTTTTAAATAAGAACCGAGCTACGAGATCTTTAAAAAATCGGTAAATTTTTGGTAAAAACAACTATTGAAGAATAATTATTTTCTGCAAATATTCCATCAAACTATCTGTATTCTTGACATTGTAATAAACATTGTGTTGTGATACATGTCATGATTTCTGATAATAATGTAATACAGTGGAACCTGGATAAAGAACTTTTTCAATTCGAATATTACCCGTAGTCCCTAGCATTTCGGCCCCGTTTATAAAGAACTTCTTCAATTCGAATTTTCGAATAATTCGAAAATCCTTAAGGCTAGGCGTACACCGGTTAGTCAAGACAAGACAAGACAAGATTAGTCACGTTTAGACACATAGTTGCTTATGAAGCAGCACACACTGATGCTATGACTAATCGGTGTGTGTTGCTTCATAAGCAACTATGTGAAGTACTGTGACTAAACGTGACTAATCTCGTCTTGTCTTGTCTTGACTACCCGGTGTACGCCTAGTCTAATGCCCGGTTTTTCAGTCGCTCAATAGACAGTTTATGGATCCAATAGCACTATTGAATCAATAACCATGTGTTTTTAAATGCAAAAAAAAGTTATTGATTCAATAAGTTTATTGAACGACTGAAAAACCGGGCATAAGGTTTAAAGTATCCAAGTTCCACTGTATTTTCTAATTAAAATGAATCACAATAATAATTACAGAAGTGAATTCAATTACAATTTTAATTGGTTTTTATTTCTCGACAGAATCCTCACCATAATGCCAGTTGAATGGTACAATTTATTGCATTTTGAAGAAGCAGACTTGTTCTACTAACCTGTTTCTGTTTGTTGATGCGCGCCGGAGCCATGGCGCGCACCGCATTGCTGGTCTCATTCTGTACAGCCTGCTGGTCGGTGTACTGGCAGCCCCTGTGCAGCAGAATGAAAGCGAGCCGGTCCATTCCCGAACTGGCCACTACCGATTTCCTGCCTTCCTTAGTACCGAACAGCCATTCTCTTTCTCTGCAAAAAAAGACAAGAGTTTTCACATTATAAAGTTGACTTACTACTTCATAAACCATTCGTCATCGATTACAATGATAATGATTAAAAATCAAGTCGGTTCATTTACAAAATGTACTATGATGATAGACATACGCGTCTCGCCGCGGGGGCATGCGCCCCCCTCCCCCAACATCTTGTAGAAAAAATGCTGAGATCTGCTAAATAAAATAAATATCTGGTGATACTATCTCAATTGTTTTCATCTAGGCCTACACAAAATGATTCTGAGCATTTTATTGAGTAGACAAATATATAAAAGTACCGTTTTGTAGTATGCTCCCCGGCTCGTATTACCGAAATTTCAATTTGTGATTTCATTTCATTTCACAGCGGTTGATTTCAATAAGATTTTCGTGCAACTAACATGCAAACAATGTGATAGGCCGCAAGAAATATTTGTTAGATGATATACTAACCTGCCCTGCGGCACCAGGAAAGCGGCATAGGTCATAGCTTCGGGTGGCTTTGCGCACTTTCTGTCGACGACAACAATGGTGTAGCGGGGGGGCGCGGCGGGGGGCTGGTCGGGCGGGGAGAGGTCGATGCTGACCTCGCCGCTGTCAGCGATGCTGTGCGTCGCCAGGCCCGCGCACAGGGCGGCCGTCTGCTGGCTCATGCCTATCGCGTCCAACATCGCTGCTGTGCTGGCCAGTCGCTCAACTGTGTCTCCCGAAAGGACTACTTCGAGAACCTGAAAACAAACAAATAAATCAAATCTATCAAAAACCTGGAACCAAAACAATTGCATACTTATGTCACTCGAACTAAAATAATTTCAAACTTTTCATTATTGTACTTAACCTATAAGTTCACCATATTTCATTTACTTGATCAAAAATACGATATCAAGGAGAGATAAAAACTGGCGTTAAGCCCGGTCTAGACGCTACGATAAGTTTGTCAAACTTATCAGGGTTATTTTAAATTGACATAAAACAGCTGATTTAACGTCAGTAAACGAGCGTACATCATCAGCTGTTTTCTGACAAGTTAAATGGATCCTGCTATATAGTAGGATAAAAAATAAACTACTTATTTTTTCTTGATGAGTAAATCTCCTTTTCAATTGAATTCTTCGTGGTCAACTACTACTGCAGGTCGTTTCAAATACCTATTTTATTGGTGATAAAAGCTCTTTACTTAATTCATGTGAGGAAAATTTATTTAATGGTTAGAAGTAATATTGAGCAGCAGAAACAGAGTATCATTTGATTTAACTGCAAAGCATTTTTCTCTTTAATAATTATTTTTTTAACGAGAATATTAGTTCAACATAACAATGCACAAGAAATGACTCATTTGTAGTTCGATTCAAAATTGACCAAAATATTGATTCAACAAGTTTTATAAAAGTATTAATTTATTTTATGAATATTTTAGCGCATTATCTTGTACAAAATAGTAATAAATGACTTTAATGAATTTATAAGACAACCAACTTCTAGTTTACGACACAAAAATATATTTTCAATTAACTTATCAATTTTGAATCAATATATTTGATCATAGATAGCCTATGCACTTGAAAGATGTTTCAAATATGAATAAAGACACAAAATCTATCTATGTTCGACAATTTTTCAAGAAAAAATGTTCTTTACCTAAAAGTTTTTTGTTTCGCAACTAAAACACACTAACCCAAACTCAGTTACTTTCTAATGAAGATACATCAGTTGACTAAAAAAGAATTAATTTAATCCTCTATTTATTGGATTCATCACATCAAATTAGTTATGATAAGAAAACGATAAGCTTCTGGTTGTACTCAAGAAATGCTTTCATTCGAAAAAGCCTGATCTTAGGAAGATGGTACCATAAATACAGTATCAGGGAATGAACAATCAGTATAAAGAATAGAGTGACGGTTCAAAGGTACGTTCGTATGCGATAGTCGAAAATAGCAACATTAATAAGCACATATTTTTTATGCATCAAGTTTTGAACAGATAAAGATAAGCTGTGAAAATTTGAAAGCCATTATCAGATTCAACACTTTTATGATAGTCAGTTTTCACATGAATATTTTTTTTTAATTTTACATACACCATAGTTTATGTCTAAAATGTATCTTAACTTGAAGAATAACATTCAGAAATTTGGGAGATTGTAAGACCTAATCATAATTTTATATCGGAACTATTGAATTTATATATTACAATAGTAGGTTCTAGCTAGCTAGCTTCTGCAATAGTAGACTAGCTATTGCAGAAAAAGAAACAATTCATATTGACATTACAGCCTACAAAAAAAAGATAAATTAAATTCAAGATTAAAATTCAAGAAAATATAACGTAAGACTGTTAATAGAATAATATGATGATGTAAAATTGAATTGGTTTGTAAAAAAAGCTGATAACATTAATATTATTTTATGAATGTACAGTATAGCTAGTTTTCAATCAAGCTTTAGCAACTAACATGCTTAAAATCGTTAAGCATTATTAGTTTAAATTAGGCTTTCTGAAAACATACCTGCGCTTATTCTAGTGATTTTGATAGTACGTTTTTCACTTACCGGTTTAAAATTCGGCATAGCTTTCAACTTAGTACAGACAACCACAAACACAGGCATGCGATGCTCAAGTTCATCACTATTATGGCACTGACATATTCTGATGAGAAACCCTAAGGCTGGAAGCTGTTCCAGCAAGTACGATAAAACATGTTTCTGGAGAAGAGACACAATTATATATCTTCCACCTATTTTCAATACTCTGCTGATATCCTAAAAATGAAAACAATGGATAATATCTTGTTGTTAGAAAGTAAAAATTCCATTCAAAGAAACACCTAAGTTATGCATATTAAAATAGAAGATTCCATTATGTTTAGTACATTACTATGCATTGATAGAACAAACAATTGGATTCTTGTCGTACTATTTTGAATTATACATCTATTTAAAATTTTACAAATATTAAAATGACGATTAAAATTCACTCGTATATACAACGCTGGATATTCTATTGATACTTTATATGAGAATATAGTTGAAATAGAATTCAAAAATTATATTGCTCGTTGTATTACGGATTTTAGACAATTCATATTTTAGATAAAATGAATTTTGAAAACAATTCAGAAATTTTCAATTAGACAATCAAACCAATAGATAGGTTTAAAACGTACCTTGAACATATTCAAAACGGTTTCTTTAGATTCATCGGTAACCTTAGGCAGAAGAGCGTCCAGCGTACCTTTATCTAGAGCAACATTGAATGTTCCGTCTTCAAATTCCATTTTTTGTACATCCATTTGTTTAAAAACAAGGCCATTGCGTTTTTTACACTTTCTTTGCATTTGTTTGATGGCCACATTACTTATATCAATGTTCATCATACTCCTGCAACAAGCAAAGTGACATTATTTTAAAGGACTAATATTTTACAACCTGGTTCCTAATCATTCAGAGAATAACTAACTCACACAATAATGTATAGGCTATTATGAGAATTATTGCACAAAATAAAAAGTAAACTGTCCTTTCTACAAACTCTTTATTCTTCATGTCTAATTCACCTCGCTGCTCTCTCTGTGACTATTCATCAAGTTCAAATTAAGTTTTTACAGTTGATGAGGTCTGGTTGTCTGCAGCTCATAAGCCGTAAAAACAGCCCGAGTACATTTTTTAAATGTTATTTCACACAAGTCACTGTAGATTTTAATAAAATTTAATTTCTTTAGTACTAAACTGCAAGAATGAATAACTATTTATTCCATGAAAATAAGGAACAATAATTGTTTGCTTTTCAGATTGGTTTCTACTCGATTCGCAGATTTGACGTCTATTGAGATCAGGGATCGGGAATAATGCAGTATCTCAATAGTATTAGGTTTTTCAACTCAATAAAAATAAGAAGAGTACCTTTTTCAATTAAGAAAACTAAAATACTTCCCGGTGGTTCAGAACCCATTTATTAAACTGTACGTCCATTCATCTGTCATCATCATCCTTCTCATTATCCACGCAAATGCTATAAGAAAAGAACTTACGTAGGAATCAAAATAGCAAAAATAGAGTTTAAAAATAGGTAACAATGAGACATTTTTCAAAAGAGAACTCTTCATAGTAAGTTACTTACTTGTATCCAGCATCATATAAATCAACACTGAGGTTTGAGTTACCGCAGCCAATAACAAGAATTGAATCACTTATCTTGATGTACTTTTCAAATATTCCTCGAAGCTCTCTGTACTCTCCATACCTTCAAATGACAAGTTAAAAATATATTTAATAGAAATTTATTACTCACATTTAGATAATTTTGTAATTAAAATTAAAGGGGGCGGGGGCAGGTGCACCGACCAAAGTCTTGGGCGCCTTCGAACCACGTGACGGCCCTGTGTAACGTGTAAGCGCAAAAGAATGTTTATTCAAGTGTGCAATCAAATTTCAATCCATGTACTTTGAACGTTCAGAGCAGTACGTATAAGCTCCGTGTCCCTGGGAGGAATGCAATAAGTAATCGAAAACCGGTTTTTGTAGTGTATTTTTAGCATTCTTCGTCTCTCCTCTTCAGCCGGCAGGGACACGGAGATTAGACTCGGGAAGTACTATTGATGTGTACTACTGTGTAGCTACTGGCGTTTTCAATTTTTGACCAAATTCAACATATGATACATGAATTTGAACCGCCTAGATGAGCTGAGAAGAATGAGCTATTGTTTGATAAGATCCGTTCACATATACAAAAGTTACGGGCGTCCTAAGTTTATCATCCTCGAATGGTCCTTTCTCACCTTCCACTCATCTCGAGGGAAGATATGAGACGACTCCCCGGACATCCAGACTGTTGGGAGGACCAAAGAAGTATAAGTAAGTAAGTTATGATAAATCTGAACTCACGTTATGGACTGGTTAGATTGAGTACGGTACCGTATTTTATTCAATGATAACTTTTGCACATATTTGTATGTTTCAAGGGGGCGGAAGTCAAAATAGTGCCTAGGGGTGCAAAATTTTTAAATCCAGCCCTGTGAGAGGCCAGTTAGCCGAGGTAGCTTATCGTCAGTCTGATAATACAGAGGTTATCGGTTCCTGTTAATTACAATTGCAACAGATTTTGACAACAGGCGGCTACTTCCGTCTTTTGCCGCCCCCGTTCCCAGCTGCCTAAAAATGTTCCTCATCTTATTACCCACATACAAGCTCAAGAGCTCATGTGAGCATCGCCCTCACAATAGACTACATATATTTTATGAAACAATATTTTAATCACAGATTAAAATAAACAACATAGAAAAATTTATTCTGTAATATAATTTTATGGTAGCCTAAGTTATGATTACCATTCGAAAGCTTCGTTGCCTCTTTTCACAAAAAAAGAATCCCAATAATCCTTCTTTGTGAAATCTGAGTCAGATTTAGGTAGGATGTTCATTTTTTGAAGTTTATAAATAATAGTTTGATGAATAATACACAATAATTAAATTTCACAAGCACATGTGCCGCGGCGAATTATTATTGTTTTCCTAACCTCAAACTTCATTCGTTACTTGAAGATCAAGCAGGGCCTACTTGACTACAGTAGTCAGTTTCAGAAACATATGATTATCAAGGTGTGTTTTGCTGTCTGCACTGTTTACAAATTTCAATTTTTTGGTTTGCTTGAAGAAGAGAAATAATGTTTAGTTATCATTGAATACTGTACTTCTGATTATATAATGTTCAGAAAATTTTTGTTGAATTAGGTGGTATCTATATGTGAATGAGTAACAAACTAGCCAATAATTTCTTAAAGAATCATTCTGTGAATTTTGATCTTTGACATTGGAACTTCTGAAATAACCTCAATTCTTATTCATCATCTATTGTAAATGCTCAAGGTAGGTCTATGAAGTAAAATAATGGATTTATATTGGAATTGTCTGCAAATAAAATGTTATGAACAATAATAAGTTTATTGGACTTTAACTATATGTCTTTTATTTCACTATAAGTGAAATAAAAGACATAAATTATTTAATAATTTATTAATGTTCTAGGAGCATCAGGGTAAGCTATAGATTCATGTTCCAGGTTTGACAAATTAAAAAAATATTTGGCAAAATATCATACTATCTAATGTATCATCCCTCCCTAAATTCAAGGATGAGCACGATAACCTCTTCTCAAAGATATCAACAGTACTGCCGTGGGGTTGTTTTGACCTTGATTGGTGAAAGTCTGTAGTAACTATAATATAGTAACCTTTCTTACCTTCAATTATGTATTTCATCTGTATTGTGCAAATATACAGCAAATCCTCTCATTATTTCTTGACATATTTTTCAAGGTACCGTTTTGATTCCATTTATAAGCTATCCATGGCTATTAATTCTGAAGCTTTGTTCTGGTAGCTCAAACAGCAATGATTTAATTGAAATGTGAATTTTTGTGTAGGCTCGAATGAGAATTTCGTGTACTGTAGAGTCCAAATGTAAAAAGAATCAATGGCATCAACTATAAGATACAACTCTTTCTGCTGGGGGATTGTGTTTGCATCGATAACATGGATGATAATTCTCTATATGTACTGGCTTTTGAATGCAGTGAGTATTTTTATTTATTTTAGTATTTAAATAGTAAATATCCTACTAGTTTAGAGTAGCTTAAATATATTCTTGAACGTAAGTAAAAAATTTGCTAATAAGCTTGAACATGCATTTCATCATACTGTATTTTCCAAATTTTCATTAGCAGGCTTACAATGCCTTTTTCAGGTACCGTACGGATATCAATTTTAATAACTAAAGTTATTGATAATGTGCTAATTATAATTATTATCATTATATATATGAAAAGAGTTTCGTATCCGACTTTCAAAAGTTCGTGGAAAAGTTTGAGTGAACCGATTTTGATGCTGGATTTTGATGCCGATTTTGAAGGCTGTATTTGTTTTTCAAAAAGAATCATTTTAAATGTGAGAAATTTGATAAAAACTTGAAATAGTTTCCTGTGGCGTGGCCTTATTTGTTGGCATAAAATGTAGCCTACTAAATTATTAAATCTAAATTATTATAGGATTATATTATATACACTAATAAATTATTAGAGTGTTAGTTTTTGAAATGACACATTGATAGAGCTTAAAAAGGTTTTTAGAATAGTAGTACAGTGATCAGTAATCAATGTACAAGGTAGGGTTTCATTAGTACGACTGAGATGCTGTCAGCTGCAGATAATCAAAATATCAACGATTTAAAACTAAGAATTTTAGAAAATTCAAGTGAGCGGCGCTTTGCGCTGCATGGGGTGAACTCGTTAAGAATTATTCAAATTGGAAGTAAGGATAGTAGTTGTAGTAAGGTAATACTGCAGTAAGCTTAGTATTATAATGTTATCACTTGCATGTACTTTTATTTTGTACTGTTGTGATACCGTAATAAGTTATTTTTCTTATTCTTATTATTATTATATATTCAAAAGTAATTAGGATTAATTTATATTTTTTCCTTGACAGGATTCTACTCATAGCTTCCAACAAACCACTGTACCATTCACACCGAGTCAACCAAGGATTAATAATGAAATTCTGCTGCCCTATGAGGATAATGATGCGCAAAGGCAAAGAGCCAAACAGAAATATTTCAAAAATCAAAACTATCTACCAAAAATGAAATACAAAAACAGCAACAAATTAATTCAACAATTGCAACCTGAACTTATCAAGCCCAACGTTGATCTACCTGACGGTAAGTTTATTTTTGAGATAGTTTATATCAACTTGAAAGAAAAATAATTACCGTATACAATCTCACTTTTCGTTCTAAGGTATTATTTTTGGTATTCCTAGCGTATCACGCTCGTGTGAATGACGTTTATGAATCAGTTAACATAAAATATCTATCTAGAAATAATTTAGAATCCTTTGTGCCATTCTTGTGGATTAGGTTTGTTAATTTGTTGAATGTGAATATTGTGAATATCTTTCCTTGAGTGAATTTGAAAATTTTCACCAATATCGAAAACCTCTTTGATTTCACTCACCCACCAATGAAATCAGTAAATGAAAAGGATTCAAGAACACTTCAGATGTATTGAAAGCTGATAGAATACTTTTCAATTCCATTTGAAAGAATCGTTTTCATTTTCTGTCATCAAAATGAGTGTATCAAATTAATCAGATGTACTGAAAGCTAACAGAATAGTTTTGATTTCATTAGAAAAATTCGCTTTCCTATTTCGATTAGAAAAATTTTCTTACATATTGAAAATGAGCCTATTATTTTTATCATCCTAACTCCATCAAAATTCTAAGAAAATTTCTAATCCATACATGGTACCTAAACCAAATTAATTATATTGCTAAGAATTAGAATTGAGTATTCTTATTTATAGTTTAATGTGTATTGTTGTATACAGTATTATGTGTCTCCTATAATACTTTCCCTGTTACAGATTTGGCTGAAATAGGCATGGTGAAATCATTGGATGATTTGAAAGTGAGAGATGAGGGATATCACCAGTTTGGTTTCAATGCCCTAGCAGGGCGTAATCTGGGCATGTTTCGTGAAGTACCCGACACCAGACATAAATTGTAAGCTTTCTATGATTACTACATCTGCCTTAATGTTATCAAATTCAAAATGAGTTGGAGATACCATAGCATG
Source organism: Laodelphax striatellus (assembly GCA_017141395.1). Lineage (NCBI taxonomy): Eukaryota > Metazoa > Arthropoda > Insecta > Hemiptera > Delphacidae > Laodelphax > Laodelphax striatellus. Next base: position 49,496,545 of record CM029531.1, read on the forward strand.
TTTTTCATTGATTCATTTATTGTAGAATTAAATCTTGAAAATATTCAATCATCTAATTATCAGTTGCCTGCAATTTATTTATATAGCAGGATCCTTTTAACTTGTCAGAAAACATATGTTTTACTCGGCCATCAGTACAATACTAAACCTACAAAATGCTGAATCAGGATTGAAAATCAAGTTATTCTGATACTTTAATTTTAAAGACTTTATGACTAAATTATTGTGTACATCATCTAATTATTCCAGTTGATTTCTGATTTATAAGGATATATATTTATTTATTTATCTATTCATTCAGTCATTTATTGCATAAAAAATATATTTATTAGTATACAATTGAAAGAGAACAATCAGGATGAAAAATCAGACAGAAAGTTTGTATCACTTATTTTCATTTGAGAGTAAAGTATATCGAGTTGAACATTTTTTTATGATGCCTTTAATGCTTTTGTTACAGGTGTGACAAGCAAGAATACCCTTCTAAAATGCCGATGGCCAGTATAATAATATGTTTCTACAACGAGCATTTCGAAACATTGTTCAGATCTGTGCATAGTATTTTGAATAGAACTGACCGTGCGCTATTGAAAGAGATTATTCTTGTGAATGATTTCAGTGATTTGAGTAAGTGCAGTTCAATTGGTATAACCAGTAGACTAACCAGGTTATTCTTGTCTTATCGGTAATGTAAGATTTACGAAAAAATATTGGAATGCATTGTAAGACGTTGTAAACGGAAATTAAAATTAATTACTTAAAATACCTGATACGATCAGTTCTCATGAATACAAACTATTAAAATAATTTCAATGTTACAATTATTTCTCTCATACATTCTTATTACAATGTATCTAACACATTCAGGTGAAGTCTTTCACCATGCATTACCAGAAAGAAATGTTCTGTCTTTATAGTTTGAATAAAACAAGTTGTCACTTGGCCTGGTCACTCACTAGAACCGTTTTTGTCTGAAAACGACCGATCATCTGCAATGCTAACATTGAATCAAATGGTCAGCTGTTCGGACATCGGACGCTTTCTGACAAAAACGTTTCTAGTGAGTGGTTCTTGAGCACCTGGCCAAGTGACAACTAGTTTTATTCGAACTGTAGTTTTATTCAAACTGTAGTGCTCAGTAAGGCTCATGAAAGTTGTGAACTTTGTTAGTATCTGTAAGTTCTTTCAATAGATAAATAACAAAATCTTGTTGGATTTCCAATAAAGAACAGTAAGGTGTAGATTGCACGGTGATGAAGGATTTTAGTCAATGAGTGGAGGTCAGAAATAACTAGAGTGTCTTGAAACTAACAACTTGGTCTAGAATGTGAGTTCTTCATCGAAAAACTAGACTGTCTTTCTCTATCGTACTAGAAAGAACAGATTCATTCATTTATCCAATCAAATTCATTCATGCAGAGAAAATCTTAGATTCAGTTCATTTACTCCCTAATTTTATTATTGGAAAGAAAAGAACCTTCATGGATATCTTCCCATGTTTAGAATAAAGAATCAAATCATTTCATTTCCAAAAACAAAATCAACGTAGCACTTCATGAAAACTAAGAGGAATTCATTTTAATTTTGATTCGTAGTCCTAAAATTTCTGTCTAAAATAACTCAGTGTTGAGAGTAAGGCTAGGCGTACACCGGTTAGTCAAGACAAGACGAAATTAGTCACGTTTAGTCACAGTAATTCACATAGCTGCTTATGAAGCAGCACACCGATGCAATGACTAATCGGTGTGTGTTGCTTCATAAGCAACTATGTGAAGTACTGTGACTAAACGTGACTAATCTCGTCTTGTCTTGTCTTGACTAACCGGTGTACGCCTAGCCTAAATAGTTTACTAATTGTGTGATGGATTTTTTTCAATAGCTGACAATGATAGTTGTAAAATAATGCATAATTTTCTTTTCAGAGGGTAGCCACGATGCTGTTAAAAATTATATAGATGAGAAAAATTTGACCAGCATTGTAAAGCTGTATCTAACTCCAGAAAGGGAAGGCCTCATTCGAGCAAGAATGTATGGAGCTAGTCTTGCCACAGGCCAGGTGCTCGTATTTCTTGACAGTCATATCGAAGTGAACAAGCGATGGCTCGAGCCGTTGCTGGCTAGAATTGTTGCAGACAGAAAAAATGTGGCCGTGCCAATAATTGACATCATAAATGCGGATACCTTGGAGTACACTAGCTCTCCTATTGTTAGAGGAGGATTCAACTGGGGTCTCCACTTCAAATGGGAGAATCTTCTGGTGGGATCACTAAATACTGAAGAGGACTTTGTTAAGCCGATAAGGTGTGTATAACTTATGAATGCTCTAGGAGCAATATTGATATCAAATTAATTTATATTTTAACGAGTTCACCCCGTGCAGCGCAAAGCGCCGCTCACTTGAATTTTCTAAAATTCTTAGTTTTAAATACAGTAGTTGCTATTTTGACTATCTGCAGCTGACAGCAGCTCAGTCGTACCAATGAAATCCTACCTTTTTCAGTGATTACTGGTCACTGTACTACTTTTAGAAAAATTTCCAAGCTCTATCTATGGGGAATTTAACAAACTAAACTCAATACATTTAATAACTTAGTACATTTTATGCCAACAGATGGTGACACAGAAAACTAATTTATGTTTTTATTAATTTACTCCCATTTAAAATAATTATTTTTCAAAAACAAATAGAGCCCGAAAAAATTCGATTTTTTTATTTCTTTTGGCGCAAACCGCATCAAAATCGGTCCTCTCAACGAACTTTTCAAAGTCGGACACGAAACTCTTTTCATATAATAAGATTGAAAGTTCAAATTATTTGTAGAATTTTCATTCTTTTAATTGAGAGTATTGGTTTCTTAATGTTGCCGTCAGAAAATGGTTCTGCAACTCTTGCTGGTGTGATAAGTTACGACTGTTTTGCCAAAAGATTATTTATTATATGTTCCTTTCCATTGATTCCTATAAAAACAAGCATTCAATAGAATTTCATAGAATTAGTGTTTGAAACCCCTTACTCATACTTTCAGTTGATCATTTGAGAAGTGCTTTTGTAGGAAAGGTAGGTGATTTTGGTTTGCCACTGTGTATCACTCTAGGCCGATTATTGTCAAATCATCTAAGTTGATAAGAAATTAATAATCATAATCTAACTTATGTGTCAAATATGTAATTACAATGAACTATTTTTTAGACAATTCAAGTTATTGTTATGGCCTATAGTTGGTGGTAAAAGTTATTCAATTTAATTAAGAAAATCGGTCGAGATTGTTTTCCCATCTTTAAGAATTGTTTTACACTAGATAGAAATTATAAAATTATAGATTGCTTGTATTGTGTTTTTATAAATTTATAATTATTCAATTCACAGCTCTCCAACTATGGCTGGTGGTTTGTTTGCCATTGAAAGGGATTATTTCAACGAACTTGGTCAATATGATTCTGGCATGAATATTTGGGGTGGTGAAAATCTGGAAATCTCATTCAGAGTGAGTAGTTTAAGTATTAAATTGATGATTGATAATAAAATAGCTGTTTGAATAGTATATGTATAGCTCACATTTTTATCAGCAAAAAATATATTCAAATCAATACATTGATCCACATTTTGATCAGCAAACAATCGAAATCATTTAACATATTCACATTCTTTGAAGGAGATGGATCAAGTTCTCTCAATAAGATAACAACTTATCAGCTCTTAGCAAACCTTTTCTTTCGAGAAATACCCTAGTTTGATATGAACAGTGTACTTTCCATCGTAAATTCCAAATTTAGAAATTGAAGTTCACCTATTAGTATGAAAACCGCCGATGGATCATTTATTTTTTGTTCGTATGCATGCATTTCAATTGCAAGATCACTTGAGTTTCGACGCTAGACTTGGGTTCTAATACCATTCTCATCATCCTAATGCTAGGCTTTTAGAAATCTTTCAAATGAAAGTTTTCTAAGCTGAGATAAACAGCTCTTGATTCACATACAGTCTCAAATTCAGATTTTTCATACGTTATCATTATAATTCAATGAGGATAATATCATCCAATAATGATATAATGAATCCATTCGAACGATTCTATTTTTATTGATTTTTTAAATTACAAATCATTGTACAGTATTTCATCCTCAACAAATTTTATTTCCTAGAAACCTCGACTTATAAAATTTATAACTTGATTTGATTAAGTTACTAATCGACTTAATTTGATTTATTTTTTAGATATGGATGTGTGGTGGCAGTCTAGAAATAATACCCTGTTCAAGAGTTGGCCATTTATTCAGAAAACGGAGACCTTATACATCTCCAACTGGCGAAGATACAATGACTAGAAACTCATTGAGAGTAGCTCATGTTTGGATGGATGAGTTTAAGGTAATTTCTTTTGAAAACTCTCAGGCTAATTCTTGTAATATCTCAATGTAATTGATAAATGAATACGTTTTCAAATTATATGAATAATATATTGTTTTATCAAATTAATGAATATATGTCCTCTTCAGCAATGCGGCAGTACCTTCTGTATTAAAATATTGAAGGAAGATGGGTAGAAAAACTTGGTAATAGAGAAATTATTTGAATTTTTTGTTCAATTACTTTGATATTGAACTTCGTTTAGAAGGGATCCACTATTAACCAAGAGATTTTTACTATTTTGTTAGATTAGGTTACTCATTTTTTCACAACTGCAATGCATTTTAATTTTGCAACTCAATTCCATCAAGCTAGTGGTTTATAACTCTCAATTTTTTCTTTAAAATGTGGTGCGTTCATCCATTTCAATGTTATCATCAAAATCGTTGTATGTGCCTAATTGTTGGTTTTACATTTTACTAATATTGCACAGTTATTCAACTTATCAATACTTGATATTCATCTTTATGTGATGAATTAAAAAAAAGTTATCAATATTATTCATCTTTTTTACCCACAGCATTATTGAATAATTGTGTATTCTTCTTTCAGGAAAAATTCTTCAAACAAAGACCAGACGCTTTGAATGTGCATTACGGAGATGTGTCTGAACGTCAAAAACTAAGAACTGAACTTAGGTGCCGAAGCTTCAGATGGTATTTGGACACTATTTATCCTGAATTATTGCAATCTTCAGACAATCCTGATAGAAAAAAGTCGAACAAAAAATCGGTTGTGGTTGAAAAACAACAATTTCAGCCGTGGCAATTCCGGAAAAGGAATTATGTTGCCAAGTTTCAAGTGAGTTGAACTTATGTAATCTATTGAAACCCGTTTCAATATTCCAGAAATGAGCATAAATTGCTTTAAAAGTCTTCATTTCTATTAAAGTTACGATTGTGAAATCTAGTATACAGTGAAATAGAATTCGAAACTTTAATGGAAATTTCTAGAAGTATTTCGTCATGGAAAACAACATTGAAAAGTTTTCACTTTTGAAAAGTACAATAATTCTTGTATCTGGAACATTTTGAGCACTTCTATAATTCATGAGTCTGCAATTTGAATGGTCTCAAATACTCTCCATTCGATTTCATTTAAAATTGATACTAAATTGTCTTTTCTACTTGAGTCATCTTGTTTAGGCTATGTCGTTAATTTACGTGAATGTATTGTCCAGTTCTGGTAACAATTCTAATTCATTTTAAAATTTCTTCAATTTCTAGATAAGACTGGGGAATAGCAGCTTATGTGTAGCAGCTGAAAAAGACTACAAGACAAAGGAATCGCTGTTGATTTTGAAATCTTGCATCAGAGCCCAGAATCAGGTAATTATTCAACTTTTATCCCAATTCCTTGTTCAAATCTTTATTTCCAAAATGAAATTGTTGTGAATCCCTTTAAATTAATGAATTATCATGGATTCCAAATTTAAATTTCCAAAAATTCCATGAAAGCAAATTACAATGCTAATTTCATTCAAATTGATCTCATCACTAATCATATTCATCTTTTTTTCTCATCATCTTCAATATTTACTTATCTAGTTTATTGCAATTTGTAGTAGTTTTTTAGTTCTGATATCGAACTGCTTAGTTTTAATATTGAATTGTTAGTTCTATATTTAGTTTTATAGTTGGAATGCTTTTCTAAAGTTTTCTGCAAACTGTTTCTTGTATTTCAATTTTGTTGATTGGTGAGAAAATTTTGGGGATTCACCGTATGCTCCCGCAGTGTGAATAAATAAATAAATAATCTATTCAAACGTCAAGTCAGCTCTCCATTTTTTGTACTTAAAATTTACGGTTGTGAAAGTATGATGTAACAGTTCATAGCTTCCGCCTCATGATTATATATTATTATTCATGAATTTTTTGATAAACTGAAGAATGAAACTATTCTTTTTGTTCCAAACAAAACTGAACTTGTTATTCTAAAAATGTATCGCCTATCCCATTTTTAATTTTTCATTAGCCAGTGTTGGGTATCAAAAATACAGCATTCAATACTGGCATATTTTCTCAATGTTTGTTTTATCTGCTGTTTCAGATATGGTTTCAAACAGATAAGAATGAATTGGTTCTTGGAAAGCTCCTATGCTTGGATGTAACTGGCGATGGGAAAAGACCGAAATTGTCAAAATGCCATGAAATGGGTGGAACCCAGGATTGGAAGCACCGAGATTTTGTAAGACTGATTTATTGAACTTGATTTGATATTACGTTAGTTAGTTGAACCTCGTTCCAAAATCTGCTCTATTTTCAGTACAAATTTTTTTTAATCATTGAAACACAAAAATGGAATATCAAATGGTGAACACAGCTATTTAAATTGAATTCATCAGTGTTCTATATTGTCGAGATGATGTTACATATTGTGATCTCTGATTCACAATTCTCTAACTATATGGATGGTAGAGCTTGAATTTTTATGGGCTATTAGAACTCTCGTTGTTGACGGATGATCAATTGAAAAAAATAAGTTATTGGAGTTTAGGAGTTTATAATCGTTATTTAATTGTTGACAGACTCTCTTAATTTCTGTATTAGTCATTCAAGTGCTCGTACTGAATTACACTAAATTGGAGACAATTTATTTCTTGTCATCTAACGTCTTATCATCTAACACTCAACTCTGTCAGATGGAAACTAGAATGCTGAAACCAGCCTCATTAATCGAACATTTTGTTTACGGTTTTTATTTTTTATACTGCAAGTGTATGTTTTATTGCTAGTTGGAGGCTTACGTTTCTGATTGTTGAAAATCAATTTAAGGTAAAAAAGACAAGATAACACTTTCAATCAAATTGTTTTTGTACAATAATTTCCTATATGTTTTATCCCTTTATTTATTCATAAATGTATAATAAATAATTTATACTTGGTGGAAGGCCTAACAGGATTACGACCAAAACATATTGAGGGGATTTGCCTGTTTTTTCTCTCCATTAATTATTTGATCAAATAAATGAATATTTTTATTTCAATTTTTCTGAACAAATAAATAAATATGAATAATATTGATGTGTATGACTGTTTGTCACCGTTCTGTAGCCTAATACAATAAGCATAATATTCATATCTCATACTAAATCAATTTATTTTTTATTCTAGAGAAAAACTCCAGTGTACAGTCATGCAGCGGGAACTTGCCTCTCAGTAGTCAACGCTAAAGCCAACAGCGACGTCATTTTAGAAATGTGTGATAATGCTAACAAAAATAGTCAGTGGGATTTAATATTGACTGACATCAATAGGTAGTACTCATTTTACATCGAAAAGCATAATTTCAATTTCAAAACAAATTGAAGATTCTTCTGCGATTGTGATAATGAATGATTCCAGGTGTTTATGAGAGCCATTGGAATGTGGCGCTATCAAGTGATTGAATCAGTTGTGAGTAAATTGAAAAATAATAGGTTGTTTATGTTGATTGATGAGTGATTGCTAATTAAGGGAAGTCCATCATGTTGAGAACTTGCTATTATACCTGCTTCTCTATAATGTCTCTGTAAATAAGACTGAAATTATTATTATTATCACTTCTAGAGGACAACTCAAAACGCGAACAATGCTATATTCGCAAGTGCCTGTGACTGAAGGCGGGATTTAGATTCATCTGTACCTGTTAACAAGTATGTCATTTCTACTTTGAGAATTGTATTATTTATGTAGACTGGACATTTTTAAAAGACCTCAAAGTCAATTAAATTTTTTAACATATTATTGGAAAATTTCTTATTTTTACTTTCTGTATTAGGTTATTTTTCAAATCTTTTTATCAGGTATATATTTCCTATTTTCTTACAATTATTGTCAATTAATTAATAACGGAATCTATAATTAGATGTCAATTTTGATAAAAATGTCCGGTTAAAGTGTCGTTTCAGCTCTGTTACTTCTTTTTATTTCTTATCTCTTGTAAAATATCACACAACTCATCAATGGCAGATTAGTTTTAAACATTTATATAAGTTTACTTCACAATCAAATGACCATAATATAATGTGAAAGTAGAAGTATTCAAAAGGTATCCAAAACTTACGAATTTATGTGTTTTTCAGCGCTGGTTAATGTGAATAGAACTAAGAATTTCAAACTATTGTAATGAGATAATAGTTATCGATGCTTTTATATCAAGCACTTGTGATATTTAAGAAAAGTGGACGTTTCAACTAATGAGTCGTAAGTGTTAATAAGAGGGACGAATCTATGGTATTTGGAAATTGAAAAATATTTATTATAATGCTGTGTTGTGGCAATGAGTGATGTTCTTTAAAGTCATCATATGAATATTAAATTTAAGTATATCAATACAGACATTACATCACCCTCAAGAAAAATAATTGAGATAATTTCAAATGTAAAGCTCTAAATTGATAACATCTTCAATAGTTCCTAAAAATATTGTAAAAATTTCAATTTATATTTTTTGTATTTATTGAATCTTAATTTTGTATACAGTTCTACTCTCTTATACTAAATGATATATGTGGTCTATATTTATAGTTTACATTGAACAAAATTTTCCAGATTTGAGATCAATCTATCTGTTTAGGTAAGGATCTCAGAGTGAAGTGTTCAAATTTATTAAACTAAGTAATAGAAATAATCTTCACGTTTAGCAATGAATAGAATAAATTACTAGGCTTATACTGTTGAGATGCTTGTACAAATGAAAATATCGAAGCCCAACTCCTTAAATTGCTTATGCAGTTGAACTGAATAAAATTATGATAGAATTCATTGTTATTTTTCAAGCAAAATTCATTGAAATTTACTATCAATGTAATAATTGTTCTGAGAAATGTTCAATATTTCTATTATAATTTGTAATAATTGTTCTGAGAAATGTTCAATTTCTATTATCATTTTTAATAATTTCATTTTTCATTTTAGCCAATAGTACTATATGTGTAGCTCTATATTAAATATAAATTCTGGAAGACTGCTTATGTTGATCAAATTTGTCATGCTTATTAGATAATTATTCTAATTTTATATAATCTATACATTGGTTTTATGAAAGCTATATCTTTACTTTGAAATGTATTGTTATTTCTTCAATAAATTTTTTATATTGTTTCAACAAAGTTTATTCTTATTTTTTCGATAAGATGAATGCATCTTAAATTTTATCCCACTCTTTTAGACAACTTTTAGAAGATTTTTTCAATTTATTCACAGTAATAGGTTGGAATTAATTAGATATTGGCAGTCCCCCATCAATTTCTGCCAAATTAGGTTTCTTCTCAGCCACAACGCCAAATTTAAATATAGTTGTACTAGTGTATTGCTTTCCTGGCTTCAATATGAGTCTATCTTGTGTTCCTTTTTTCATGTATATTCTTGCACAGCTATGAGGGACCAGACGAATACCGCCATGCCTTTCGTAGATGACACCCATTTTACCTTTCATTGGAGGAGCTTGCTCTTTGATTTTTTCTGTATCTTCCCCTTCATTCCCAGGCTCATTATTTTTATCAGTGTCTTTGACTTCGTCATCTTGTTCTTTTATTCCTTCAATTCCCTCTTCTTCAGGTTTCTTATCTTCCATCTTCTCTCTCTTTTCTATTATAATTTGTTGATCTTGATTGTCTCCTCCATAGTCAGATTGTTGGCTGTTCCGGAGATTCTCATCGATGTTATCTAGATTTTCAGGAACTGTTTCTTTGTGGTCATCTTGTGTGAGTGGTGTGAAGCTCCAGTAAGATTCCGGATGTCCGATAGTGTAGCACTCTTTGGCATACAGTTTGTTTCCTGAATAGACGGTCAGTCCAGGTTGATCAGTTAGTACTTCAAGGTATCTTCCTGACCCAGGATGCATCAGTCTTGCTGCAAAAGAAACACTTTTACAGTTGCTGCTGGTCAAAATGAGATAGTCATCGTACCCGCCTCCTGGTACTTTGTGTATCAACTTGCCAAGCGGACGAGGAATCCGGAAATCAAATACAGTGCCAGTGACTTTTTTCAATTTTCCTGTTGCCGTGTAATTTGTGTCTTTCTGAGCATAACGGCCAGCATTGATCATCAGGTAATGATTGTAAATCTCTTTAGCACCGGCTAAATTCGATGCCAAGTTCCAATCTACATGAGTACTCACATCTATCAATGTAGGCTTAGTGCATGTTGCTGTAGTGACTATAATCAATTCATTCTTCGATGTTAGCTCGAAACTTCGATTCACAACAACATCTCCAGGAAATCCTTCCTCGCCATCTCTGCTCATATAACTGAGAATCAACTTCTTATTGTCTTGGATGTGACCATGCCATACGACTTTGTCAAAGCCTTTGAAACCACCATTCACATGGTGACCTCCAATAAAGTTCTGGCTCAAATCGAATTCTTCTGTGGCTATCTTGAAACCAGCATCTTCAATGATTCCTGTCACTCTGCCGATTGTGGCACCGAAATAGGGATTGCTTGGATCTCTGTACCCTTCGATGGTTTCGTAACCAAGCACAATGTCATCGAAATTCCCTTTTTTATCGGGTACCATGACGGAGGTGATGGTTGCACCGTAAGTAATAACTTGCACATACATCCCTCGCTGATTGGTCAGTGTGAAACGATAGATTGTCGTTTCTTGTGTTGTTTCTCCATCAGTCACAGTGATCGTCCCAAACCCATCTTTGATTACTTCTCTTTTGTGAACTTGTTTATCATTTGCACCTTCTGGCGTAGTGATGTCTACTTTCTCGACATCTATATCAGCACTCTCTTTTCTACCCTCTTCTGCATTAATGAGAGCACCATTGTCCCCATATGAGACTTCCTTGATTATGTACTCATTTTCTTCCTCCATTTGGCTTGTCATATTGATTTTATTAACACGATTATTTATTGATTCACTCAAAATTTTAGCATTTAAAGAACTTTATTACTTTGTTATCAAATAGTTATGTTTTCTTTGTTTTGTTTCACTAAAATTTATCTCTCCATGAAGTCTTGCTGAAATGTAGGTTATGCCTACTTGTCAAAAAACAAATGATTTTAATAGGGTATTCAATCAGGTGATCAAGTCTGTATAAATTATTCCATACTGTCAGTCAATTCAGAATTACAAAGTGTGTGAATGAAACCAAAATGAATTCTTTGAGCAATTTCAAAAGATGGATTCGAATCGACTTTGACTAAGAATATTATATTTTATTATTGTATTGTAAGTAAAACCTGTCTAAGACGGAACTCGACCGGACTAAAAAGTCTTTTCCGTTTTAGCAGGTTTCCGGCTTACAAAGGTACTTTCACCTTTATACAAAATTCCTTGGGACCAGAAAAAACATTCCGTTTCAACAGGTTTCCGTCAAGGTCCGTCAAGGTCAAGTGTTGATGGAAAAGATTTCTTTGTATTTAGGTCCGTTTTCACAGGTGTACATTATATACACTGTGAACGAATTTGAGTCTTTCTCCACACCATATTCATGTGTCAATAATTAGGTATTGAAAACCTAACCGTAAATCTTGCACTTTCAGTTTTTGTCAAGTTTCTCTTAATAGAATCATCCTCAGTCCAACCACAGATAAGATAGTAATCTATCTATTACTATCTTATCTGTGGTCCAACGTTTTCCATAAGCAGCAGTGGCGCACCGAGGGAGGAGTTTTAGGGGTTAACTCTCCCCCCCCCCCCCAGAGCAGAAAAATGTTGTGTTAAAATTTTAATTTGCGACTCAAACACCTCAAGACTGCTCTTTGATGGGTGAAAGATAATTATACAAAAATTAGGTGGAGTGGAACGGTGGAACCTACCCGTACAAGACAAGAAGACAGTCACAGTACTTCACATAGTTGCAGCGATAGCAGCAACACACCGATTAGTCATTGCATTGGTGTGTGCTGCTTTTATAAGCAACTATGTGAATTACTGTGACTAATCTCGTCTTGTCTTGACTAACCGGTGTACGCCTAGCCTAAGGGTTGTCTCCCCACCAATAAAAAGCCATACGAATAATTTATACACCTTTTTATTTTAAACTTTTTTATTACCCAGCCTAGAATCATATAATAATGATCATAAGATTAGAACAATATTTTTAATTTTTATTCCCAATCTGATGAATGTATATTTCCGTGTTGTGATTTTGATATCAAATTACAATACAGTACTATTTTTAGAACAATGTATAATGAGAACGTGCTTGGTCAGATGGTGTGAAAAGTCAGCAAGTTGCAGCCGCAGCTGAGCGAAAAGATTCATGACTGGATGCTTTCAGTGGCCAAGACAATGATGTCCTATATATGGGAATTGCACGAAGATTCCCACAGGGCAAGAGTGCAGTGCAGCTTGCATTCCGGACCAAATTCCAGAAACAAGTCCCGCCATACGGTTCAAGGCCGCACTGGGAGGCCACAATGCAAAGGCAAGTGCATCATTCCTCGTTGGCTGCTTCTTGATTATATATTTCACCGGCGCGGTTTATTATTGTTGGTTTTATACAACCAGTCAATCAACTCCAACTAGCACTCATCAATCACCCGTCTAGGCTACCTACCTCTAGCAATCAGAGTTATCACTCAACAGCTAGTAAAATTGATTAGAAATTAATTCGAAATGGCCAAGGGCTACCCGAAAGAAATTATGGAATGACAATTATATTTCACATTCCTATGAGTGATTGATCATGACCATGACTCATTACTTGAAAGTATTTCTGTTGAAGAAGTTGAAGTTTCCATCATCAAGCATTAATTATCATCATTTTAGTTCATTAGCTTCATTTACAGTCTAAGTACTACAACCAAGTCATATATGCATCGACAAACGTTTGCATACAGAAAGGTTAATGGGTTAGCAGCATAGAGAGTATTAGTCAATAGTGTCGTGGCTAACGTTTGTCATGCTACTGTAGCCACCTGTTTAGGTTCAGGACTAAGCTAAATTGAGCTCAATTCATTGATATTATTTATCATTGTATGAGAATTATATCATTATGTGTTAGTGATGCGTTTATTGAATAAACTTACTAGTTGATCAAATCAACTTAACATTGTTATCAAATTCATTTTCAAATTTATTCCAAAATAGAAATTGGGTGCAAACTAACAAACAAATCTGTTGCTTCCGCACGCTTATTATATGAAAATCAATTTTTCTGAAACAAAAGGGAAAGTTGGAAAAGCGCTTCACATCATGGATTTTTCCAAAGGCTATTGGAAGTAATAAAACTAACTACACTGGTCAGTGAACTTTTCTTCTCTATTTGGCTGGCTATTGCGCTACCATTTGCAGCCAGTATTCTCAGCAGAGTCCAAATCAAATTGAAATGGCAATTGTTTATCTATCGGCCGTACTGGTTTCCTTAGCCGGTTGCAGTGGAATTTGTCTTCTGTCGGCTGACTTTTTGTCAACTTCTTATGTGCGCCGCGACAATAGCGCAGACCTAAGTAGCATAATTACGGAACCTGGCCTTGCCTTAACCGATCTTATTTCAGTCTAAATTAAACTCATCTCACATCTAAGACACGTAAGATATTAGCTTCAGTTCATTTATTACTTTCGACCTGCTACTGAGCATGCTGATCAAGCCGGTCTCTTCGTGGCATCCATGTTTCTCACATTCATTACATTCTAGTAGGAATTTCCAGAACACTTCATAAGAAGTAGCCTCCACGAATCCTCTTGTTGAAATCTTCGAAATAGTTTTCAATTTTGAACAGAATTTCATTTTTCTGACTTTTACAACTGACACTTACGTGAGCATGGAATTAAAGGAAGCTTTCAATCAAATTAAATCATTATCAACGCGTTGTTTATTACCGCGGTAAGTTTATCAGAGTAATTTTCGTATCATTCAACAAAATTTGTTCTTTTTCCTTGAAAACTTTACTGAAAAACCATATTTGAAGGAGAGATATGAACAATACCATCGAATTTGAGCCTGAAGAAGTTTCAAAATTTTCCATGAACATAAAATTCTAGTAATAGGAAAGTAGTGGGACTTTGAAATCTATCTTTTTCTCCAAATAACTCGTTGAGATTGAGAACCCGAAAATTTGAATTCATTGAAGATTATAATATTAACTTCCTTATCCTGAAAAATTAACAATCCTTTTACTTGACATTTCATGCCAGTTTTTTATTTCAGATAATAGTTCTCTCAAGTTTCAATACGGTACTAGGCCTACTGTCTATCTAGCTCTAGAGCCGTTAATATCTGATTATCTGGAACTATTTAGCTGCTTTCTTGGAAATCATGTGGAGCATTTAGAATGAGGGGTAGGGTTTTGGTGATGGACAAGGACAAGGCATGATAATTGGAGAATGACACGAGTCATGTCTCACATCGGCCTATTCTTATCAGCTATTAGTCGAACGTGTGTGTGATGGCCTGAGCCTGACAAATGAATGAGACGGCGAATATACAAAAACAGGTGTAGCTCTGTCCTTTCTGATCCACACACTACACAGCGAGCGATGGATTTGTTGTAGGCTACATACAAAGGGAGGTTAGTTTGGCCTTCTTCCAAGCAAAAGGGCAAGAAAGGTGTGAGCTTTGGGCAGTCCCTTTTCGTGGTATCTTTGGCCAATCCCAGTTCTTCTTTTTTCTGTTTCCCCTTGGTCGGGATGGGGGAACTCCATCCCTGTCCCTGACCGGTCCAAATTATATGCCTATGTATATGGTATATAGCGATCCCTAGGTGTCTGGCAGTGGCGCCACATAACGCATTCCATACAACACCTTATTATTCCCTTCGAGGGCTGGGGGAAGGGAGAGTCAGGGTGGAAAGGAATCTCTTTCATTCACACCGACCCTTCACTTTTACTTTGTTCTTCCTTTCTTCCAGAGTATGCGATTCCACCTGCTGCTCTCACAACGCCCACTCTTCTGTTCCATTTCTATTTTCATTATTTTTCTCATTCTTCTAAAGGGAAAATGACAATAATCTGTGCAGCACACACTGCCCTCATGTCTCTTATTTATATCACGTTTCAATACTGGCTCCAAAAAAGACCATTTCGGATGGAATCTCGTCATAGCGGGTTGCTTTGAATATCAATGCCAAACGAATCTAGTCCAGCCCATGTTAGTACTCACTTGACATAAAATAATAGAATAATGTTGTAAATAATGTAGAACTCAGTAAATCCTAACTCAAGTAATATTGTGTATACTTGCAATAGATATGATGACATTTTGTAAGATTATTGGAATATACAATTATTGTAAGGATATAGCTTATAATAATCTTATTAAGTTCAATCAATTTTTACAAAAATATAAAAAAACTTCATATTTACAATTTACATAACATTTCATCTGTCACATCCATTCTATCCATTCTTATATCAACTCATCCATTTGTATAAGTTATCATTGCCAATTGCCATAATAACAATGATTCCTATCTTGTACCATAGACTAACTATACAAATTATTTGTGTTATTAAATTATTAGTGTTTTCTATGCTTTTACATTCATAGTAGGCTATAGAGATTACATTATTTAATAGTAGGCTACTTGATTATATAGTTTCATGTGAGTTCATTTCAGTTTATTTCATCGTCGTAACAAACTACTCAAGCACAAAAGCATAATATATATTCAATAGCCTATACTTCAATTACCAAAATTTGGTATGACAAGTGAAATAATGAAGTAGTTCTCATGAATTGTTTTTTTTTATATTTCTCCGACTGGCTTCAAACTCTGTAATAACGTAATACGCAACAAACAAATTTTTTGTTTATTACAATAAACAACTGTTTTTTCTTCGAACTGAGTTCTAATTGTTTCAAATAATATTGCGAATACTGTGAAAATTATGCAGAACGTTCAAGTTAAGATGTAAATAACTAACCCAGCTACAAGCTTCCTGCTTTTTGTTATTAGACCAGACTACTTTTGTTACTATTAAATTTTCATTAGGCTACTCTATCTGTTATATATCAGAAGCAGATTTTCTAATCTCGATGGAATTACATAATACTGATAATTGAGCATTTAAAAAATTTAATTTTCCGACATTTTTGTCCATTTCTTGTGATATTTTTCGTACTTCTGCTCTGTTGACAAACAAAACATCCGACCGTCGAAAGTGGGTTCCCGGCTTGTTTGTTCTAAAATTTCTCTAGAAGCTCACAATGAGTCTAGACATTCCATCCACTGAAACCATATCACAAACTTCTCTCAGCAAATATGGATAGCTGTTCATAAAAATATTATTCGTTGTAGACATTCCATTCTTTCCGACTCGAAAAACAGAGTTGGGGTGGTGTCCTGCTTAGGCTGTAGACAACAAAGTCGATCGAAGGAAGGGGCGCTGAGAGGTTGCTTGTTGAGGAGGCTAGTGGTAATTGTAGCTACCATCATCATCTTCAGCATTATTTCTTCTCGTCCTTCACGGCTCTGAAAGAAAAAGATCAAAGTCGGACAAAGTGTCGAGTATAAAAAACCAGATCTTGCGTATCAATTTATACCCATTGATAAAATCATAAATTGTTATATCGTAAAATGAATAATCGCCGGCCGACCCGGTTCGAATAAGCAGTCTGGATCAGGCGCCCCGGAAAATGATATGGGAACCTCAACCTCAACCTCAGCACAACCAACCTGTGCTCGGTCGATCTCCATTACACGCCGGGAGTAAACGAAGGTCTTTACCTACACAAAGAGCCGAATTGATTCAGTTAGGTTGGCTCCGGGCGAAATAACTTCGCTCTCAGTCGAACATCACTCCGAATATGGCAAGGCGCGCACACGCACCCTCACGCGAACACCTCAATTATTTTTATTACACTGCCAACACACAACAACCGATGTACATGTTTAACCTTCTGCTGCGAATTCAATTTCCGCTCGGTGTGAATGTGGTGATTCCACAAGAAAAGCTAATGTGTACTGCACTCAGAAAATAGATTGCAACTACGTTAGAGAAAATGTACTTTGTGAAAAAAATGACTGGATCGACAGCGGCAGGGGTTGCTAATGATGCGAGTTTCAAGCAACCAGGAT
Organism: Laodelphax striatellus; assembly: GCA_017141395.1. Taxonomy (NCBI): domain Eukaryota; kingdom Metazoa; phylum Arthropoda; class Insecta; order Hemiptera; family Delphacidae; genus Laodelphax; species Laodelphax striatellus. The sequence continues at coordinate 49,513,912 of CM029531.1, forward strand.
GCAGCGGAGTAGAGATTGAAACAGTCAGAAAGTTATTTGTGCATGTAATTTGCTTTGCCGAATAATTTCCAGGATGCACCAGCCAGTGGAAAAACGAGGATCCATGCCCCATTACCAAAATCGTCTTAATTATTTGTCGAACAAACAGAGAATTAATACAGGATCATCGAAAATGCATGTAGGAACATGGAAGTTAATTTTGAAAGTCGCAAATATGCTTTTATTGAGAACTGCCGAAAATGAAATTGATTTCCTATAGCTTGATTATCAAGTAGCTCTACAATCTTGAAATTTCCATCTTAATTCTTTCTTGAAGTTGTTTTAATTTGCAAATTTCCTGTATCCAATTATATCGGTGCACTTGCTCTGAAATTGAAAACAGTAAATTTTGTATTTCATCAAACGAATTTTGGTGCACTGATTGTCCGCCGGCGCCCAGGGTAGCTTTCCCGCCGTTCTGTTCAAGGCCACGCCCCTGTGGAAAAGCAATAACAGTATGTTTTCGAGTACAAGCAATAATGATTCAGATTATTATGTCTTCTTATCGAGTTTCCAATAGACAAACGCGTTGATCGTGCCTTTGACGCTTCGGATCGGTAGGTGGTGTGGGGGGGGAATACCTGAGATCTGTGAAAGTGGTCTATTTAACCCAAGGGAGTTACCGGCTTGAAACCTTTGTGGCTGGTTTTATTTGTTCTAAATCATTCTCAACAAAGGCTGATGGTAATGGGATGGCCTATTTTACGCTGACGAATAAATGCACCGACTTGGAACTCGGGAGGTATCCTCTGTCCCTGTTCCTCTCCCAGAACATATCAGTCCGTGGGCGGGACTCAATACTTTATCCTTATAATATATACCGACGCACCGGCGGGAACACAGTGAGAACCGCGGTATTGTTTTAATGACGGTGCTTGCGGTAGAAATGCATTATGCGTGTTCGGCCATGTGAGTGTGTGTAAGCTATAGCATGTTGACTCGAATGTGTGAGTGTATTGTGCGGGAGGGCGGTCAGGTAAGAACGTGATGGAACTCTTCGAGGAATTATAATGAACATAAACAATCACAACTTTTTAATCATCACTTGTACCGGCGTTCAAAGGATCTTGCCTTCTCTCATCAAGTGATGAATGTTTGGAGTTCAACTAGGCTGCATGCTTTCACGTTGACTTCAGAGGCTTGGAAAGATGTCGAAACATTAAATTATTTATCTATTGTGTTTTCTCTTCTACATATTATTATCCCAAATACAGAATCATGTGAAATAAACATTTTAGGGGCTAAAATTTGGGGTTTTGTGATGCTTGTTCCAAAACTATTCAAGGTAGAGTATTTTTATACCCTAAAGAAAAAAGTCTGTCAAAAATCCTACTCCTGCTAGTGATCAAAGTTCATATTACACAAAATATGACATTCTGTAAAATTCAATTGCCGTTTTTTAAGTGAGTAACAGGTGTGGATCACATTGGAATTGAAGGAGAGTTGGTGAACTACTGCCGATTTTCATAGTTATCTGAACATAAAGGACTGGAACAACCCCTCTTGACACTGCTATTAGTAGGAATGTGTGGCTTCTACATCTCTCGCCGTCACAACTCATTATAGCTCTCATAAATCATAATGCATCAAAATCTCAATTATTGGAGTTGCAGTAGATCATGATACGCTACTGATTCAACAACAAAATAGAGCAAGTCAGCTGAGTGCATCCTGCGTGACTTTTGAAAGTCGTATGGCAACATTCCACATACGACTGTGTGTGTTTGTATTGGTAAGTGTTTTTCGGTTTCAACTTGTACGTGTGTGTGTGTGTTGATGGACCTCCCGCCTATGGGGACCGAGAAAAAGAAGCTGAAAGGAGAGGAGAGGAGGTGGAAAGGAATAGGACAGGTTGTTAGGGTGGCTCCAGAAGGAGAGGGATGAATCTTCCCTTGTAATTTACTGTGGGAACGATGGGCCGCTCTTCCTGGAAAACCACCCTGATCATATAATGACCTGCTCTTTCAACAAGACTAATTGTTGACAGTGTATAAATGTGGGCATGTGTGTGTTGTGTTCACTTGCCGCCAACAACAATCCGATCCCATATGATTCTACAGATAGAAGCAGGAGCTTCTTCCTACTTGAAACTACCGAATTCCTGGCAACCACCGACCGTAATGATCATTTTATTATCGATTGGCAATAGGAATGCATTCCAACCTGCATTCACACACGTTTCTTTCTGTTACTATCCCATAATCACAGTTCACGAGAAGCCCAGCGAAAAAGGTTTAAGTAGCGATTCATGTCGGTGCGTATGAATGCGGCGACTTAATGCTCTCCACTCAATCGCGAGCCACGCAGCCACATTTCTCAGGTGAAAAGATGCTTCTGTTTGCCATTGAAAACTGCTGAACACTCGCCCAACAATGATCGGTGATCGGTGCACTTGAATAGCAAACACGACTAGTCTCGCCTTTCCGTGAATGGAGAGAGGTGCGCGACTTGAATGAACGACCAGCGGGCTCATCCTCTCCAAATGCCACAAAATCGCTGCTTATTAGACTACTTCAAACGGCGCCCGCTTTCTTTAGCACTGAAGAAACTACTTGTGTAAACAGAATATGGGTGGGAATTCCGGAGAACTAGAATTACAGTGTACAAGAACGGGAAGGTCTTTCAAGTTTATCACAAGTGGGCCTTCGAAATTTGTTATTCTTTGTCAACTTTTTTTATAACACTTCTTTGCTACTTGCTTTGTATGTGCCTTGATTCTAGTATCAACTCAGCTTTAAACTCTATAGATCACTACCACAGAGAACTGATAGTAGAGTATAGCTTCTCTATGTCACTACTTTGTTACATTTATTCAATTACTTACATGCAATACTACATAAAAGTCACAACAGCCTCGAATTAAAATTGAATAAATTAAAGAGAAGTGGTAAATTTTGGCTCACCCAATACTGTTTCGACTTGGCAGGAGTTATCTGTGCAAAGTCAAAAATTTCTAATATCTTGATTGGGACAAAGTTCAGCACTTAATTCATGAAAGCAACACTTTCTATATATTTACATACTCTCGATTTCATAACACTTTTAAGCACAAACTTCCCTACAGAAGTTACTGGATAGAACTTGAATATACTTATTGGTAGAAAATTTTGACATTGCACGATTTCGGAAAGTTGTGGCCCATCAGCATACAAGTCATGAATACTAGAGGATTCAATAGATATCGACTTATCTTTAAATAGAAACTCCATGAACATTTTATGACTTCTCATTCTTACTGCTCAGAGTACAGTCAACCTCGCTCAAAGCATTCATTTCCAACCTTGAAAGGTCGACCATCTCCTTAATTTTACTCAAATTCCACATTGAAATAGTGGGTGATAATAACAAACATCCCTTGAAAACGTTGATGCCTAGAAGGCAATGACCATAAATGAGCCGCTTCCTAGAAGGACGGCATTGAAAACGTTGCAAGGACCATCACATAATACCCACCATAAAGTTTTTCCAGTATGAAGTAAAAGCTGTTGAATGGAAGACATTTCAACGCTTGACAAATGAATTCAGCAGTTTTCTTGCTCATCTACCTGAAGGTGTAGGTCCGCTTCTTTCAACTTTCTTCAGATCTCTTCATTGTAGTTTTTTGAAAACACTTGCTCCGCTAGAGTTAGAACAATAAAGTGAATTGTGTATCATGTTTTACTCAGTAGCATGAATCGAGAAACTATTGATATTTTCGTGGTATTTAGTGGTATAGTTGATATCGAACTGTCTGTCAATTCTCAGAGAATAGAAAGGTTTTATGATAATTTATATCATTTTAACTTTGAAATGTTTCTTGACAACTTTGAAGAGCGTCTTTGATATGTATCACTTTTCAACTACAGTATTATTACAGCAATATGAATTTTTAAAGTTTATCAAAGATAACTTTTCATGATTTTACTTGAATCTTCCCATAGTAGAGTAGGATTCACTTGAATTTCAAAATCAATCGTTCATTTCCTACGTATCCTTTATATTAGTTATTAATAGCTTTTAATAAGCTTATACTGTATAAAAATTTTGAAATATAGAGTGCGGCGCTAAAGAAACAGTTTGTATATTTCAATAGTTATTTTACATAAATACAGTAGTTAGAAGGATTGAGCGCGGCGCTAAAAATATACTGTAGTTTGTAGGTACAGACGTGTAACGCCTGTTGCATCCAGAGAAATGAAGGCGCTCCGTTGAGAAGTAACTTTCATTTGCCTTTTACAGTGTAACAAAATTATTGTTAGCCATAACAGGATAATCTCTAATCAATAATGATTTTTTCGTGGATTTTAGGTTACTCATAAATTGAGTAGCTCATGTGATTCATGAGAATATGCCGACAAAATGCTTTCAATGTATTTTCAAGTCAAAGAACCTAAGAAGATAATAGTGATTTCAAAAAGAATTCAAAGTGAAGTGAAACTGTATTGATAATCATAATTGTAATTCTCACCATTTATTGTAGCTCTATGTATTAATTTTGGTATTAGTACTAATTTATTCTTGATGTTCACCGAAATTATTATTTTTTATTTATTCATTGACACAATCACAAAATCATAATATTATAATTTGGGAGAGAAAAACTAGTCTGAGCCTGTACTATTTTTCTTCCGAATTTTGATGAGTAGGCTAATGCAGTCCAAAACAAGGTTATGTATTTTCACACACTTGACACAAGAATTTCTGGTCCATGAGAATAATCCAAGAGTAAATTAAACTGAAATAGCATAATATACGAAAAATTAGATACGTACAAAATGGTTCGTATTAAACGAATTTGAATAAAATTTAGGGAAGCGGTTGTCCTAGTGGTAGCAGCCGAGTCTAATCGGTAAGATTAGATAAGAGACGGCGCCTACCACTCCTGTTGTAACGGTGACTGGCTCCTCTAAATACAATTCTTGAGCTTCAAATCGCTTCCCGGTGGTTCGGAACCCACCTAAAGCTGCAGGTCCATTCATCTTTCATCATCATCCTTCCCATCACCCACACACAAGCCTAGAGCTTATGCGGGCATCATCCCCAGCAAAAAAAAAACATAAAACTTTAAACAGTAACATAAACTCATAAGATCACCAATGACATGAATATATGAATTATATATCATTTTTGTGATTGTAAACGAATTTCAGTGGAAAATAATGAAGATTTTCGAATCAGCATTGACCTTGAAAATTAGGAGATTATAATTCTGGAGGCAGACAAGAGTCTTGAACCGCAAAATTAACACCTGACAAACAAATTGCATGTGCCTCAAACTGAGCATTTTGTAAATTCAATTTCGGATGGACATAAGTATTTATGATAGTGTCTCATTTATCTTTCACAAGACACTGCAATTGCGGTACTAATTCTGTCAGTGGTTTGCTCTTATTCCTGTCATTCATGACCTCGCTATCCTACTAATTATTTTTTCTTTTGGTTCTAATTTTTTCTTTTCCTTCTAATTCTTTTTTCTATTTGTGGTTCCATGAGTTTCATTTGGTCATAATCATGAGAAGGAAGGTAGAATCAAGTGGCAGCTCTTGAACAAAGATCAAGAGCTCAAGTTTGAGTAGAGCTCGAACTTTTGCTTCTTTATTACAGACATTAAAGATAATTTCTCGCTTTCTTGAAATGGAAAAAATTATAATCTCCCAAGAAATTACCTTGCTCTTATAATTATCCAATGCCAGTTACACGCATGTGATAAATCATACAATTTGAGAGGGATTGCTGCAAGTACAGTATGCAGCATATAGTACAGTATACAGTACATAGGATACAGTATACAGCGTACAGTATACAGTATACAGAATACAGTATACAGAATACAGTATACAGTAGTATACAATTACATGTATATGAATTATGAACTCTCTATTAATCTCTGGAATACATATACAGATACAACTACTCGAATCAACATTTCCAATAAAACTCCTCTACTCAAACTACTCGAGTCGGTATTTCCAATGAAACTCCTCTTTCCTCAAACTACTCGAATCAGTATTTCCACTTTACTCCGCTTTACTCAAACTTTTACTCTTCAGTTCATTCAGGTTTTTTGTCTTGGAGCAAAGACCTTTAAGGTCTTTGTCTTCAATAACACGAATTCAAACTTCTTGGAAATTTCAAGTTGTTTTTGATCACTGAAAAGATTATATACCGTGAAGTCAGGTAGAGGATGTCAACCTGACACGACTCATTCAACTTCAAGTCGGCATCTTTCAAATATCTCGAATAATTGAAAGCAATGAATTGTGAAGAAGAAAAAACTGTCGCCTTCATAATAGCTTCATATACAGCTTATTTGCCTTTATTCAAATCTGTGTTTTTCCAATGTCCAGATATTCTGCTGAACTTTCAACGCAGCTTATTGTCTGAATGTCAAATTAAGCTTCATAAGCGGAACGTCTCGGACTGTAGTTGAGGACTTTTCGAATGGTCATTTTTGTGCTGACAAACGCCATGAAGACAAATGAACGAGCAGGCCTTCACTCTATACGGATGAAAGACTTGAAGTTTCCTTTTTAGCTGGAAATGAGACCGGACAAAGGACCCTGAGGGTCGATTCCATCAGAAGGCAATTCTCGGAAACGCCGCCACCCTTGCTGGGCTGGTCCCACCACCGCTTTGAGCCTTCGCCCATCTTCCGCTTGTTTTCTGAGTTCTGAGTCCTGACTGAAGGTGCAGCCTTCCGCAAACATTATCTAAACCAAAATCTCCAAACTGATCAAAAACACATGCTACAAGTGTGCAACTATCCAACTAATCTGTCATGCGCACTCCAATAAATGAGAGGCGACGTCTGCTAATATGGAAGTTCTTTTCTTGAAGAATGTGGCCATTCATACTAAAACAGTGTTTTGAACCTTGAGAACTCCATTCTCAGAAAAAGTTTGTATGTAATGAACAGAAAGTGTGCAGAGCAGATCTGAAAACCTTACTTTAATAGCTCAAACTTTAATTTAGCCTCAACTTTAATTGTATCAATGAATTGTTTAATATTCTTTTAAACTTTGCAAATTGGTCAATGAATATTTTCTTTGGTGGCAGAAATTTTATCTCTCACGGCCAGTTGTACGAAAATGCAATTGAATTGAATTTAACCGCCGTACAATAATTTATAATGTCATCTCATGGAACCAATCAATGCAACGGAAACCAATTAATGAATCTGACACCAATGAAATAATGTAATTTAACGATGATTGAATTCAATTAGATCTTTGTGAAACAGTATTAGAGATGAAAATCTTGGAAGATGAATTGATTATTGATTGTTGATTGCAGACCTCACAGCATTCATAAACATTTATAATACTTTAATAATAATTGAAGATGAATTCATATTAATACACTTTGTTTCTTGTTGAAATTATTATGGGAATTATATTCCAATTTTCTAGGTTCATAATCAGAGATAATGGATCTCTGCCTTACTTAACATAAATTCATGTAGTTGATGATTATGATTTCATCTTGAAATTCCGATTGAGTTATTCATATCAAATTACTGGTAAAGATCGAACTAAACTGAATTAATTTTATTTATTTTGATTACATCTCATGAAATGTTTCTCCATGAAGCGATGAAAACGTATTAGCTGGAACATTCTGTGTTCTTGAGATTATCCGGTTGACAGATCAAGCTCTGAACTTGGAAGGAAATTTTCTAGGAAATAAAAAATGAATATTCCCCTTCAGAGAATAGTATTATTGGAAAAACCTTGAGTTGGGATTTTATACTTGGAATTGCAATATTATTCGACAAATACGAAGATGAATTTCAAACTCATTACTATTCAGGTTTCTTAAGTAGAAGGTGAAATGTAAAGAATATGAAGAAATACAAAACTCTCCAAGTAGCAGCATTTCCATTCCAAATCATTTACTTAGATTATCAAACATGATACGTATGAATGCTGTCGTAGAATAAGTCGGATCAACCCAGTTCATTGACTGAGTGTCAAGGCTGTTCAGAGTTATTGCCAACCAGGAGTAGGTCTATTACTTGAAATTTTACGATTATTCAACTTGTTTCTTAAAACTGGAATGCTGTCGGTGAAACATTGTAGATGTGGCGATGTTCATAGAGTTTACAGCAAATTTATTTTGCATATAAAAGAAAAATAAAAAGTTCAGCGAGCGAAATGAACAAGAAAATATCAGCTCAGAAACTTGAATTATGCATGTTGAATGACAAACAGTGTTTTCATAAATTTCTTGAGAATTTTTCCTACTTTTTTAACAAAAAAGAGAATCGACTGCCGTCATGAACAAGAAAGTTCAGTAATTATGTCACGTTGATAAAAAGCAGACACCAATAATTAAAACAGCTGTTATGATTCACATTATCAAGGACGGCGTTCATCAAAGTTCTCCGTATCTCACACGTCAATAAATTTTATTGTGTCGAAAAGTGGTTGAACCTTTTTGTTTTATTGATAAATTCCACTTTTCTTGCCAAAACCATTCTATCATCTATCAAACACGAGCAAGATATGAGTTGCACCTTGCAACTACAGTACGACACCGAGAATGAATGTCTTCAATTTACGATTTATTATGTTATTCTCACCGGATCAATTATATATTTTTTATTGCATGCTCAAACTCTGGCGAACTCAGGTTTAGGAGAATTGAAAAGTTCTTGTAAAAATTCTTAATTCCGTGTAAATATTCATGATTCCACAAGGATACCCATTCCAAAAATAGATCAGATTTCAAAGTCCCATATTAACGAATGTGAATGTGAAAATAAATAGGTTCATAAATTTTTATTTGAGATTACTAGATGATTTTTTATATACTGTATATCTAAAAATACTTCCCAGTGATGCTGATATTTAGTATTATAGTCTTCAATATTACGACATGGAGAAATGTCATTCAATCTAATTATTTATAAGTTTTCTGAAACTTCCACCTTCTACTCCACCATCACCATTTTCACCTCCTCCTGCTCCTCCTCCTCCTCCTTCATTCTCTATCCATCAATAAACATTAATTTTTTCTCATTATCTTTTTGTTATCTTCTCCTTTCTCTGTTATTGATCTTAGCATTCAACTTCGTTTCATCCTCCTCCCTCTCCTTCCAATCCCGCTCCTTTTCCTCCTACTTCTTCTTCACCACCTTCTCTTTCTCACCTCCTCCTCATTCTCCTCCTACTCCTCATCCTCCTCCTCTTCCTCCTTCACCTTCTTTCTCATCATTTATTCCTCATCCTATCCTCTTTTCTCCTCCTCCTCCTCCTCCTCCTCCTCCTCCTCCTCCTCCTCCTCCTCCTCCTCCTCCTCCTCCTCCTCCTCCTCACCATTTCTTTTCCTTTCATCATCTACTCTTCCTCTCCTCGTCTCCTCCTTCTCTAGCTCGACCTTCTTCCATTCACTTTCACCAACTTCTTCTATTCCCCCTTCATCTTCTCCTCCGCCTCCTACTCCTCCTTCCTTCTGCATCCTCTCAATCATCCCAATCACCCAATCCTCTCATCATTCTGCTTCTCCTGCTCCTCCTACTCCTTTTCCTACTAATACCTCTTTTTCATACAATTTCCCGTCTCCTCCCCTTCCTCATCCAACCAATTTTCCATTCCCTGATTTTCCAACGTCTTTTGATTCTATTCTCCACCTTATCAACGCACTCCTTTCTCCTTGTTTGCCGATATCAGCATCTTCTGTCTCCGTATTCTTCTTCAAATAACTCGCCGCACGTCCTTAGCGGGGTCGCGCGCGTGCGCGTATGTCTAGCGGACGTGACGTCACCAGAGGGAGAGGCAGCCCGCCAAGAGACAGAGCGAGTGATGTGAGAGAGTTTTCTCGAGTGAGCAGAGCATCCAGATGAGGGGACAAGGACTACTTTTTTTTAGAAATATGCGCGGTCCTTAAACTGAGCTAAACAACCTCCCACATAGCTCAGGACCAGACTCGGCCTGCGATCAACTCAACACTATTTAGCATTTCCTCTTCGCAAATCATTAACATAACCTCAAACTTGACAATGACATTAGCGCCCTGACTTTTTTATTCTATTCGAAGCCCAAAATAAAATGCTTATACGGCTGCAGAAATCGATATTCACAATAACGAATCACGAACTATGCTGAAAAGAGTAAAAAAATAATGATTTGCACTCAATTACATTATTCAACAATCATTTCTAAAAAAATGTATTATTTCATTTCATTATTTCATTATTACATTTCTAATATTTATTATCATTAAAATTTTTATTATTACAATAATTATTGACAACTCGAGTAACCAATTGTGCTCTGAAATTTCCTTGGTATCTTTCTACATCTTGAAAGCGCCACCTAAAATAGTGTTTCATATAATTATGTTACCCGTAACCACAGAGGAATACCATAACGGATACAAAGGAGAAGATTCCTCTAGCACTGCTCATATTATTACTTGATCATAATTCTTGTGATCAATTAGACCAATCAGAATTCAAACAATCATTCTCTGATAAATGAATTCTTTTTGGTGTAATTGAAAAGATAAATTTTGCTACTTGGAATGTAAGAAGTTATTTCGTCAAGTAGAGAACAACATTGAAAATAATACCAGATATTATGTTGGATAGATTATTAAATTTCCGTTGATAATATGCTCAAAATAAAATTTTCGTGATTAGTCATCAAGATTCAAAATATTAGTTGGAGGAAATAATTTATTTGGTTCATTCAAATTGAATATTCTCCTCCGTCACCTCTCATTATTTACCTCCTCTTACAAATAAAGAAGTCCTTCAAGAATAAATGATAAATTGTACTCTTTTTATACACGAGAAACTAATATAGTTCAATAATAATCATCGAATCATTATTTTGCGATTTCCGACAAGTATTCTATTGTTGGGTTGCACCAACCGGGATCGACTACTTTTAATCCCATTTAATTAGCATTGTGTTGATCCTGGATCAAAATTTGTGCAACCCAACATATGAGTAGTAATTAATCTTTATAATAATTCTACTATCATCTTGTAATTGATTTACAGAGCTTCATTTTTTGTGATTAAGTTCTGATTTTCTGAGCAGTTTTCTATAACAAATATGGTTGAAAGAGCACTTACGTAACCCCGACGAATGTGAATGTGATTATGTAGATTGTAGAAGATAAAATAAGTTGTGATCAAGATTGTGATCAGCTATCACATTCGGCCAACCCAAAATTCACAGGCAACGTGGCATTTTTATCAGCTTTTGGCGACGTTGATTCGGAAACCAATTATTAGCCCGTGATTGCATTCCAGCTCATTAGTGGATGAGAAGAGATTCAGACTGGATTTTGAAAGGGCAAAGGGCGGCGGATCGACTGGACTTGTTGAAATGCTCATAATTCCACCAGTGAGATGTTTGATCGCGATAAACTGAGACAATGGAAGTTCGTGAGCATAATTCACTCGTACCACGATGAGCAGCGAGGTATCTTGAACAAGTTGCCCATTTATTTGAGAAGAAAGAATTTGTTGTTGAGATGAGGTTTGCCAATGGCAACAGGAAGTGAGGTCTGTAGCCCGGAATCTGAAATGGCGTTAGCCTTGAGTTGGTCGTCGTACCCGAGCCTCCTCGAATGTGTGCCATAAAGTATGCTCTGGTCATATATGCCATCACATATTATGAGCCAGCGCTGCTACGTACAGCATTATCATTCACGTCCCGTAGCTGATCCGACTGATGTACTTTCCGACTACGAATTTAATAACGTCCAAAACCATGAAATCACGTTGTTCACATTCCGATGCGAGAATGCTTGTCATTCAATAACTTCTTGAGAGCTTCTCGTAATTGAAAAGATTTACTGTGTACGCTACACCATACAAGCTATATGTCTCAGCTGTAAAACAATACTACACTGCAAGCCACCGCATAGTATTGCTTTGCTCTCACCATTATTACAATGGAATAGGAGTTTCCGAAGCCCATTCCAGCTGAGAATGTGCATGAAGTTTAACTCAAGAATCATGCACAGTCTCACACTGTAGACATAATGTGCATTTGCGAAGGTCTTGGCGATTATTTTGTACTTGGAATGTACTATTGCGTATACATGCAATAGCAATGTTTCTATAATTATTTGCAATTTAGGCGCTAGAGCCGAGCTGGGGGTCCAAGAGTATCCTCGTCCTCGTCCTGCTGTTATCGTCCCACCCGTCATGTTTCTTGAAGATTCCAAAACAAAAATAATAATTCAGATAACCATTTTGTAATCAAGCTTTGTAAGCCATTAAATTGGCAATCAATGATATCTTCTTAAAGTTTGTATTTTATATTATGAATTGTAATTCGTGGTACTATAAAATACAATTCAGGGATTTAGATCAATCACAATCAAATGTTTTTCCACTCAGCAAATAATATTTAAATAGCTGATTTATTCATCACCATAAGAAGAGAATAAAATCCATTAATTTTGTTTTCTCTTATAGATCAGAAAAACAGACACAACAGCGTTCATTCAGGAAGCAGATTCAAAGAAAAGGATGAAATGATGAATGAATTAAAACACTATCAATTGAGAAGAAATCAATATTTGAAGTTTGATTGTGATTTACAGATTTGTTGTGTACAATATACATTGGTAGTTCTATTCAGAGGAAACACCATACAGGTAGATGAACCCTACTTGCAGTTTCTTACTCATTTGAATAGATTTACAATATTTCCATTTAACAGTCCACAGTTCTTGAACCGGAAATAATAACAAGCTTATAATTACTGCAATGAACTTTTTATCAGCAAGTCTACTGGGTTATCGTATTTTGTTCCAAGTCTTCAACTCTATATATAGGCTCGACTACATTGTGATTTCCGTTGAACTTTTGTGAAAGAACAAAGCCGACTTTTTCGTGATCTAAGTAATCACACATGTAAAAAGATACATTATATCACAAATATAGATATTCTTTCCAATAAATTATAGATTGAATACATTGTTGCATCGCGCTTTACAGGAAACTTTATTATTTTTAGACGAGCTTATCAGTTCTAGCAAATCATAAGCGGGTCAAGAATAATTTAACGCGTCACGGAGCACGATATATTGCACACTCTTTGTTTCTTTCAGTCTTTGCGACAATACATGTCAGATTAATTTGGCAAATTTGACGAGATTCTTATTCCACAACAAAATACCGAAGTCATAATTTGAAAATGAATAATTCTAGAATAGTAATACGAAGATACTGACATAGCTGGTAAAATTGAATTGCATCATTAACTCATTCATAACTTGCTATTTTAACTATCATAACTATCTTATATTTTCATTATTACTGTTTTACGTCCTGGAATAGTTCTTTTGAATATGATCAATGATGTAAAAATCGAATGAGGATCTGGAGCTGTCTCCATCGAGATATACATTACTCGTGTAAGAAGCGCATACACTGCTTCTCTTAGGAGAAGCGAAGAATTCTAAATATGTGAAAGAAAATTCAAAAATAATTAATGGATTGCCTGATATGTAGGAAAAGAGTCATTCAATAAGAATCGAAAACTTATCATATTCGTACGGTAAAATTCCAACTTCCCGTTATTGTAACGTAATCAGTTCTATCAGAGATAATCCATTCACACTCACACTATTTGGTTAGTCTATGACACGGTATATTAAGGAGATTTAACGTGGTCTATGGTACTATGAAAGGGATTCCAAAAATGAACTATCCTCTACTCTCTACTGTGCCACAACAACAACAAACTTGAGGTTCATTCAATAGCAGAAAATTGTATTCTTCATAGAACTTCTCAACACTTGTTGAGAAGTCAATTTTCTAAGATTTCAAGTTTTTCAATAGTTCTGTGATAACAACAAAGTAGATGGTGGATCGTGGATGAGATGAAGAGGTTTACTTGGAATTTCGAAACCGGAGGGAGCAAAGTACTTTTGTGTGGGATAGGAAATGTGAACAGGAGTGGGGCACGGAAGAGAATAGTGATAGAATGACACTCACAGAGTAGTTTTCTACTCACAGGGAACTAGTGAATGAATCCGGCCATGAATGAACGTCCTGTAGTTGAATAGTGTGGATTGATGGGAGCATTTTTGGTCTATTAGGAACCATTGAAAAGCAAAAGGATTGAGGGCTGAACATCTCGAAGCACTGCAGCCAACCAGGTGGTCCATCCCAATTATTTAATGCTTTGTTTGGTGAGACGACACTTTTTGACAACTCTTGGGGAAAATCAAGACATAACGGTTGAATTATGTTACTGTTTGAAGAACCGTTTCAGAACGCCTGTTATGTGGCTCTCTAGCAGGTGATTCTTCCCTTCACAAAACTATAACAAGTGAGCCCATTCACAAAAAAGAAGAAAGGATTTTCCTCAAGTACTCTGAAATTCTGTAACATTGAATACAACCCCGTCTACAACGGCAAAAGTATTAGGATTGAGCCCATTCAGAAAAAAGGATAATCCTCAGATTACACTATTACAATAACATTCATCGTCTACAAACTGAAGTTAGCCAGGTACTGAATTGTTTACACCAATTAATTTTCTGTTGTTTCGATTTCTGTAGAACTGACCATAACAAGTAATATTGATTATTCATTTTCAAACGATTTTCAAAAGTGTTGCGTCTCCTATATGTTACAGATCAGAATGTTTATAATTTTGTCACAGTATATTCTATGAAACCTACCCCATTCTAATATAGGCTAATTTTCATCCTATTTGAAAACCCAAAATTGATTGTTCAAAAGATTGCTCTTCATTGATCGAATTCTGAAGAGTACAACTGCATTTCTGTAGTTAATCACTGCAGTGTACTTCTTAATGTTAATGAAGTTAAGAGGTCAATCAAGAAAGAAAATCCAGAAGTTATAAATAAAGAACGGTGTAATTAGAAATACTGAAATAAATCATCTCATAGTAATTCAATAATATACGTGAAGAAAAGTATAAACTCAAATAGCTTTATCATCATTCAGTCAATACAATAGTAATAATTTCTCTCTATTCAATTGATAAATTTATCAAAAAATCAGTTTTTGAATCAATTAAAAAATCTCATCTGAGAGAAACATTGCCTAAACACAGGTTTAGTTCAAAGCACTGGAACAAAATCTGGCTTCCAAACAATGAATGACCGAAAGGCATGTTTTTTAATTCGTTTTTCAAGGACCCCAATATTTGGGGTATCTTCTGAACAGCTCTCAGCATCCCATATATCAGGTAACGTCCAGTAATAGAACACTTTTCAAACCTGTTCAAATGGAATAATTTCAGGAAACTGTTGTAAAATAAGAACGCTGACAAGCACCCTGTTCCGATCAAAGGAATGTCATTCTGATAAGAAAATATCCGTCCACCGAAAATTGAGCGCTCGTGTGTGTTACTATTTTTTATTTCATTCATAATTTTTCATGCTTGAAATGCATCTTATTAAGCTCTTGATATAATTTCACAGATACAAAAGTAATTTGAAGAGTTGTGAAATGATGTTGCATCGTCTTACCGATCTTTCCCACAAAAATTGATTAGCTACTTATTTGGTTCAGAGCTCAGGGATCAAGAAATCTGCCTCTAATCTTTTGTAGCTCAGGTAGCTTTGTCTTCTGTAGCTTTTGTACTTTTATTCTAAATGACGTTCATTGTATATTATCATTTACAAGCGCCCTTAACTTATCTTTTGTACTTAATGAATACTGTAATTACTTTTATTACTTGTATTACATTTACTAAATGACGTCCATTGCAATAATTACAGTATCTTGATCTAGAATTTAAGCTGACATTATGTTGTATTCTACATGAATAAAGTAAATAATCTAATCTAATCCAGGAATGTTATCCACAACTGTATTTTCACTGTAGATATTTAAGGCATTCATTTAGTTATAGACTGTAATTACAGTAGCCTCTTTGATTCCTGGAGTCATTCAGCAGTGCTATAGTTTCCTACTATATGAATTTCCTATGGCAGCTTGTAGCAAGTTCATCCAAGAAACGTTCATCCTTCAAACGAAAATCCTAGTATTAATTTTGAGGAAAATATTATTTAAAAGCATCCAACACTTCTGTACATCTCATGATAAGAAACTTCATTACGAGAAACATGAAAAAATGGGAGATTCAATTAAAATAATTTTCCCATCTTTACTTGACGAGTACAGATATGCTTTCTTCTATATTTTCAAGGTCAAATTATATCATAAAAACGTGAGTAAATGAGATTTTTGGTTCATAGGAGAGAAATCTTCTGCGAGTGAATAGAACTGATTTCAAAAACTTTCATTCATTCAATCTAAATAAAAAACAGTGGTCTCACAAAGCCAATCATAGGCTAGTAATTCGATCGTGATGATGATCATAGTAGTTGCTATCAATGTTGGAATGCGTAGATAGTTTTTATGGCCACCCATGGCCAAGGGTCGGCTCAATACAGAGAAAAAGCTAGAAGGGGATGAGCGTCTTGCATCACAAGGAGAATGAGGGAATAACTTACAAGGGTAAGAGTTCTTTCTCTCCAGTTGAATGCAATGGGCGGTGCAGGCTATGCACTGTCATGATGAATTATAAATGCAGTACAATAATAATTGTGGTGCACTCCAACACTACTCTATGGTGATTAGCCTCGATTCTTGGAACATAACCACCTTCAACATTTCTTTATGGGGATAAAAATCTTTCGTTAGATATTCAAATTGGTGCATGAACGAATAATTGTGACTCAATTAGAGTAGTCGGAGATTGTTATTGTTTCAACTATACCGTCCGTCATTCATGCTTGGTGGTCCACAATACTGACTTTGCAGGTATTCTGTAATTTGTAATGATTATTTTAAAGTGATACAGTAATAAATTTTCAATACATTCAAGTCATATCGAATATAATTATTATCATTATGTGCTTGTGTTTTATGAACTTTTGGACTTTCATGTATAAGAGAGAACGTTTTCAAAATTCTATATCATTCTGAAAAATGATTCCACTTCAACCTAAGTGGAATTAGGTTATAAACGGCGAGGTGGAACAACCTTCTGGTCTCCCCACCGACAAAAGCCATACGCTAAATAATTGTCATTATGTTGAAAAAATGTATTTTATTTTATAAATAAAGTGGAATCTATTGTTCATTGAGAGGTTCAAGTCAAAAATAGATGTCTGATAATAATTTTTCAGAAAATAAACATTACATTTTCAATGTTATCACTAACCCAAAATCTACCGCAAAAATTAAACAACAAATCCAAATCATATTACTCTACATATTACCCAAATGCATGCTCTGGGTCGATAAAATATTTTATAATACAATTTCTAAAATACGAGTGTGTTGTGGAAATTCAGTCTATCATCCTCGATCAATATCACGCTTGATTCCCTCTCCGACTAGAATTTTTGTGTTTCATCCTTTACCTCATTACCTAAGACTCATGTGGGCTTCATGAGAAAAAAAAATTTAGGAAAGGAATTCCTAATTAATAATGCCATATAATTATATTTCTTTCAATTAATTATTATGATTTGAAAGCAATTGAATAGTTGTAATACCTCATTTCGTTCCATGTTAGGAAAGGGTTAAAAAATGTATTTGCACCATAATAATTGTGCACGATGATATTAAGCATTATTGCGTGAGAAATTAATACGTAGTCCGTTTGCTCAATTCTCTTTTATTTTTTTATAATTCGAGTGAGTTATTGAGACATAAAATGGGCCTTTAATAATGGAAATAACACTATTGCGAACAAGCACTAAAGCCATTAACTTGATAGACCATGGAAAGGGGGTTAATAGGAATAGCAGTTGGTATACATTCGACATGGACAATAATTCGCAGACATTACAGGATTATGTTTTCCCTTTCTTTTAACGAGACATCATCTCCTGGAGGTTGCGATCATCCCGTAGAGAAGAGAGTACCCGCGTTCCTGTTCCCGCCAAAAAGTCCACATTCCAAGGGAGAAAGAGCTGAGAGTAAGAGAGACAATTGAGAGTTGTACACTCCGCTTGCATCCTAACAACGATGTGGGCCTTATTCTTTCTACTGATCTACTCCATTGTTATTGACAAAAACTTAATCATTCTTGCGAACATTAGATTGGTGTTGATTACTTCGAGATGAATACTTTAACAAAAATAGATAATAACTTATTATAAAATAGAATATCAAGATGTTCAAGGTATTTTACAGAGCAACTGTAAATTATTTATTGCTGTCTGTGAATTTCATGACATGTGAGATGATATAATTACATGTGGACTTTTAATAGATTTGCTAAATACTCTAAACTAGCTGTTAAACTGTTACTTCACCATCTATCTTAATATTTATTCAGTTGTTTTACTTTCATTACTGTCATCCATGATACGTGTATTTCTAGTTAATTAAAGCCATTACTTGAGTTATTAATGGTTTCTACTTTACTACAACATGTAAAGTTGAAAATTTAATAGGGGTTGAAACTACAATGGCTTGGATCTATGAGAGTACTTGGAAACATGAGTGCTTGATTCAGTGGAAATAAGATTGACATGCGGAGTTCAATGGAATATGGGAGCTCCAATTAAATTGAATGAGTTTATGACAATGTTTTTGATAGTTTCTTTGCTATTGCAAGGTAGTTTCTATTTGCAATATGATTATGTAATGACTCAATTTTTGTGATTTTTTATTATGATGCCCACATGAGCCTTAAGACTTCTTTCCTTAGAACATCATTTCTTTGAGAATGTTGCAATGTCAAAAATCTTTAATTATGTTTGTAATGTATTTGATTTTATCAATAAACTCCTCTGGATGTGTTGTCCATCATCCAGAGAAATTATTATAAAATTATTATTACCTGTATGTGGGTAATGGGAAGGGCGATGATGAGGGATGCTTATTGGGCAGTAGGAATATTTGAATTTGAGGGCACTAATGTACTGAGTCAAGAATAAATTTTCTACTTTGATGTCTACTTCCAAGCTCTAATTAGATTTCACTCACAAATTTATATTGAAAGAAATTTCATCTTCATACCTAGCGAGACAGCTTCCTGCTGGAAGTATGATTCAGAAACTCAATTAATTATCTGTGAATAAGTTTAATTCTTCACAGATCCTCGTGGAAAGCTTTGAACCTCAAGAAATGAACTTAAAACTAGGTCTAGACTATTTATTTGGCTTGTACACTTTCTTACCGTGTTACAAGTCAGGTTTCTATCCCTATTATTTGCTGAAAAATTGAAAAAACTTTGGCCTCAGATATCGTACGATATCAACGATAACTTTTGTTTTGTTTTAAAAAAACCAAGAATTCCAAACCATCTATTCTCTTATGGAATCATACAAATAATATTTTCGGCAGGATTAAAATTCATAGGATAGAATCCAGCTGTGATCTTAGACCAGAAAAAAGACTTTTTCTTTCTACAATATTCGCTTGCCAAATGCCTGCTAGCAATGTTAGACGATAGAAGAAACGAGGCTTCAGACTAGGCTAGTCCATGGAGCACATTCATATTCGGCACATGTTCGTGTGTTTTTATAAAACATATCTCTATATGGCTAAATCAAGGCTGCAAAAACATTGTTCAGTGTCACCCTATTCTAAGGTCATTGAGCGCATCCAAGTTTATTGTCCTCGGTGCTTCACATACTGAACAGTAACACACGTTTCAAACGCAACATTGTTTCATCGTGATATTATCGCATTTGTCGATGGATATCAAAATTCATAAGTGAGTGTCGAAACGAAATTTTGGTGGAGAATTTTCAAAGGAAATAATCCACCACATGCGTACCTTACCTCTCAACAACGAGTAATGAGATCAACTCTTTAGATTAGATTCAAGCGAGAAATAAGTAGTTAATCGCCAATATGTAAGTGCTTTCGAACACAATGTTTTTGTATTAAGTATTTTTCTCAACCCTTAAAATTAAATTGTCCCATTTCTTGGCCCATTATCCCAGGGATTTTTCCTGAATCAGTTTTCTCTGATATAATCATCAAGATATTTCCTTTGAAACGTCGTCCTAGATATTATTCTCTTTGAGGTGAAACTGCACTCAATCAACATTGCTGCAGTGACGCGTAATTCAGGAAATTTTAATGTACATTTTTCATCGTTCTTTAGCTCTGAACTACAAAGAAACAAACAACAAAAGAAATTAAAATATGTTGGAAGCTTTAAATTAAGCACGTAAACAAACGATGATAAATTTCATGGTTTCAGGAAGAGATTGTGATTAGTCTTATGCCCCACATCCATGTTTTACGAGCTATGCACTGAAAGCGATCATGTAATGTTCGCTGTAAACATAACAGATAGACGGAGAATTATGTAAAAAACAACATCTTCGTTTTAATTTAAAGTACGGTTTTTACATCAGCAGATGAGGTATCTATCGATTAATAGCCAATCATCAATAAATAATTGGAATTACTTTTATTGCTGATTGTTGCACCAAATAATTTATTACTGTTGAACTTTCTATTTGATTTGCATACAATGTTGTACTTTATCAGTGTGTGATAAAGAAATCAGTCATGTTTCCCGCTCGTCATTCTGTGAGCTAGAATGTCAATTATATGACATTCACGATCATCCGGCTGGCTTTTCCGTGTTGTTCAGTCAGTCTTGTGTGAACTATTTTAGTATTATGTATGCTTGAAATATAAATCAAATATTTGACACTATTACTTCGCTCCTGGGAGCCTGTTTCATAATTTTAGGAGTCCTGTATTACAGGGAGAAGGCGAAAGCACACTAGACTTGGGCATAATATTGTCCTGCATCTCTATGGAAAACTGGAAATGGTTTAGTGGAAAAAAGAATATTAGAGTAAATTAATTCTTCACGGTTCTACGTGATTGTATAACCATAGAGAAGAAATACTCTCTAGTCAGTTTTTAGTCTGATACTCCAAGTTATCACTAAGTCTGTTCTATGTGGTATTACATTCTGGTCTTGAAAAAATCTATCTTCAACGTTCAACAAGTGTGCAATTAGTTGGAGATTTTCAATAAAGTTTAACGGTGGATTCTTCGGCTTCTATTTGAAACTGAACAAACCGCAATCATAGGCATGAGAATATTTTATTTTAAAAGAAAATAGTATTGTGAGAGTAATCTTATTTGGGAATGCTTCCCCTAAACTTAATTCTACTTTATATTCAACACTCATCTCGGCATGATGAAATGGAATCAGTGAAACACTTGTCCGGAGGCTCAACAAAGCTAGCAATAAATCACACAAGAAACAGAATGGGTGGGGGCCAAGAAGCTCATATGGATTCGAGATATACGAGCCCTTTGTGTTTCGGGAATGGGCTCATGATAATCAGCATCAAAACTCGACTGTTGTTCTTCTTATTTACCGGCTATAATGTGAAATTCTAATGAAGACATTATAAATTAACACGTTGACAGAGTCTGACCGTTGTAGCTCTATGTGATCCAGCGTTCGAGGATTGTAGTTTGTAGAGGAGGTGCAGCGCAGCGCAGCGCCTGTTTGTGAATGATGTCACGTGATTCATAAGCCGCGAAGGTGTCTCTCCTATTTCAACTCTTTAAAGCCCCCTCCCACCCCCTCTCCGCATCACTCTGTCATCGCTCCGTCTGTCTCTTTCTTCATCAGCCTCTTTGCATACCCTTCTCCCCCACCACCGCTCCATCCTCCCCAGCTGATCCCGACTGAATGGTCGCGAGTGGGCGATTTCTTTCATTCATGCCTTCAGCCAACAAACACCACCACAGACAGACCACATATAAACGGCGAGCTGATTCGTGTGCCCCGGTCCTACACCACTGAACAACTATAGGTGTGTTCATTTACATATCCTACAGACCATGTATACATCATCACAGGAAACGTGAATTATTCGAAACCAGAATCGAATATTGAAGAAGGTGTACGCAGTCAATAAACATGAATGAATGAACTTGAGTCGAGGCAAAAATAGTAATAATAATGAAATACATTCTTCGACTTGTATATTGTGCGATGAATAATATACAATGATACACTGGCTACTTTACAAGCTTCAGTACTAGCTTGCTATTCATGTATCCGGTAGGCTAGTCTCACAAGTACTACTCAAAGAGCTTGTTGAGATATAATTATTAAAAGCTGCTAAAGGGTTTCATTTTGAATTTATTATTATTATGCTTATGGCTTTTATTAGCGGGGAGACCCTTTCGGGTGTTCCGCTTCGCCGAATCATCCAATTTCTGTAATGGGAAATGTGGAAAAGATGTAGGTTATGTAGTCCAACATTGAATTTCACTGATTTTTCAAGAATCAGTTCCAAAAATCTTCAAAATTGAATTATTTTGATTTATAGATTATAGATTCAGAGCACTAAAACTTAACTCACAATACCACTGAATTTGAATTTTGAATTTATAATACTAATTTCAAAGCTGCTGACTCCATCAAAAACAATAACTATACATTTTGATAGTTTCTATCCTTGATGTAACTTGGGTAGACATATTAAAGGCGTAATCTTGAAAGTCAAAGTTGTGATAATAAATCATGGTAAAATTTATATAAATTATAATAATAGTATAAGTTCAATGTCTTTATATCTTGCCGGTAGTTGTCATTTCGCACATACCTGCAGTACAGAGCTAATTTCACTGAAATACGGGTCAACTTTTCTCTAAATCCACTGCATAATACTGTATGAGATATTGAACCAAATGAAAATAAATATTATGATATAATCAGATTCATTTAATTTGACGCTTGGCATTAGATGGATAGAGAGATATTATTTGCCATCGTACTCTACGGTCATCAGCAACGTCAAGGAATAATATATCTGTATCTATCTATTTATCTAATGTCAGGCGTCAAATTAAATGAATCTGATTATACAATAATATCGTGTTCGAATTCCAACAAAAGAGACCGAGAATCAGCGTTTAAAATAATAATCTAATAATTTCTCGTTTACAAATGATTTAAAATCTTCAAATTCATGATCCTACAATCTAGATTTATGAATCTGGAAACTTCCCATGGAATACATTCATGATTCGAATATTCATAAACATCGGCTAAGCAATCAGGAAAGTGATTATGTCTCATACATAAACACGATTCATTTGGCTAACTCTCGAGAGTTCCGCCTCTTCCAGATATGTGCATGAATTAATAACTAGTAACTACTATTATCTAGAGTCCTTCAAGTACTACACACCTTCACAAGCAAGCGTGCTCGACCTTTTCAATTCTTAGTTTTTATTATTTCACAAGTGACGCTACTGATAAATGAAAGGCCACTGATAGAAGGCAAACGCTCCACTGCATGCTGTAATAAAGATATGAATAAATTGAATATTTATCTTCACGACACAATTCGAATCTACAAGAAAAATTGAACTGAATTGAACTGGTGTCCTCGGCAGGAGGAAAGATTGCGTTCATTTCATTACATCTCATTCTATTCTAGTCTGTATTACAATGTTTGAGCTGAACAATATTTTACTTCCATCATTGAGCAAGATTATTTCTATTGGAGAGCTAATTGACACAGAATGTTAGTAACAAAATTATTTCATTGATTACCGTTCTCAAAGTTTTTGTTTTCATACAATGTCATACATTTATTGAATTATTTTTGTCTTCATGAATGTATTGATAATTATATCAAATATTCCATTTTTTTTTATCGTATGGCTTTTATTGGTGGGGAGACCCTTACGGGTAGGTTTCACCTCGCCTCATTGCACAATTTTTTTTCGAGAGCGGTCTTGAATGTTTGTTACTTAACCACATGATTACTTAGCAACCGCTCTCACCGAGTGACCACTGATATTACCATTAAAATTGATATAATCATACTGAATTATTCTATCAATACATAAAATCATCATGAGCATAAGTCAATGGACAATACCAACGTGTTTAGGGATGTATAACTGGCTTGAAAAAGCTGTACTCTATGAAATATGAATGGAGGATGTTTCTTATGAGGGAGGAGGAGATAAAATTGATAGTTTTCTGGCATTATGATGTCATAGTCATAATACAATCTCAGCTAGAATGGAAACACGGCTCTCTTCTGAGAAGATGATCCTCATCCTCTGAAGTAATAGACAGAATAGTACAGGAACCCCACAGCTTGAAGGACATTTGTCTGAAATTCCAGGCGCCAGCCAAGCAAAAAGGTCACCTCTCCTCGTCCTCACTCTTCGGTCCAAAGTTTTGCCAGGTTTCAAATTTCAAGACCACCTTCGTTAATATCGTCTGCTGCCACATTTGCCGTACACAACAGAAATTCACATACTCACACAAGTGCAAAAGTGATCGCGTGTGAATATTTGTACTGTGGGAGGAATGTGGGGAAATGGATTTGATAACGAGGAAAGATAGATTTCAATAAGGAGTCAGCTTGAATTTTCCAATGAGAATAGTGATGATGTGGAAAGCAGTAACCAATAGCCTAATTAAAAATGATTGCTAAATCGAAATCTTACGAAAAAATGTCAGCTATCTAGGAGGTTATTCACTGATCATTCACAGAATATTTCAATTGAAATAATTTCTAATCTTTTTGTGATTCATTAGGAGTTCTTTCAATCTTATTTCCAAGCTCCAGAGCATTCACTAGTCTTATAGTCCGATTCACGTCAAGAAGTCAGCATTGTTTATATGAGGAGCATTGATGCCAAGTTTCATTGAGAGAGAAAGAGAAAACTGCACCAAACGTGTTTGTTGGGACTGTGTGCGACAACAATGCACAGTGCGGCAACTATGCACAGAGACATCAGCAACTGCCTTGTGCTGAACAAGGATAGCAAACTCCCATCTAAGCAATGCTGACTTCTTGACGTGAATCGCACTATAGGAGTTTATTCACTGATCATTCATAGAATATTTCAATTGAAATAATTTCTAATAGTTTTGTGATTCATTAGGAGTTCTTCCAATCTTTCTTTCAAACTCCAGAGCATTCACTTGTCTTAGCAGTACATTAGAGATGACGAATTGATGCGTAAGTACATGAGAAGTCACTGGAATCTCTGGCAACGAAATTATTGTAAATGTAAACACAACACGACTGAAAAACTCAGCTTTGAGTGACAAATGAGTGAAACAAGGAGAGATGGGTTTGTTGATGTTTCTCTATCTTTCCGTTCTAGTAACGGGGTCAGGAGGGGTAGACTTCCGTCTGGATCAGTGAGAACAAATGAAAAAAGAACGGGTTGAATGGGGAAGAAGCAACCCTTTCCCATCATCGCGGCTCAAGGGAAGTGCCACCAAGAACTAGACTAAGAACTAGACTGCCTGCTCTTATTACGACGAGCCTTTCACAGCTTCACAACAACTAATTGAGCTGCGTTTCATCCCTTATGTGCCCCACTTTGATGCTGGATGCTATTTAACAACAATATCTCATTGTTAAAATCACACACAAACACACATTACTATGTGTGTGATACCGCACACACAGTACGGTACATCGGTTCATGGGAAACAGTCTGCTATCGTTATTGTAGTGGCATTAGTTTACAACTACCGTAATCCAGCAGCTGTGAATTTAAACATGCCATTCAATGTGGTCGAAGAAAGTCTTATCAATCATTATGGGTTTATTACAAGGAGGAGAAAATTTAGCATACTTCTGCCCAGTTTTTCAGTCGTTCAATTTCAAGTATTATAAAGATAAACTGATTAAGACCAAGTGACTTGATTCAATGACCAAAGTGATTCCATGCACCGCATCTTGGAAATTTATATTGAAAATATTCGTTTAAACTTAACCCATTATAAATTACAATAAATGTGTTTCAACATCATATTTAATGACCTGAAATATAATATTCAAACTCTAAAAATGGTTGAACAATTATGAATTGGGTGAGTTAATTTTATTATTCTATCACTATAATGTGGTCTCATGAAAAGATCACCACTGAACTTATTTCTGTAAACAAACTGTGGGAAAGATGTGTTAAAATGATGAAAAACACGTAGGTCATGGCTGGAACGACCTCCCCCACTCTCACTCTATGATACCACAAATTAATTATGGTGAGAGGAAGAGCTAGGCTTTGGGTTTGGGACAGAACCGACTGATGAAGACAAACCTACACGTCAAAAGAATAATCTCAATGTTTACAACCAACACCGGCACCTGTCCTCCAAAAAATGCGTCGTGGTTATAAACAAGAAATATATGTGACAACACTATAAACAATGATTTAGTCAGGTCTCTCAGTGAGAGCGGGAACCTAGGCACGAATTGATCGTATCTAGTGATAATCTATTTGATTTACGACTATGTCTCTATTTCTAACAACCCGTAACAATGGTCGGTTTAGCGGTAAGAAAGCTGTACTGAACTCCACTTGGATATGCCAATAATAAAATTCCCATGTCCTATGAAATAGTAGAAAACTACATTAGAGAAAAAGGATGAGAGGTCTCAGGTTGTTTTCTGAAGTTGTCTTCGAATCAGAGAAATGTCTTCATGAGAGAGTAATATGACCTTGAAAGAAGTAGATTAATGTATCCTGTAGCAAACGTTAGGTTGAACCTTATGAAGACTCATATTTTTCTTAGATAATATAATATAATTCTGTAGGTAACTTTTACAATAATAATTCAAGTACATTGAGAAACCAGGTCTCCTTAATTATCATAAAGATACACCTCATATCATTGAATACACCTCAATAATTATTATTTCAAATCCAACAGCACATCAAATAGTCTGTAGATAATCAAACCAAGTACGATAGAACTCCAATCATTCAAATTGATTGGGACTGCAACCCATCCGGAGGATTAGAAACATTAGAAAGCTTATTCTTCTCTAAAGGCTGTTTTATAAGAGAGGAAAACATAATCAAAACATAATGGAGACACATTTCGCTAAATTAAAAAGACTCAAAGTTTGGTGAAATTTATTGATACAGCTTCCAGGAAAGTGATAAATTCACTTTGAATTGTTACTATTTAGATCCATTGTATTGTATTTCCATTTTATGTTATCAAAAGCACAGCTAGAATTGAAATTTAAATTGAAATTTGAAATTGAAATATTTTATTCTCCAAAATTAACATAACAATAATAATTACATTTGAAAAATACAATACAATATTGGAACTCCTCTTATGGGCATATGGGCACATGCCTGTTAGAGAGGAGCGAGTTGTGTAATAGCGTTATTACAAACTAACTTACAATATTCATGGCTACAAAATACATTACTAAAATAATATAATAAGTTAGTTTGGTTTATGTAAATTATGAGGAGAAGGATAAATAATGTGAAAAAGAGAAAATAAAACTTAATCTAGAGAGAGGAACTTGATAAAAGAAGTATCCTGAAAAAAGGGAAGAAGTGAGAAGCGCGATGAGACCGATGAACATGCACGATGGATTTCTCAAAACAAATCCATTAATTAAAGAAAATTCAGTCAATGAGATTGAACTCTCGAACTAGAAATCAGCTTTTTCAATATGGAATTGAGACAAAATTCCATGGGAGAGGATATCATTGAATATATATCCTTTTAGAAAATTCAGATGAACACCAGAAATCAGCGGAATTGAGACAAAATTCCATGGGAGAGGATATCATTGAATATATATCCTTTAGGATACTAATATTCAATATATAATAAGTTACAGGAAGAAGAAGAAGAAGAAGAAGAAGAAGAAGAAGAAGAAGAAGAAGAAGAAGAAGAAGAAGAAGAAGAAGAAGAAGAAGAAGAAGAAGAAGAAGAAGAAGAAGAAGAAGAAGAAGAAGAAGAAGAAGAAGAAGAAGAAGAAGAAGAAGAAGAAGAAGAAGAAGAAGAAGAAGAAGAAGAAGAAGAAGAAGAAGAAGAAGAAGAAGAAGAAGAAGAAGAAGAAGAAGAAGAAGAAGAAGAAGAAGAAGAAGATGAAGAAGTAACTTTGGAGATTTGTTAATTCTCAGAGGAAATTTGTTAATTCTCCTTTAGGATATAATATATTCAATGAGGATATTGAGAGTTTTGTGGACTGTTAAATAGGCCTGGGATGGAAAAGTATTTCAATGTCGTGGCTTCAATATCAATTCGGGGCTCATTTCTCCCAGCTTTGTCCAGCGGTTTCCGGTAGTGCGGCTGCCGCCTGCCGGGACGACCCGGTTCTCAGGGGAATCCGACAAATGAATGAAACAATGAATCCTAGACAAATGCACTCACTATCAACTCACGCACCGGCACTCATGCGTGCTCTCCACTCAACCACGCCGCATATTCTCCTACTCACACGCTTTCTTGTTTACAGTGCGTAGTAGGATTGATAAGAACCAGAAACGGATGAATGAACCAAGCATTCAGAATATTACTTGCCTTTCTCTCTTGAAACAACAGATCGAATGAATGGTATTGGGAGCGGAATTAAGGAGAATTTGAATGATAGAAACAGAGTAACAGAGATAATCCATTTTTGTTAGTCCATGTTAGTACAATTTCAGAAAGATAATTAGGATACGGAACACATAGCAGGATACGTGCAATGATTTGCTTGCAACCGAGTCATCTGTCGTTAATGAGGTTAGGTCACCCGGTGAGAGCGGTTGCTGAGTAATCATGTGGTTAAGAAACGAACATTCAAGACCGCTCTCGGATGGGTGACCGACACAAAAAATTGTTCAATTAGGTGAGGTGGAACCTACCCGTAAGGGTCTCCCCACCGATAAAAAGCCATACGATAAAAAAAATGAGGTTAGTGACTCAAAAAGGGCGACTCCACTAACCTCATTGCCGATAGCTGATGCTATATTGCAAACAAATCATAGCATGTGTAAACGCTCCTAGATGAGAGATCTCTCCAAGGGAGAGAGGAGAGAGTGTTGTAAAAGCTACAACACTACAAGAAATTGGCAGCACTAGTGGTTGTGATTTTTTAATACTGGATTATCTTCCTGATATCTTGTTTTTAAACTTACATAGACTAACCAAAAATGGATTATCTATATGGTACTACGTTCCTATCATTCTTGTTAGGTAAGATTATGTAAGATCAATCAAAAAGACTAATAACTCGTGAGTAATACTGAACTGTGAGTGAAAAACAAATGTTTTCAGAGAACTAATATAAAAATTTGATTTCAATGACTTGTTTATACACAAATATGGAATGTTTCATCATTATCCACTTCTCACCTTCTTTATGAAGATGCATTTGAAGAAGACATTGAGAATCGCCAGAGGTCACTGATGATATGAATGTGTCTTTCAGTTCAAGTCCTATTATGGATAGAATAGCTAACGATGAGTTTATAATCAATCTATTTCTATTGCCAGAGGATAAAACAGCAATTACAGATGTGAAAATTTAAATATTACGGAGAAATTACTGTGCCCACGAGTACAACCAGTCGACGGCTCTACTATCTTGAAACTCTCTTGGATTGAGTGTATTTTAACAATTTATTACTCTCTGGAAAGACCCTCTACAAAGACATTCCAGCAACCTACACCCCCTTCAATGTCATCATTAACAATTTGAAGCTGGGTTTTTTTAGTGGGCGGATTCCAAACTCAACATTGTAGCGCTTACTATTTCCATTGTCATTGACTCCATGCCTGACCACTCCCATTCAAGTAGTATAACTCAGTTTCAACACGTTTTTTCTGGCCCATTGGTAGAGTTGTTTGGAACTCATTGAGCATCACCTATTCCTCTACCTTCCTCGTATTGTCTAAATGGAGAGAAATCCCATAATTATCATGGCATCTCACATAGATCTCATGATTCATCAATCACGTTTTCGAAGAAAGCCTTCATTCATGGAATCAATTGTGGACAATTTGGACATGGAATCAATTGTGGACTGATTTTTGTTTGTACATTATGTTCTTTGAATTGAACCCTTCATGAATACGAACGATATCCTAGGATTTGAACGAAAGTGTAGTATGAAGAGAGACTCTAAATATACTGTGCTTCAAGAAAGAACAAAAGAATGATATGGAAGAATTAAATTCTTGGAAAGTGTGATTGAGGCTTATTCCTCAAGAGAGATAAGAGATGAATAAGAGAGATCGACCAGTTTTGTTTTAGCTACCAACTTGATTAAGATAATCAAAAGATCCTGAGAGATTCAAATCGATTGATTCGGAAGTCATTGTTTCTTAATTTTTATTGAGAGATGAAAGTTATTGATTCAGAGTTTCTGGACTCCGAATCAATAATAGAAAAAAATGCATTCACTCTCAGAGAAAATGAATTACAGTATATCAAGTTCAAATGATTAAAAACTCATCACGAGATTTTATTAAAAAAATTCCCAAACAAAGGATTGTATTTGATTTTATTCAACTCTCAAGGATCTATTAGTTTGGCGTCTTTGACTAAATATTCATTTCTGTAGCACATTAGAGTATACAATATTTTCTTATATATTTCGTGCTTTTGTGTTGTGCTTGTTTTATGAACTTTTGGACTTTCATGTATCAAAAAGAACATTTTTCAAAATTCGAAATCATTCTGGAAAATGGATAAAACATCAAACTAAGTGGAATTAGGTTATACACAGCGAGTTGCAACAACCTTCGGGCACAGAATAGGAGAGATTCGATAATTGTTATTCTCTCCTATTCTGTGTTTCGGGTCTCCCCACCGACGAAAGCCATACGCTAAATAATCAAGAGTATAATTAAACATAGGAATTTCAATCAAGACAAGGAATGGAGTAATGGGATTCACATTCTGTATTATCAAATCTTACGCTTGTTAGTGGGAGAAACAGTCATCATTCCTGAAGAATGTTTCTATCTTCCAATGCTCCGATAGATATCATTAGGGGTGCTTGGGAATCCAATTGATGAGTTGAATGATTATGAACAATCAAATGCTCTTACAATGATTTCGCTCGAATTATGATGATATGGTTAAGTTTCTCCCCTCTTTCAAATAATTAATTAGGTTTAATCGATCAGTTCCTGTCAGCCTGACACTCACACCAGCCAACAGCAACATCTCTTGACAGCTTCTCGTTTCAGATGATCATCAATTTGGATACAACATGCAGCACGTGCCAGAGTCCTATTTTTTGCCGAAAGTTTATGTTTTGAGTACAGTTCACGTCAACATTGTAGAACGGCACTACCGCGTGGCGGCGCACTAACATAATTGGTAGACTCGGTCCTGAAACTTTGAGCTTTATGTCTCGTTTGACGGAAGTGGATCATAAACGAGATCAGGGCGCAACATAGAAGTCCTTGAAGGGCGGCTACCGCTATAACTTCGGCCCTATTTTAATGTCAGCCCTTCAACAAGGCCTGTCGTGTCACTCGGCAGATACGAACCTGTGGAAATTGAACGATGCGATCATCGCACAGAAATGATAGTTTCCGGCCACCCCAGTCGTTTCCTATAAATATTTATTGACGTAACCTACCCCAACATTCACTGCTCTTTTACAAATGGCGCGGCTTCTCGCAAAAGGAAACCCAAATGGAAAAATGAACGAGTGTCATCCTAATGATGGTGTGCTATCAAATAGGACACCATCACACCAATGAGTTCATAGTATTTTGATAATTTGAAAAATAGGATAAATGAGTGACAGAATGGGATGAGCTTTTCCCACTGAGCTAAATATTATCTAACTTCTTGACCCGTGTTCAACAAATTTAGAAAAATATGTGTCACTGGTTTGGAAAAAAATTAGAACACTGCTTTTTGTTATTTGGAGTTACTGACAGTATTCATTCATTGCTACTCAGTTTATTCTAAGTTTTCCCCAAGATGCCTACTTGATCTACAAATTTAGAAAAATTGTGTCAAATGGTTTGGAAAAATCGCCTGCTTTTTATTTGGAATTACAGACAGTATTATATTTTATTCTAATCATATAAAATTAGAAGAATGAGTTCAAAATTCAATGAATAGAATTTTAGAAATCATTTTGAAAATATTAAAAAATAGGATGACTGAGTTACAACTTAGTTTTTCAGCTAGATGCCTACTTGAGCAATAATTAATTACCATAAATTGAGAGTGTGTGTCAAAAAGTTTGGGGAAATCAGTTTTTATTTCGAATTACAAACAGTTTCATTATAATATAATAACCCAATTCGGGGAAAATTTCAAATTTGTGGACGAGCCTCGAGCAGAGACCTATTATCTTATCATTTCATTCTCATCATCCAAATGGATGAGATATTTTTGATTACATCATTATCAAGATGAAAATTATAAAATAGGATAAGTTTCAACAATTCCTCTTACATACAGTATGTATTTCCTTATATGATTAGACATTCCCAGTGATGAAAATCAAGAAAACCAGACAGCAGTCGATTTTATAGATCGAATATGAATCTGACAACAGTTTTTAACAAAAGAAAACCCGATTTTATTAAATTTGAGATTTTTATGTTAGACGAAATGCATGAAAAGCAATCAAATAAAAAACATAATCAATGCCTTCTCATAGGATTCTAACCACACCGTTAAGAAATCTTGCTTGTAAGAAATAAATGTAGAATGGAATACATTATTTAGAATGAATGGAATCAGAGTTGAAACGACTTATTCACATGAGAGATGTCGAGAAGTAGACGACCTCCTGTCTGTGCTGCCTAGTCTGGACAGCTTTTAATTAGAATGTATTGGCGTTCGCTTGTGTGATATAATGTGAGGGGACCTTAGAAAATTCAAGGGCGGCGGAGGCGCTTTCACTGTCGAGTTTCGGTTGATGTGTGGCCGCCACTGTTCATTGTCTTGCGGTCAACTACGTGTAATTGCCTCCAAAAACAAATTCAATCATCGCAGAACGATTTTCGTGTATCTTTGTCTGCACAGTACAATAACAGCAATTCTCGCGATACGCACAATGAGTGCGGCCAAAAAACAACTCTCCAAACACCGCGGTCCACAAAGAAAACCTCTTTTCATAAAACGTCTCTCTTTGTTTGAAAGTATTCAAATTAAACCACGAATCGGCCAAGTTCAAAGTAAAGGCCTACCGCCGTCACTTTTCATTTAAAACTGTTGTGAAATTAACAACATTTCCACCACTTGAACCGATTAAATATCGCTATTATTCATGAAAAGTCAACGAACTGAACACTTCAGGCTACTGGAAACGTCTTCGAAGATCAAACATCTTTGCTTCGTTTTTCCTGTAATTGTAATTTGTCCGAAATGCTTCAAGACATTTGAATGCATCTCTGGAAGATATCACGCTATTATGATTCGTTGTCTTGATGATTGGCGGAGTTAATTCTTCGTTGCTGTACTTGAGGCTCAAATTGCTTTGTGAGTAAATTATTTCTTATTCTTTCCGAGGATATAAATGTTGTACATCTGAGATGAAATAATATGGTTCCATACCACATTTATTCATATAACTCAGGATAGGATAAATTAGACCCAGCAGATTCTCTAGACCAAGGAAATGATGATGAAGACGAGGAGCACATCATTGATAAACCTCGAAGAAGATGCTAAAATAGGCCTCAGTTTACTGTTTCGTATGGTACAGTAATAGGTATTATTTGAACAATAAACATGGAAATTGTATCAAACTGCTTATAATCATCTGAAAAAGACTTATTTTCCAATTTCAATTTCCAAACTTTATAAGGATACTCAGAATAATCTTTGATTTTCAATAAGAAAGATCCAGGGCAGGGGATTGCTTAGGATTGACCGTTCTATGATGGGTGTAGATCCCAAATGTAGATTATAAATACATACATGAAGATCGATTTCATTTATCAATTGTAAAAATTGAATGACAAGTACAATGGTTAATATTACATTTTATGTAGATTGACATTTTAAGTTTTTCATTCAATTTTAAATTTAAAAACAATATTTTTTTAAATAAATAACCTTATACAGTATATATAAATCATACATCTGTAAGCTATCAAATTTCAAATTTGACTTTCTATTTAGTTGTGATTGGTGTAGCTGTAGAGTGTAGAGTAGATTGTAGTTCTGAATGGCTACAATATAATCAATTTGAAAAAATTAAATGATGCAAACAATATGGCATACACAGAATGGCGGATATTTTTTGAATCGGATAGCTATCGAATTTCAGATTCAGATTTCCAGTAAACTGTATTGATTTGTAATTTACAAGTACTGTACTAATTATGTACTATTCGCAAGATGTTAAGTCAAATGAAATGAATATAATAAGTAGTCAATGCTTCATGGAGATGAAGCCAATGAGAATCCAACTTGGATCAAAAAGCAAAAATCTTGTTCTGAGTAGGTCACGCGTCTAAGCTCCTCCTACTCTCTCCTGATTGGTCAACAGTTAGCAACGCAGTCACTAACTGGCTAAGAACAACTTCGTAAGCTACTCCCACTCACAAACATTCAAGCTCCGCCTACTCTCTCCTGATTGGTCGACAGCTTGAAACGTAGTTGACTCGGAATCTGGCTAAGAACAACTTCGTAAGCTACTCCCACTCACAAACATTCAAGCTCCGCCTATTCTCTCCTGATTGGTCGACAGCTTGAAACGTAGTTGACTCGGAATCTGGCTAATAGATAGCAGTAGCTGCTGGGTAATGAACTTTTTCGTTTGAAATAAGGTACAAATTCTCCATTCTCGCTGAGATGTCTGAGAATGTTTCGGACGATAATAACAAAATTACATTTTGCCATTTCATTAAATTTTGGCCAATAACATTTATTTAGAATATAACTTTAATATTCCAAAACAAATTAATTATCCTCCGTGTAAGACATTGAGTATTGGAAATGATTGCCTTGTCCTTCAATCAAATGAGAATACACGGTTTCCATAGATCCCAATGAGTAGGCTCCTTTCCGAAATTATATTATGTTTAGTTTGTAATGTAACACTAAAATGTGGATGTTTTCCAATCACGAAAGACAAATTGAAATACACAGGTAGTTAGCTTTAGAAACCTAATCAGGAAATTCGATTTAGATAGATATTCTATGGTTGTTTCAACCTGGAGGCCTAACTGTTTCAAAAACAACTATGATGATAATATAGGGCAATAATGAGGTTGGGGTTGGGAGTGTTGGCGGAAGATTATTGAACAAAGCATTCCTCCACTAATAACAATAAAGATAGTAATGTAGGCCCGAAGATCACGGATAGTGAGGGGCTGGAAAAATAATAACCTCCATAGATCGTGTTAAGTTTGAATCAGCGGCCTCTTATTTCTTGTGTTTATCAATGAATGACAGAGCTATTGATATTGGGGGCGGAGCTTACCGTACTGTGAACAGGCCTTGGTATAAGAACAGTCGCTTGGTTATCGGTCTAGTTTGTTTTTTTCTTGGCCGATCATAAGGTGGTTTAGGGTGGGTGAGGGGGCTGTAACAGAGTCAGGTTTGTCTCGCCGCTGGCTATTTCTCACGCCGAACAACGAACACAAGCGCACATCAACACACACACACTCATGCGGCGCACAGGTAAGGCCGGTTCCATTCTCATTACATTCCTTCAGCTACATTGCTCTTTTCAGCCCACCAGTTCTACTGCCCGCGGAGGGAAATTCCTTGGAAAAATTCCCGCCACTCTCACTTTCACGACAACGACAGTGCTCGCGCCACTCTAATCAGATGGCACTGCTGACCAACTAGCCAAACCACCCCCGCCCCCGCATTCTAATCTATAATCCACAAATAAAAGGAATAAGGAACAGCATTCGCAAAGTCAAGACACAAGGGAATAATGACTCAAATGCAACTTCTACAACTGCGTGAGCTAGATTTTCTTTTTATGACTATTGTTCTGGCTGTGTCTTGAATCAGCCAGGTTATCAAGAAGGAACTAGACATAAAGTTTAAAGTGGACTTGAAACTAACATTCTTGATGTGCGAAGTATGTGTTTCCTAGTGATTCTCCATAGACTTCGAATCTCCAATATTTTCCTGGAAAACAGCATTAAATCATGAAAATTAACTTTTTTTAACCAAAATTTCTTATTTCAGTGATGTTTTGTACACTCACACTCTGACACAAAAAATAAAATAATCAATTGTCATCTATTTCTACCTTATCTGAATAAAGAAATGAACGAAAAAATAGATTCTATACAAACTTCAAACGATGAATTCTTTCTTTTGTAAAAGATGAGCATCGAGCACTTACTTATAGCTAGCTGCCTTTGGGAGGGTGATAGCGTAATGGTATGACTCCAGTTACTTGTTTTATGATCACTTCACAGTGGTTCAAGACCCACTTGCACTGCTAATCAATTCATCATATTGATCTTCATTCACTTCATTCATCATACAAACCCTTACCTCATTTTGTGCGTTTCGAAGAATCATATTTCGTTTTCTTACAATCTTATTCGTAATTCATAAAGAAGATAATCTGTATTACCGTAGAGCATCGTATAGTCTGTAGCTAACACAGAGCAAACTGTGTCATCTATGTGATTTTCAAAAAAAAGGAAAGTTGGGAAACTTTGTCGTGACCGCAATGAGTGAGGTAAGTCTTTCTCAAATTCAGCTCACCCAAGAGTTGGCTGATTGTTCAGTGGAATATGAAAGCATCTACATAATTTTGTCGGTGCACCAGCCCTTCAGAAAAAATTAACGAGCGAGTCAAATTTCGAAGCAGGTAGCTCCGGTTTTGGGGCTGTCAACTCTTCCTGTTTAGCGTGAAAAAGCAATGGTAGGAGTGTGAGAAATGTTTTCAATCAACATCTTTATGAATTCACTCAGCTTGCAACATTATTACATATAATTCCAGATCACAGTTTGCTTTGCTTCTTACTTGTGGCTCCTTGGTTCTTGAATTGATGGTTGAGAAATTGATCAATCTTTATTGCTTTACCCAGTACTAGGCTTCGGCTATATTGTCAGCTTTTAGAAAAAGACATCTACAACAATGACATTATCCACAATGAGGCGTTTGAGAGAATGAATGTGAGAAATCAAAACATCAAGAAATGGAATGATGGAGTTTGCTGGATGTATTAATCGAGTTTCCATTTCAATAGATTCGTTCTACCCAATAAAGAATGGCTTCCTACTACCACCAGCTAAGCCATGAAGGTCAGTCGTAATCATATTTTGCTCGTGTCAAAGAATATGATTGTATTCATTAGAAAAGTAGAGGTTTTCGTGAATCAATGCCATCAGTATGGTAATTTAATATATTGGACAATGAAATCTCATGAAGAACCTATTTTGTAGGTTTTCAATTTTAGTTATTTGATAACAGTAGGTTTAATTTTGAATTGAATAGTGGGTTACATTTGTAGATTTCTAGGTAGTCATCTGATAATTTCATAATTTTAGATTTTTTGTTTATTTATAAATTGTTTCTGAATCCATAATGATAACTTTTTTGGGAAAAGGAAGATTCTTTGTTTAAAATGAAACCTGGAACATTTTAGATCTCGTCTTTTTCTAAATAAAATTGATGCAAATTATTACATACCATATTATGACATATTGAATTGTTGTTCACTTGTTCTGTTCTCTGTAATGAACATTAAAAAACTAGTATAATGATGGCGAGGGAATAAATTTGAGGCTTCTGTAATGGAAGAGTATGTATCGTTGTTTTCGTTCGATTAGCTTCAGTTTCCAAGTCCCAGTTGGACAAAGGTCTGTGAAACCCAATCAACAATGTTAATTATCATGAGCAATCAAAGATTATCTTCAACCCACTTTTGTGAAATCGACTCCAAGTTTCAATATGGGTGATAACTAATTTGGTCACTTTCAATTTTGGTTCTGTTTTTGAAAAATCCAGCACTGAGATCATGTTTCAAGACATTGCGTCTGAGAAAGTGGAATTATTAAATTAACTTAAGCACAACAGCAAGTTGTAGTTGTCCTTGGTTTCCTCTCGGAATAAATTGTGTAAATAGAAGCTCAAGAGGAATTTTTCAGAGCAGAGGAAGTCTCATGGGTTACTTTTATCTTTAGCTTTTATCTTGTTGTTTTTTGTCTTTTATTTCTCCGCCTCATATTCGAGTGAATAAAGAATGAAGAAGAAGAAGAAGAAGAAGAAGAAGAAGAAGAAGAAGAAGAAGAAGAAGAAGAAGAAGAAGAAGAAGAAGAAGAAGAAGAAGAAGAAGAAGAAGAAGAAGAAGAAGAAGAAGAAGAAGAAGAAGAAGAAGAAGAAGAAGAAGAAGAAGAAGAAGAAGAAGAAGAAGAAGAAGAAGAAGAAGAAGAAGGATGGAGATGAAGAGAGATGAGAGAGATGAGAGAGAGAGAGGGGAGAAAGATAAGCATCTGGCGCCCTGGCGTGACGTGTGGCGGTGTTTTTGTAGAGGTTGATCGGAGTTTAGCAGCTAGAGATCCGGAGAGCCACTGGGGGGTATCATTACCAGGCTACAGCCAGCTCATCTGCTCACAAGTAAGTAAAGTGCTGCTTCATTCATCCTCGGATGGACAGTCGCAACCAGGCTCTCTCAAACCAAATGAGCACACATCACCCATGAAGTAAGCAGTTTACCAAGTGTAAATTATACATTTGTTTGCACTAACTTCTTTTTATTGGGTTACACAAGACCATTTTGTAATGGAAAAACACATAAGAGAAATGTAAGCTATCCGTTGTGTTTCAAGAGGCCATAAATACGAATTCAGAGTGAATTAGTTATATACTTTTAGTTATAGAATTTTAATACCTAACATGTTTGCAGAGAAGTAAGTGAGATCACTTCCAGTAATGCGGGAAAGCCTTCTAAAATTACAATTTCCATTAATGAAATTCTGGATTTACTTTTAAATTCTCTCTTCAAGTCGATACTCTCATGCACGGTATATTGAAGGAAACCTTCTTCTACACACCGTGCTTTCAAGTATCTCAAAGTTGGAACTGGAAGACCACATTCCTTGAGAACTTCCATCTTCATTGATTATCCCACAATAATGATTATTATTGGCTTAATATGTTGTATTCAACTATTAGCAATCTACAAAGTTCAACCGATAGGCCTACATGTAATCCCAGAAGTGAATACAGTTTTTCCGTCCCACCCAGAAGTTCTGCGCCTCTGTTTTCATCGTAGTGAGAGTTATACTTGTGAGAACCTCTCATAAATACACCATTGAATTTTTGTTTTGTACTCAGGGAAATAAGATACATCAATAGTAGGTGATTCTATTCATAGACAAGACAAAGGTAGTTTTATAAACGTGACGAACAGTGTTTCAAAATAGAGTATCAAGTTTTTAACAGGAAAACGGATTGCACAGTTCTTCCTTGCATTATGATCCAGAACTATATCGCTCATTTCTTCCTATATCATTGCTATAATTAATTATAGTAGTATCGATTTCCTTTCTTTTATAGTGAAATCATTCATTTCGATTTTTGATGATTCATTTATTTTGAACCTCTCTAGATTGTAGCACAGAGAACAGATTAGAGTATCGCTTCTCTATGATTGTAGTTATAAATAATATCCTATGCTTGCTTTTAATAGTCTATTATTATTAAATTGATATCCTATGCTCTCTTAATTACAGGAGTAAATAATATACTTTGCTTTCTATTTGGCTCTTACTTTTTTCCAAACTATTCTTATCAAATTTACTTCAAACCTGTATCTTTGTGTTTATGAAATTCATTGTGTTCACAATGAAATTCGGAATCGGTAACACGTATTTGACAAATGATTCCACATTCTATCTAGAACAAAGCATTGCAAGCAATATATATATTATCATGTAGGATGTAGAAAACACTATTGGTCTTCGTAATACAAATTGAAATAGATCGCTCATTCAACAGAAAAATGCAAAAAAAAAACACTAAAACTTGATTATGCTGCAAAAAGTTGTTGAAATGTCAGTAGAAGGGTGGATAAGTGCTGCGAACACGGCGAGTATTTGCATAAACGACTATCAGCAGCAGAGCGAAAAATATAGATAAAGCAGAGCAGAGCACAGGTGGTGCTTCGCCAGAGATCTCCCACAAGGGCGGGCGAGGACAGGACTATCCTAAGCACAGGAGGGAAGAGGCATGGCCCGGATGTTGCGTCATCTTCCTAATTGTCCAAATAAAGAGAGAGCCAAAACCGTCTTGAACCGAATTCTGTGACTGCTGCCTCCCGCCTACCGCCTCCAATCCGACCTAGCCTTGACCCCTGGCATTGGCCGTGAAAGCGGACGATCGCGCGTCTGCTACGTCCTTTGCAGACGCCTCCTGACACGTCGAGAGCGCGCATAAATCCAATCGCCGGACGTTTAGTCGGTTGGTGGTGGCGAAATACAGGATCGATCCGTGGCGCTAATCTCACGCGGCCTTCAATGAATGGCTTCTTTATTCGCTAAACAAACACAGACTGCGCAATCTAGCAGACAGCCGGCTGGCAGAAAAAGAAGACGCTCCACTTAAAAAATCCCTGAAAAAATCACCGCCGTGAGATGATGAAAAAGGTGCACAAAGCGAGACGATCATCTTCAACTTGTTAACGCGCTTAATTGTCTACATCAATCAAAATGACAAGCTCAATCGCACCGAGCTTTGCCAATTGAAATGCTGAAGATATTTCTTGTGAAACGTTCAAAGCATGTCAATCATGCTTGGGTTTAGAAATCGAAAACTCAATCTGAATACAACATGCAAATCAATATAAGTGCCCCAATAATAATCAGATAAAAAGAGCATTGCAAATCCAAAACATGTCTGAAGCGAAATAGATTACGGTGCTCAGTGCTTACATAATAAATTCACTTGAAGTCCAATGTAAATCATCTGAAGACTGTATCAATTTGAATAATGGGATGAAAATTGGAATAACAGCAAATTTAAAATGAATTAAATTGGAATAAAAATTAATTTTAATTTTTAAATTTATTCGTAATAAATTAAATAACAGAATAATAAGAGCTTTCTTATTATCTCTGTTGATGCCTGTTAATAGACAGAATTTCTGTTGTAATGCGGCAAATAAAGAATCTTAAAAAACTGTATCTCTACCTTTGTGAATTGAAAACCTCTTTTGAGCTTAAAGTTTGCGAATTGATTATTCTCCCTTTGTTGCTTCTTTTGATACCTGGCCACTGTGGCCTTTGGCTATGGTGGTCACTGGTTCTAATTAGATCATGAATAAGTAACCAATTTAAAAGGATACTGCACTCAATGAACCTGATGTTATCCATTCAATGATTCAACTATATTCAATTGATGGAATAGTAAATAGATTTTTCGGACCTTCAATATTAATTTGAGGCTCACTATTATAAATTTATTACTGAATTACTGTATCAATCTTATATATGGTTTTAGTTTTTATTATTTATTTTGATCAATTAGGTATTCTTTCTCCTATGAAGTCGACATCAATAAGAACTCCTCTACCGGACTTCCGGTAAACAGTGATTGCTAGAGTAAATAGAGTTCCGGAAGGCGCTAGCTAGTTTGAGCTCACTACCTACTGATTTCCTTCCATGTTTGTTATCTCCCCCGTTTTTTCTCACCCCGCACTTCTGTATTCTAACCGCAAGCTGTATATTTTAATACTGTATTTCAAAAGTAGTTCAACTTATTTCTTATTCGGAACAATTTGTTACAACCTGTGTAACAAATTAATACTTTTTTGTCAATTAGTTCTAGAAAAAAAACTGGAAAACGAATTGTAAACGCGAAGAATAGCTGGAAAACTGTCGATATCAAGCATAATTCTGTGATATTTCCAGACCCTCTCAACACACCATTTCTGGACCTTGGCTATACTTTCACAACTAAATTAAACTTTTTTTGTCGATTGGCTCTCGAAATTGCTTGAAAACCGCTGGAAACCCCAAATTCTGGGAGTACCCTTGTGATATTTTTCAAATCCATTGTTCGTTTACGTCTAGATTTTAGTTCGGCTGATAGTGAATACATTTTGCTTCTTTGCATAAATACTTACTGTACTATGCAGTATTGCAGAATAGTACTGTACTTTATTGCTGTTATGTGATTTTTCTGTACTGTTTTAATTCAACAGTAATAGAGAATGAACGTTATTGAGCAATGAACAAGTAGTTCAACTCTTAGTGGGCAAGCTGCTTTTGTATATCACGTCATCGCCAGCATATTTCTATAGGGAATATTGATATAGTGAGAAACATGGTATACTTTTTTGGTCATCGCCGGGTATATTTCCTATAGGAATAGGATGACATCAGCAACTGCCAGCAAGATAGCAACTCCGCCACGGCCACAGCTGTATAATTATGAATGTTGCTAGTGGTTCTATTGCATCTGCATACTGCTTCATAATCTAAATTCAGTTACTGATCCTTTTATCATCATGGGTTTCATACAGCATGGTCTCTCAAAGAATGAAAACTTGAAACAGGAAGTTGTCAAGAGTAACAACAGTATATTTTTCACTGCCTACATTACCCCTTACCCATCCCCAACCTCTCCCCCGATTTCCTCGATTAACAAGCTGCAACATAATAAAAATATGATACGATACATCGCTTGTCTTTCAACTGCAACGAAAAAGGTTGTCGACACATGTTATTCCCAAGTCTGTCGCCTCTATAAAGTGAAGTAAAGCTTTCCCTCCTTCCAATTCATTCCTACTCGGTAGGCCTATGTCGTTATTGAGCAATGAACAAGTAGTTAAAACCTCTGCTGTACTATGATATGCTGCTAGTTGTTCTATTTTTGTACTTATGCTCCACTTACTTTCAACACACTTGTGTCCCATATGCAACATGCTGTGACAAAAAGACTAGATATCGAGCCGCCCATCAGCCATGTTCAATGGAGATGGTTCGATATTTTTAAAGAATGACTCGTAAGTTTCAAGGATGTCTGGATTAATAATCACTTTTCAGTTCCAAGAATCTTCAAGGACTTGTTTGATAGGGTCAGGATCAATGGGAAATATTGAATGAATAGTTATGTTGAATAGCATTAATATCACATTGTGTCTATATTGAAACCATAATTATTATCCTTTAGCTGAGACATGAAGTTTGAAATAATTTTAATACCAGGTAGAGTAAGACCACTATTAAATCTATTTTTTAATACCATTTATTGGTAATGAAGCAAGATACACCGATTAGTCATTGCATTGATGTGTGCTGCTTCATAAGCAACTATGTGAATTACTGTGACTAAACGTGACTAATCTCGTCTTGTCTTGTCTTGACTAACCGGTGTACGCCTAGCCTTACGGTGAAACGGTCTTATACCATTTTTTGATACCTACCATTCAATCATACTTGTTTACACTGACTTTCAAAAACTTTTAAGTAGAAAATAACTTGACTTACGTCATAGAGACGATCATAACATTCACATTCGTTTGATGATAGAGAGAACCATAAGTACAAATGTCTGCACAATGTCTGCTAAATCATTTTACATTGGATTGAAATTATAAGGCACAGATAAATACAAAAACTTCGAATATATTACGTAAATACAAAATAGTTGCATGAAAAACTATTCATTTTCTATCATTTAATAGAAAAATCAAGATTTTAATAAAGGATCAAGGATTAGGCCTATTCGAGTTCAGTGCAAAGATTCTCTGTAAATTATTTTCAACATTTTCCACGAATTCTCTTATTACAATGAAATACTCGTGTGAATGAGAGGTGAATAACCTCCATCTATTAGAGATTATCAATAGTCTTCGGCTTTTGTTCAAAATCCTTGAAGAACATCAGAATTCTGCGAAAGTCAGTTGAAAAATCAATAGAGGAACTGACAATGTTATTGAAACTTTGAAAATAGGCAGAAACTCGGCTCATTCAGAATAGAATCAGTTGTATTGCCAAGGACGGTAGGCCAACAAATACTGCACCTGAACTCTAGACAACCTGAAGGAAGGTTGATGCTATACCGTTACAAGTAACAAAGGTGACATCATTTCTCTTCATTTGAATCATTCTTTTCATTCCAAAACTCCTTAACACTCCTGGAATTGATCCTGTAAGGGATTCAAGCTAGTGAAATTGAAGATCTCCTAACTGAAGACCACCCTAAAATAAAGCAGTTTATGAAATTTATCTATTTTTCATTGATAATTTATTCGCTTTTTGCTATTACAGGGCAAAGGAAATAATGGTATTAGTGTACCTATTACACCTTCCAAAAATCCTTGTAAAATGTATCCCCCTTTACTCGAATGAATAACCCTTAAGAAAAAAACCTAATTATGGCTGGGTTT
The DNA here is from genome assembly GCA_017141395.1 of Laodelphax striatellus. Classification (NCBI taxonomy): domain Eukaryota; kingdom Metazoa; phylum Arthropoda; class Insecta; order Hemiptera; family Delphacidae; genus Laodelphax; species Laodelphax striatellus. Next base: position 49,557,975 of record CM029531.1, read on the forward strand.
CACGATTCTAGTTGACGTTCTATTTTATGGAGGCAGGTTACCAGAAGCCTATCTACTTACCTATAAACCAGTAACCTGCCTCCAGTAACCAGAACGTCTACAAGAATCGTGAAAATCAGTCGTTACCCAAGTAACAGTACGGTCTATGGAGTCCTACTTTACTATTGAGTATTACATAAAATATCTATCCATAGCTATCTATTTACTAGGTTTCTAGTTTTATACATATATCGTGCATTCTTGATAATAATTATTTAACATTTTTGTAGTTATATGGCTCGCTCCTCGCTCGAGAAATTCTTTGATGTTTGATCGCTAATTTTTCCTTATATTTGGCACAAACTGTCTGGTTTCAGAGAATAAACAAATAAAAAACTAATCCCATCAGAGAGCATTCAACTCCAAACTGACAGCTCTTTCTTCTACGATGTTCACAAATCAACAAACAACTTTGGCGAGTTCATCTATAGTCAAGCAAAGATTTCCACCGTAAAACTTTCATAAATATTCATCTGTACAATGAAAGGTTCGAAATTTATACTTGAGAAGTTTTATTATGCGTTTTGACACGATAGGCATTGGCCAGTGCTCACACTACCAAATAATAATTTACATAATCTTGACAAGCTCCATACTTTACTTAAACCACATAGGCTATCTCTGTGGAAGAAAATTTCGAACTCATTTGAATGCTACTTTATTCCAACCCACCACGCAAAACAGTCTGAATCGGTCCATTCAAGAATTTTTCTGTTATGCGATTAATGTATTCACATGCGGGTGGGAATGCGAATCAGATTATGCTAATATGCATTGCATTTGATTTGTTACTCATTAGAAGGAAAATGAAATGACACATATTTTATTTTTTCAATGATTCTTTTTCCTAGCAAAGGAAATTACTCTTCATTCCTTTTTAAATACAGGGATGACTTGCCTAATGATCTTGAAAATAACTAGTTCAATGAAAAATTGATAGATTTTAATCAGAGCTACAAGTTTTTATGGAGATTTAATTTTTACACTTTGATTTTAATCACCTTGAAAAATAAGTATGTTCATGATACAAAATAGATTAGAGTATGAATATGAATGAACTGCCGTATTTGCGTTAAGAACCCCTACCTCAAACCTACATCGTTTGTTGTTCTTATAGGATGGATAGCCGTGGCGAAGCGTGGTATACTTATTTGGTTATCGCCGGGTATATTTCCTATAGGATCAGAATTTTTATTTAAAATGTATTTAATTCCTATAGGAAATATACCCGGCGATAACCAAATAAGTATACCATGCTTCGCCATTAATGGATAGCAGGATAGCATCAATTGAAGAATGACATTTGAGACGATGAGAAAATGTCGACCCAGAAATCTTATCATGGTTGTAATAGCAGCCTACAACTACAATCAAGTTTTTCATGTTACGATTTTTTTCTACTGCAGAATGCAATGTCTGCTTAGTAATCACTATCACATAAAATCAGAATTTTTGTAGAGGAAAAAATTGTCAAATGAATCATGTTGATCTTGAGAATCAAGAGAAGGATGAAAACAAGACCGTTCACTTAGCAATCACTTATTGAATGCAGAATTTTTCTAGAGGCTGAAATAATGCAATGAATCCAGTTGATCTTGAGAATCAGGATAGGGATGCAAAAGAAATGCAAGACCGTTATGCAGCTCAATGCTGTCATTAAGATGTTATTTGGGATTGAAAAAAGATCCACAACTTCTTCGGTGTCCAAGATATGCGGGCTATTCGGTGAGTTGCTTTACAAATTTCTGCTGAGATTCTTTGTGAATTGCGTGGCTGCAATAGAACAACTCTCATTGAACAAAATAATACTGATCGCAGTGCGGTTCTGTACTATCAAAACGAAAGCCCGCATTCCTATGACACAGAATGGATATTCCATTCAAAACTCATATAGTGGATAGTGGTTGGATACCGGCTCTTGTAAAGAGTCCAGTTACTGAATTTTCTCAGGGATTTTTTTCGTAGATATTGATTTCACATTATATTATGTTAGCTCATTCCTTATATATTATTAGCTCAGCTAAAATTCTGAGATTATGATGGGTGATTGAGGTTGAGTGGTTTAACGGAATGAGAATGAGACAAAGACTTCAACAGAACATGTCATACATTTTTTATCGACTGAACTTCGAGATATCGACAATTCTATCGAGATAATTTGATCGAAAACCCCTTGAAATTTGTGATTATTCGACTCTTAATGGAATTGTACTTTTATCTCTGAAGAGAATGTGAGATGAATTGATAAAAGAAGTCTTATTACCCACGTTTTTCAATTGCCTTCAATTTCATGTTTAAAAATGAATGGTTCCTTGCAATAGCCGGATTATTTATTGGATTAAATAATTTTATTGGATTAAATTTTGCAAAATATAAATAGTGTTGACTTTGTATCGACGTTCTGGGAGTTTCTGAAATCATATACTTCCAAGTCATTTCCCTCGTATGGGTGGGCTTTTCCCAGCTTTCTATAGAGATGTTATTTGGTATCAGGATAACAAAGAGTCTGGGAACTCCTATTCGTTTCTGCACAACAGATATTTCACTCTTGATTAGTTCAGTGGGGGAAGTAACTGTTCATATGTCAATAATATCAGAGTCTCCCACCATACACAAAATTTGTTAAACCTACCATCGAAAAATACATCTAAAAATAATGCATTTCGCTGAAGTTTCACTTGTATTGTACAGTGTTGAGTATATACTGTAGTCTGTAACATTAATAAACAATTAGTATCGATATAGACGACCAAGTGATTATGCAATTTTCAGCTTAGATTAGTGTTATAAGTCTTTCTTTCCATTGCTGCGAGGAAACATGGGAAAACAGGAATACGTTTATTTCACATAGAAAGTTTCGTCAACACTAAATCAATTAAATGTATAAATATTATTATTAATGATAATTCAATTATTTTATAGTAATTATTAAATAGCAACAAGGCCAACTTTCTTCCCTATTCTAATACTATTAAAAGATACTTGTATCAATTGGTTTTTGTTACAATCATTATTCAATACTAGAATTGGATACTGATAATGTCAGTAGCCCTTTGAACCAGATTGAAAGAAGAATACTGCTATACTGAATACTGCTGATATGTAGTGTAAGATTTCTTGTAAGATAACAATGCTATCTTTATTGCAAAATTTCTCAATTTGAATTTATATTGCAATCTTGATTGTAGTTTTGATTACAAGGAAAGAAGGAAAGTAAATAGTTTTCCCATGCCTACAGCACTTGTTACTTGTTACTATTTTGATAACATTCTTATGTACACGAAAACAGTGTCGGCAAAATCTAGAAATCACTGAAATATTCATCACAAAACAATATTTATACTGTACTATCTATAAACAATGTTATTGTGAGAATTCAAGTTCTTGAAAGCACCCAGCAATAATTTAATAGGCGATGTTGCTACAGTTGAACATAGAACCATAGAGAAGCGATACTAATCTGTTCTCTGTGATAGAACTTTGTCGATTACCAAAGAAAGCATGGATAACTCTCACTCTTTTTCTATCTATCTATCACTTTCTCTCAAGCATTTCTCGATTACAATTATTTTATTATCCTTACTTGAAAACTCCCAATTTTAACCCGTTATAGCATCATGCTTTGATTATTATTTGTTATAATTACGTCTTTGTTGTAGTTATTGTATGTGAATGAATAAATGAATTGGAATGATGTCACATAATATTATACTGTAGATGTACCGTATATAGATACAGTAATATCATAGAGAAGCAATACACTCTACTTTTTACTAAATCTGTTCTCTGTAATAATAAACTATAATCTCATTAAAAAACTGCTTTAGGATTGAGACCCGCTTGGAATACCGCTCTTGGCCGGTCCTAGCTCAAAGCATAGATGATTTCTTAAAATACCCTATTTTGAATAAATTCACTAGTTCCTCTGGTTACGATTTCAACTGCAGTTAATTCACCAGTTTAAAAATTCCGAGTATAATGGGAATTCCTGAAACCGCATACATGATTTCTAAGCATGACATATTCCTCTCCATCAGCTTTTGTCTCCGTTCTCATTTTGTTACTGAATTTAAACGTTCATTTCATTTTAGTTACGACTTAGAACATGTTTTCACAAATGAGCAACATAACTCTGAGTGCTGCTCTTCAGTCATCCGAGAACATAATTTCTTACTGATTTATTCATACTTCCTACATTGTAGGCTAACTTCTATAGTCCGATTCACGTCAAGAAGTCAGCATTGTTTATATGAGGAGCATTGATGCCAAGTTTCATTGAGAGAGAAAGAGAAAACTGCACCGAACGTGTTTGTTGGGACTGTGTGCGACAACAATGCACAGTGCGGCAACTATGCACAGTGCGAATAGGATAGAGACATCAGCAACTGCCTTGTGCTGAACAAGGATAACAAACTCCCATCTAAGCAATGCTGACTTCTTGACGTGAATCACACCATAGTAGGTTAAATATAATAAAATCTAATTACTGTATTACATTGAGTTGTACCATTCATACAATTTGATGAGTATAACTCCTACAGTTCAAACCTAACAACTGAATAGCTTAACAATCAATAATTTTATATTCAACAAGATATTCACTCCATATCTAGTCTTATCATTACTCCATCTGTGTCTGTGATATCAACTTTGTAAATGGACTCATTTCCTGGCATCAAACCTTCTCCTAACTATTAACGGCCTCTCACAATAACCGTTACAATGTATTTATAGTCAACCTAATGCAGACAGAATGTGAATTATTCAATTTTGTTGTACCTGAAATCAAATCGTCTATTTATGCGACATAGACCTGAATAAATCAAGGTCATTAGTGAGGAATTTTGCTTGAATACTGTATTCTGAAATTTTGTAAAATTATTGGATAGCTGGTATATGAAAGATAAAACGTTTCAACGTCATTCAAACATTCCAAGTTGAAAATTTCAAGATATAGCCAGACACAACTGTCACAGGAATAAATTTGACAGAAGCGAATGTCCCAATGTGTTGGATGATATGCTAAAATCGATAGATTATAATTATCATAGTGATTTATGTAATTTCTATCATCTTCATCTTTATTCTATCTTCATCTTCTCATTAATGAAACTGAACTCCAACATATTATATAATTATTGAAACTTTTTCATATTATTGGAAATTTATTAGAAACTAATTAAATCGGCACTTTCTTTCGTTCTTAGCTTAGAAATGAGATAGCTTCCAGTAATTTTACATTATTGAAATACAGTAGTGGTATTTAGTTATTTTCAATTACCGGTTCAATTGATCTCATATTCCATGGAGTCAATGATTCCATCCAATACAGATCTTGGGATTCGTCAACAGAAAGTTGAGAGAACAGTTTAATGATACTTTAGTTGACAAGATAACACAAATGATCCAAAAATAAATTATCGCTCCAATGACTTCTAAGTTCTATTACGGTATGGAAAGTTATAATTTTAGACCATGTATTCAATGCATATTTGTTCAGTGTTGAATTCACTGAAAAGAATCACAGTTTGGAATTCCCATGTCCGTCCTTTCCCATGGAATAGCATTCGTCTTGAGAACTCTTATCTAGAGATATGAGGAACATAGAAGGTTAATTCAATTCAGACAACAGAAGATAATACTTTCTTCACTGTAGCAGTAGCACACTGAGGGTTGGAGGCTTAGGCTAGGCGTACATCGGTTAGTCAAGACAAGACAAGACGAGATTAGTCACGTTTAGTCACAGTAATTCACATAGTTGCTTATGAAGCACCACTCACCAATGCAATGACTAATCGGTATGTGTTGCTTCATAAGCAACTATGTGAAGTTCTGTGACTAAACGTGACTAATCTCGTCTTGTCTTGCCTTGACTAACCGGTGTACGCCTAGCCTAATTGTTCAAACCTCATCTATTGATATACGTGTCTAAAGAGGTCACAATCAAAATATATTTCAAGTTCGAAATATTCACATCAATTTTCAATTCAAAAACTTTGGGGAATTTGCGAGAATTTTCTGGAGATCATTTAGGAAGTTAGTTTAAGTCTCTATTCATTGGGTCATTTGTCTGGTGACTCACCATGTTTGAATGCTCTAAATGTCTCAGACGGTTCACACAGTTAGATTATTGCGCTCAATGAGTGCCGGGATAGACCAATGAATTGGTCATTATATCGCAGTCATTTCAA